>JAREIK010003317.1:0-595510 GCA_029783825.1 Sapria himalayana
GAATTTATATTATAATAATTATTATGATTATTTATAATAAAATTATATTCACTCTTGAAAAAATTTAAAATTATTATATTTTAAAAATTTATAACCTTAAAATCAGAGAAAAAATAATTAAAATAAATTTTTTATTATTTATTTTTAAAATCAACCTATCGACCATTAAATGCATACTAACTTTAATCAGCTCATAAACCCCGGATTACCTTAATACACAAACCTTTTAACATCGATAATACTAATGAATAAAAATCTCATTTTATGTCTATTTATAATACTTTTAAATATACTTTTAATTATTTATAGCTTATTTTTTACAAAATTAATTACAAATAAATTTCGAGTGAGACAAATATTATTTTAATAATTATTTTTAATAAATAAAATAAGCTTATAAAAGAATAAAAAATTTAGAAATTAAATAGTATTATTAGTAATATTTTTGATTTGATTTTGAATCATTTTGTGTCGTGTAAGTATAAGTTAATTAATATTTATATTGTTAATAATAGTTTATTAATTTAATTTTTGATCATTATTATAATATCTATCATTAAAATTGTTTATATTGAATTTATGATATCTAATAAGTAAGATTAATATAATATACATGGTATTCACATTTCAGAAAATTTTAAATATTAGTTAATTTCAAAAGTTATAACATATGAAAATTAGAAAAATTACAAAAATTTTTTTGTTATTTTATTGTCTAAATAAACCTATAAACCACTAAATGTCTTAAAACATAAATCGCTAAACTCCTAAACGACAAATCTCTAATACTTAAACCATTAAACTGTATGCATTAAAAATAAATCATAAGTTTGATTTAATTTTATTCAGTATAATTTTAAATTTTTATTTTAATTATTTATCAGTTTATTTTATAGAAATATTAATTACAAAATAAATTATCAGTGAGACACATCTAATTTAAATTAGACCAATATACCCTAAATAATAAATAATAAATCTCAATCTTATTTATTTCATTATAATTATAATATATTGTTTAATTTCTTTTTTATTTTTATATAATATTAAATACAAAATAAATCATGAGTTTATAAATATAATTTATATAAATTATTTTTCATCAAAAAATATAGATAAACTTTTTAAAAGATAAAAAATTTCAAAACATTGATTATCATTTAGTAATTTATTTTCCTTTGCTTTTGAATCATTTTTAAGTTTTCGTATTATATTTTAAGTAATATGAATCTTATTCATTATAGATTTTTAATTTATTTTTTGATAATTATTAGAATATCTATCAATAAAAATTGTTGATATTGAATTTATTATATATAATTATTATGATTATAAATAATATTGTATTAACTCTTGAAAAAAATTTAAAAATTATTATATTTTCAAAATTATAACCTTAAAAATCTGAGACAATAATTAAAATAAATTTTTTTTATTTCATTTTTAAAATGAAACCTATCGACCATTAAATTCATACTTACTTAATCAGTAAGATCATAAACCCGTATTCCCTTATTACAGAACCCTTTTAACATCAATATACTTAAAGAATAATAAATCTCATTTTTTATGTCTATTTTTATAATTTTAAATATTCATTTTAAATATTTATAATTTAATTTTTTACAAAAATTAATTACAAAATAAATTTCGAGTGAGACAAATATTATTTAATAATTAATTTTTAATAAAAAAATATAAGCTTATAAAAAGAAGGAAAAATTTAGAAATTAAAAATTATTATTAGTTAATATTTTGATTAATTTTGAAATCATTTTGTGTCATGTAAGTATAAGTTAATTTAATATTTTTAATAATAGTTTATTAATTTAATTTTTGATCATATTATAATATCTATCATTAAAATGTTTATATTTTTTATGATATAATAATTAGTAGATATTATATAATTATACTTGGTATTCACATCTCAACAATTTAAAAATTATTTTATTTTCAAAGGTTATAACCTTTGAAAATCAGAAAAAATCTAAAAAAAAAAAATTTATTTTATTATATAAATAAACCTATAAGCCACAGAAGGCCTAAAAACATAAATTACTAAACTCTTAAACAACAACTCCTAAATAATAAAACCAATAAACCGGTATTATCATATATAATAAATCATAAATCTCAATTTAATTTGTTCATTATAATTTTATTTCTTTTTAATTATTTATTGGTTTATCTTTTATAGAATATGAATTACAAAATAAATAATGAGTGATACAAATATAATTTAATAATTTATTTTTTAATCAAAAAATATATATATGCTTATAAAAAGAAATAAAAATTTAAAAACAAAAATTATTATTTAGTAATATATTTTACTTTGATTTGAATCATTATATATAAGTTTTGCAATGATATTTTAATCGGTGTCATCTTATTAATAATAGTTTATTAATTTATTTTTTGATAATATTATTAATATCTATCAATAATATTACTTATATGAACTTAAATGTATTATAATTATTAAGATATTATTATAACTATATAAATATTTACATTTCAAAAAAAATTAAAAATTATTATATTCTCAAGGTAATAACATTTGATAATCAGAAAAATCCCAAAAACAATTTTTTATTATTTTATTATTTAAATAAAACTTATAAGCCAACTAAATACCTAAACATTTAAATCTAGAGACTCCTAAACCCCAGAACCCCCTAAATACTTAAAGCATTAAACCTAGATAACCTATAAATAAATGATAAATCTCATTTTTATTTGTATTCGTTATAATTTTAAATATTCTTTTTAAATATTTATTAGTTTATTTTTTATAGAAATATGAATTACAAAATAAATAATGAGTGATACAAATATAATTTTAATAATTTATTTTTTAATCAAAAAATATATATAAGCTTATAAAAAGAAGTAAAAATTTAAAAACAAAAAATTATTATTTAGTATATATTTTACTTTGATTTTGATCATTATATATTTTGCAATTATATTTTAATTAGTTTCAATCTTATTAATAATAGTTTATTAATTTATTTTTTGATAATTATTAAATATTCATCAATAAAATTACTTATAATGAACTTTGATGTATTATAATTATAAGATTATATAACTAAATATAATATTTACATTTAAAAAAAATTTAAAATTTATTATATTCTCAAACGTTATAACCTTTAAAAATTATAAAAAATTACAAAAAATAATTTTTATTATTTATTATTTAAATAAAACTTATAAACCACTAATACCTAAACATTAAAATCTATAGACTCCTAAACCCCAGAACCCCCTAAATACTTAAAGCATTAAACTTATATAACCTAAATAAAAAATGATAAATCTCATTTTTATTTTTATCATTATACTTTTAAATATCATTATAATTATTTTTTAGTTTATTTTTATTGGAATATAATTACAAAATATATAATTAGTGAGACAGATATAATTTAAATACATTATTTTTATGAAAAAAAAATATAAGCACATAAAAATAAACAAAATTTCAAAAATTTAAAATTTTATTTAGTAATATGTTTCCTTTGATTTGAATTATTTTGGGTTCTTCAAATATATTCTAATTAATATATATCTAATTAATAATAGTTTATTAATTTATTTTTTGATAATTATAATAAAATATAACAAATATAATTATTAAGATTATTATAATTAAGTATTATATTCATATTTTAGAACTATTACAAATTATTATATTTTCAAATGTTATACCTTTGAAAATCACAAAAATTCATAAAAATAAATTGTTTGTTATTTCATTGATTAAATAAAACCTATAAACACCAAAATATGTTAACATATAAATCGATAAACTCCTTAACCCCAAACCACAAAAAAAACTTAAACAATTAAATAGTTATACCCTAAATAATAAATTATAAATCTCATTTTTATTAGTTTTCAATATAGTTTTAAATATACATTTTAATTATTTATTAGTTTATTTTATAGAAATATAAATTAAAAATAAATTATTAGTAAGAAAACTATAATTTAAATAATTTATTTTTCATAAAAAAAATATATGCTTATAAATGGATAAAAAAATTTAAACATTTAAAATTAATATTTAGTAAAATATTTCACTTTGATTTTGAATCATTTTAGGTTTTACAAATGTATTTTAAATAATATTTATCTTATTAATAATTGTTTATTATTTTTTTATGATCATTAATATAATATATATAAATAAAATAGTTATATTGAATTTATATGATATATAATTAATATGATTATTATAACTTCATATTGCATTTACTTTTCAAAAAAAAAATTAAAAAGTATTATATTTTCAAATGTTATAACCTTCAAAATTGAGAAAAAATGACAAAAATAAATTTTTTGTTATTTAATTATTTAAATAAAACCAATAAACCTCTAAATGACTAAATACTAAAATGACTAACTCCTAAACCCCGAAGCTCATAAAAAATTAAATTATTAAATTAGTATAGTCTAAATAATAAATCATAAATCTCATTTTTATTAGTATTCATCATAATTTTAAATATTCATTTTAATTATTTATCAGTTTATTTTTATAGATATATTAATTATAAAATAAATTATTAGTGAGACATATATAATTTAAATAATTTATCTTTCATCAAAAAAAATATATGCTTAGAAAAAGAGTCAATTTTAAAAATAAAAAATTATTATTTAGTAATATATCTTATTTTGATTTTGAATCATTTTAGATTTTACAATTATATTTTAAGTTATATCATTCTTATTAATACTAGTTGATTAATTTATTTATTGATCATTATTATGATATATATTAATAAAATTATTTATATTTAGTTTACATTATATATAATTATTGACATTATTATAACTAAATATTATATTCACATTTTAAAAAAATTAAAAATTATTATATTTTGGAAGGTTACAACCTTCGAAATTAAAAAAAAAATCAAAAAATTAAATTTTTTGTTTTTTCATTCTTTAAATAAAAAATATAAATCACTAAAGGTCTAAACACTTAAATCACTATAATTATTTATTAGTTTATTATTATAATTCTAAATTCTAAATACTTAAACACTTAAATCACTTTTATAAATCACTAAAGGTTATTTGAATTCATTATAATTCTAAATAGTCATTTTAATTATTTATTAGTTTATTATTATAAAATTATATATTAAAAAATAAATAATAAGTAAGATTATTATAATATCAATCTTATTAATAATATTTTATTAATTTATTTTTTAATATCAATCTTATTAATAATAGTTTATTAATTTATTTTTTGTTCATTTTAATAATATCTAGCAATGTAATTATTTATATTGAATTTAAATGACTTATAATTATTAAGATTATTATAACTAAATATTATATTTACATTTAAAAAAAATTTAGAAATTATTATATTTTCAAAGGTTATAACCTTCAAATATTAGAAAAAATAATAGAAATAAATTTTTTGTATTATCATTGTTTAAATAAAACTTATAAACTACTAAATGCTTAAACACTTATATCCCTAAACACTTAAACACAAAAGCACCTAAATAATTAAAACAAAAAACTCATAAATCTAAAATATAATTTAAATAATTTATTAAAATATTAATCATAAAATAAATTATGAGTGATACAAATATAATTTAAATAATTTATTTTTCATCAAAAAAATATAGTCTTATAAAAAGAAGCAAAAACTAAAAAACAAATATTATTATTTAGTAATAAATTTTAATTTGATTTTGAATAATTTTAAGTTTTGCAATTATATTTTAATTTATATCTATCATATTAATAATGGCATATTAAATCTATTTTTTTTAATAATTGATAACATATTTATCAATAAAATTGTTTATATTTAGTTTATATTATATATAATTATTTTTAAAAAACTTTAAAATTATAATATTTTCAGAGGTCATAACCTCTGAAAATGTGAGAAAATATCAAAAATAATTTTTATTTGTTATTTCATTGTTTAAAAAAAACATATAAACCACTAAATCCCTAAACACTTAAATCAATAACTACTAAATCTTGAAAACCCTAAATAGATAATGCTTTTAAACATTATATCCTAAATAATAAATAATAAATCTAAATATTATTTTTTTCATTATAATTTAAATTTTCCATTTTAATTATGTATTCGTTTATTTTTATATAAATATTAATTAAAATATAAATTATGAGTTAGACAAATATAATTTATATAAATTATTTTTTATCAAAAAATATAGATAAACATATAAAAAGAAGAAAAAATTTAAGAACAAAAATTTATTATATAGTAATATATTTTACTTTCCTTCTGAATCATTTTAGGGTTTATAATTATATTTTAATTGATATTTATCTTATTAATAATAGATTATAAATTTATATTTTGATCATTATTATAATATTCATCAATATAATTATTTATATTGAATTTATATGATAAATAAATATAATGATTTTTATAACTAAATATTAAATTTACTTTTGAAAAAAAATTAAAAATTATTATATTTTAAAAGGTTATAACATTTGAAAATATCAAAAATAATAAAAATAAATTTTTTGTTATTTTATTTTTTAAATAAAACATGTAAATCACTAAATGCATACACAGTTAAATAAATCCTATAACCTTTGAAAATATTTTGATCATTATCAGTAACTCCTAAACCACGTAATGCATGATACATAAATCATTAAACCGCTATATACTATTTAATAATAAGTAAATCTAATTTTTATTTCTATTTATTATAATTTTAAATATTCATTTTAATTATTAATAGTTTCTTTTTATAGAAATATCTAGTACAAAATAAATTATGACTGCGACAAATATAATTTAAATAATTTATTTTAATCAATATATATATATATATATATATATATAGGCTTATAAAAGTAGTAAAAATTTAAAAATTAAAAATTATTATCCGGTAATATATTGTAGTTTAATTTTGAATCAATTTGGGTTTTGTAAATATTTTTTAATTAATCTCTATCTTATTATTAATAGTTTATTGATTTAATTTTTGATTATTATTATTATATCTATAAATAAAATTGTTTATATTGAATTTATATGATATATAATTATTAATATTATTATAACTAAATATTGTATTCACATTTCAAAATATTTTAAATATTATTATAATTTCAAAGGTTATAACCTATAAAAATTAGAAAAAATTACAAAATTTTTTTTAGATATTTTATTGTCTAAAAAAAACCTATAAACCACTAAATACCTTAAAACATAAATCGCTAAAATCCTAAACGACAAAACCTCAAAATACTTAAACCATTAAACTGGTATGCATTAATAATAAATCATAAATTTTATTTTAATTTTTATTCAGTATAATTTAAATCTTTATTTTAATTATTTATCAGTTTATTTTTATAGAAATATTAATTACAAAATAAATTATTAGTGAGACATATCTAATTTAACTTAGACCAGCATACCCTAAATAATAAATAATACATCTCAATATTATTTTTTTTCATTATAATTTAAAATATTCATTTTAATTAGTTATTTCTTTATTTTTATATAAATATTAATTACAAAATAAATTATGAGTTAGATAATATATAATTTATATAAATTATTATTAATCAAAAAAATATACATAAACTTTTTAAAATAAAATAAAATTTCAAGACAAATAATTTTTATTTAGTAATATATTTTACTTTCCTTTTGAATCATTTTAGGTTTTCATATTATATTTTAAGTAATATGAATCTGATTCATTATAGATTTTTAATTTATTTTTTGATAATTATTAGAATATCTAACAATAAAATTGTTTATATTGAATTTATATTATATATAATTATTATGATTATTATAAATAAATATTGTATTGATTCTTGAAAAAAATTTAAAAATTATTATATTTTCCAAGGTTATAATCTTAAAAATCTGAGAAAAAATAATAAAAATAAATTTTTTGTTATTTCATTTTTTAAATAAAACCTATAGACCATTAAATGCATAATTACTTAAATCAGTAATCTCATAAACCCCGGAACCCCTAAATACAAAAACCTTTTAACATCTATATACTACTTAATGACAAATAAATCTCATTTTTATGTCTATTTATTATGATTTTAAATATTCATTTTAATTATTTATAGGTTTATTTTTTACAAAAATTAATTAGAAAATAAATTTCGAGTGAGACATATTATTTAAATAATTAATTTTTAATAAAAAAAATATAAGCTTATAAAAAGAAGAAAAATTATAGAAATTAAATATTATTATTTAGTAATATATTTTGATTTGATATTTAATCATTTTGTGTCATGTAAATATATGTTAATTAATATTTATATTTTAATAATAGTTTATTAATTTTATTTTTGATCATTATTATAATATTTATTATTAAAATTGTTTATACTGAATTTATATGATATATAATTAATAAGATTAATATAATTATACTTGGTATTCACATGTCAAAAAATTTTAAAAATTATTTTATTTTCAAAGGTTATAACCTTTGAAAATCATAAAAAATCTAAAAACAAATTTTTTTATTTTTATTATATAAATAAAACCTATAAGCCACAGAATGCCTAAAAACATAAATTACTAAACTCCTAAACAATAAAACTCCTAAATAATCAAACCAATAAACCGGTATACCATATTTAATAAATCATGAATCTCATTTTAATTTGTATTCATTATAATATTATATATTCATTTTAATTATTTATTAGTTTATTTTTTATAGAAATATTTATCACAAAATAAATAATGAGTGAGACAAATATAATTTTAATAATTTATTTTTAATCAAAAAAAATAAAAGCTTATAAAAAGAAGTAAAATTTTAAAAACAAAAAATTATTATTTAGTAATATTTTTTACTTTGATTTTGAATCATTATATACGGGTTTTCCAATTATATTTTAATTGGTATCAATATTATTAATAATAGTTTATTAATTTATTTTTTGATCATTATTATAATATCTAGCAATAAAATTAATTATATTGAATTTAAACGTATTATAATTTTTACGATTATTATAACTAAATATAATATTTACATTTGAAAAAATTTTAAAAATTATTATATTTTCAAAGGTTATAACATTTGAAAATGATAAAAAATCAAAAAAATAATTTTTTATAATTTTATTATTTAAATAAAACTTATAAACCACTAAATACCTAAACATTTAAATCTATAGACTCTTAAACCCCAGAACCCCCTAAATACTTAAAGCATTAAACCTAAATAACTTAAATAATAAATGATAAATCTCATTTTTATTTGTATTCATTATAATTTTAAATATTCATTTTATTTATTTTTTTAGTTTATTTTTATACAAATATTAATTACAAAATAAATAACGAGACAGATATAATTTAAATAAATTATTTTTTATTAAAAAAATATAAGCTCATAAAATAAACAAAATTTCAAAAATTTAATATTTTATTTAGTAATTTAATTTACATTGATTTTGAATTATTTTGTGTTCTGCAAATATATTTTAATTAATATCTATCTAATTAATAATAATTTATTAATTTATTTTTTGATCATTATAATAAAATATATTATAATTTTTTTATATTGAATTTACAACAAATATAATTATTAAGATTATTATAACTAAGTATTGTATTCATATTTTAGAACTATTAATACTTATTATATTTTCAAAGGTTATAACCTTTGAAAATCACGAAAATTCATAAAAATATTTTTTTTTGTTATTTCATTGATTAAATAAAACCTATAAACACCAAAATATGTTAACATATAAATCGATAAACTCCTTAACCCCAAAACCACAAAAAACTTAAACAATTAAATAGTTATACCCTAAATAATAAATTATAAATCTCATTTTTATTAGTATTCAATATAATTTTAAATATACATTTTAATTATTTATTAGTTTATTTTTATAAAAAAATAAATTAAAAAATAAATTATTAGTAAGAAAACTATAATTTAAATAATTTATTTTTCATAAAAAAAAATATATGCTTATAAATGGATAAAAAAAATATATTCACTTTGATTTTGAATCATTTTAGGTTTTGCAAATATCTTTTAAACAATATTTATCTTATTAATAATTTTTTATTATTTTTTTATGATCAATATTATAATATATATCAATAAAATAGTTTATATTGAATTTATATGATATATAATTATTATGATTATTATAACTTCATATTGTATTCACTTTTCAAAAAAAAATTAAAAAGTATTATATTTTCAAAGGTTATAACCTTAAATAAGAGAAAAAATGACAAAAATAAATTTTTGATATTTTATTTTTTAAATAAAACCTATAATCCACTAAATGACTAAATACTAAAATGACTAAACTCCTAACCCCCGAAGCCGATTAATACTTAAAACATTAAATTAGTATATTCTAAATAATAAATCATAAATCTAATTTTTATTTGTATTCATTATAATTTTAATATTCATTTTAATTATTTATCAGTTTATTTTTTAGAAATATTAATTATAAAATAAATTATTAGTGAGACAGATATAATTTACATAATTTTTTTTTCATAAAAAAAATATATCCTGATAAAAAGATGCAAAATTTTTTTAAAAAAATTATTATTTATTAATATATTCTATTTTGATTTTTAATCATTTTAGATTTTACAATTATATTTTAATTTATATCATTCTTATTAATACTAGTTGATTAATTTATTTATTGATCATTATTATAATATATATTAATAAAATTATTTATATTTAGTTTACATTATATATAATTATTAAGATTATTATAACTAAATATTATATTTATATTTAAAAAAATATAAAAATTATTATATTTTCAAATGTTACAATCTTCAAAAATTAAAAAAAATCAAAAAATTAAATTTTTTGTTTTTTCAGTCTTAAAATAAAAACTATAAATCACTAAAGGTCTAAACATTTAAATCACTAAACTTCTAAACCACAAAATACCTAAATACTTAATTTATAAATCCGGTATATCCTAATATAATAAATAATAAATATCAATTTTATTTGTATTTATTATAATTTTAAATATTCATTTTAATTATTTATTAGTTTATTATTATATTTTTATAATTTACAAAATAAATTATAAGTATGACAAATATAATTTAAATAATAATTTTTAATAACAAAAATATAAACTTATAAAAAAAGCAAAATATTAAAAAAATTATTATTTAGTAATATATTTTACTTTGATTTTGAATAAATTTTGATTTTGCAAATATATTTTAAATAATATCTATCTTATTAATAATAGTTTATTAATATATTTTTTGATCATTATTATAATATCTTGCAATGTAATTATTTATATTGAATTAAATGACTTATAATTATTAAGATTATTATAACTAAATATTATAATCACATTTTTAAAAATTTAGAAATTATTATATTTTCAAAGGTTATAAACTTCAAATATTAGAAAAAATAATAAAAATAATTTTTTTTGTTATATCATTGTTTAAATAAAACTTATAATCCACTAAATGCCCAAATACTTCAATCTCTAAACTCCTAAACACAAAAGCCCCTAAATACTTAAACATTTAAACTCGAAAACCTTAAATATAATTTAAATAATTTTTTAAATTATTAATTACAAAATAGGTTTTGTAATTATATTTTAATTTATATCTATCATATTAATAATACCATATTATTTTTTATTTTGTGATAATTGATACCATATCTATAAATAAAATTGTTTAGATTTAGTTTATATTATATATATTTATAATGATTATTATTACTAAATATTGTATTCACATTTTTAAAAATTTTAAAATTATTATATTTTCAAAGGTTATAAACTTTGAAAATGTGAGAAAATATCGAAAATAATTTTTTTGTTATTTCTTCGTTTAAATACAACCTATAAACCACTAAATGCCTAAACACTTAAATCAAAAACTCCTAAATATCGAAAACCCAAAATAGAAAATCCTTTTAAACTGTATACCCTAAATAATAAATAATAAATCTCAATATTATTTTTTTCATTATAATTTAAAATATTATTTTAATTATTTATTCATTTATTTATATATAAATAATAATTACAAAATAAATTATGAGTTAGACAAATATAATTTATATAAATTATTTTTTATCAAAAAATATAGATAATCATATAAAAATAAGAACAAATTTAAAAAGAAAAATATATTATATAGTAATATATTTTGCTTTCCTTCTAAATCATTTAAGGTTTTTTAATTATATTTTAATTGATATCTATCTTATTAATAATATATTATAAATTTATTTTTGATCATTATTAGAATATTTATCAATAAAATTATTTATATTGAATTTATATGATAAATAAATATAATGATTTTTATAAATAAATATTCAATTAACTTTTGAAAAAAATTTAAAAATAATTATATTTTCAAAGGTTATAATCTTTGAAAATATCAAAAAATAATAAAAATAATTTTTTGTTATTTTATTTTTTAAATAAAACCTATAAATCACTAAATGCATATCAGTTAAATCAGTAAACTTCTAAACCCCGTAATAACTAAATACATAAACCATTAAACCGCTATATACTACTTAATAATTAGTAAATATAATTTTTATTTCTATTTATTATAATTTTAAATATTCATTTTAATTATTTATTAGTTTATTTTTATAGAAATATTTATTACAAAATAAATTATGAGTGCGACAAATATAATATAATTAATTAATTTTTAAACAAAAAATATATATACGCTCATAAAAGAAGTAAAAATTTAAAAATTAAAAATTATTATCCGGTAATATATTTTACTTTAATTTTGAATCAATTTGGGTGTTGTAAATATTTTTTAATTATTTTCTATCTTATTATTAATAGTTTATTAATTTAATTTTTGATCATTATTTTAATATCTATCAATAAAATTGTTTATATTGAATTTATATGATATATAATTATTAAGATTAATATAATTATACATGGTATTCACATTTCAAAAAATTTTAAAATTTATTTTATTTTCAAAGGTTATAACCTTTGAAAATCAGAAAAAAAAAATTTATTTTTATTATATAAATAAAACCTATAAACCACTTAATGCCTAAAATCATAAATTGCTAAACTCCTAAATGACAAAACTCCTAAATACATAAACCATTAAACCGGTATACCATATATAATAATTTATAAATATCATTTTAATTTGAATAAATTATAATTTTAAATATTCAGTTTAATTATTTATTAGATTATTTTTATAGAAATATTAATTACAAAATAAATAATGAGCGAGACAAATATAATTTTAATAATTTATTTTTAATCAAAAAAAATATATAAGATATAAAAAGAAGTTAAAATTTAAAAACAAAAATTTATTATTTAGTAATATATTTTACTTTGATTTTGAATCATCATAGGTTTTGTAATTATATTTTAATTGCTATCAATCTTATTAATAATAATTTATTAATTTATTTTTTGATCATTATTATAATATATATCAATAAAATTACTTATATTGAATTTAAATTACTTATAATTATTAAGATTATTATAGCTAAATATTATATTTACATTTGAAAAAAATTTAGAAATTATTATATTTTCAAAGATTATAACCTTAAAAAATAATAAAAAATCACAAAAATAATTTTTTGTGATTTTATTATTTAAATAAAACTTATAAACCACTAAATGCCTAAACATTTAAATCTATAGACTCGTAAACCCCAAAATCTCTAAATACTTAAACCATTAAACATATATAACCTAGATAATAAATAATAAACCTCATTTTTATTTGTATTCATTATAATTTTAGAATATTTATTTTAATTATTTTTTAGTTTATTTTTATAGAAATATTAATTACAAAATAAATAATGAGTGAGAATATGGTGGATGATGTGAAAATATTCAGTAGGCTCCTTACCAAGACAGAGGTGGAGGATTACAGCCTTGACTGTATCACTCACGTTATCTCGGGACAAGAAGGACTAAAGCTATGTAGGACTCTCACATTAGAAAAGGTGTGGGAGGTGTTGTTTACTATAAAGTCATATAACATTCAAGGGACGGATTACTTATCCTCATTCTTCTATAAGTCATGATGGGACATAGTTAAATGCGATGTGTAGGATGATTGAGTTAGCTTCTTCAAGAAAGATTAGCTGCCGAAATCCTTCTACAACATCATGATCTCTATATTCACAAGGAGAACCAAGCAATTTGGAAGGACTGGAGACCGCTCAGACTTTGCAATGTGTCGTATAAGATTAATTCCAAGATGCTAGACACGTGGATTAAGACAATTCTCCATAAGTGCATATCGGAGAATTAGGTTTGCTTTGTGCTGGGGAGGAATATATTTAATAATATTCTTCTGGCATAGGAAATGACTCGCCTGATTTTCAATGAAAACAAGAGGTCAACCTGATCATTAAGCTCAATATGGTGAATGCATATGATAAGGCCAGGGCGGACTGGTCTTAACTGGGTAGGTATTCACCCAGTTTAGATTCCCCGTGGAGTGGAACAACATGATCGACATGTGCATCTCCCATAATTGGTTCTCAATTATGATTAATGGGAAGACATTAAGTTTCTTTTTGTCCACTTTGAAGGCTCCGGTAGGGTGATCCACTGTCACCAACCCTATTCGTCCTAATGGTAGAGTATCTCTTGAGGCGCCTTAATGAGCTCTACGAGAAGTACTCGGGAGTCAATTACCTCTTGGGTAGTAATGTATCAGTCAGCCACTAAGCTTATGTGGACGACACCATTATCTTCACTAATGGCTCTTGAGCAGCGCCATTAGGAAGGCAGGAGAGATGCAGCATAGAACAAGCAGATTTCAGGCCAGACCATAACTTTTTGAAGGACAGTTTTTACTGTAAGAAAAAAAATCAAAGTGTAACTTCCCCATCCCGTACTTGGGCATTTTCCTTTTCAAGGGGCACAACAAGAGTGTATATTATGATAAATTCTTGACGAAATTCTATTCTCGAATAAAGGGTTAGCTGAACAAGTTGCTTTCGAATAGGAAGAAATATATTATTGATCAGGCACAGTTCTCGACTCACTCCCTTATAACCTTATAAGGGAGTGAGTCGAATATAATTTCATATTTTTTTCATCATCAATAAATTATATAACCTTATAAAAAGAAAAAAAAATAAAAGTCAAAATTTTATTTAGAAATATGTTTTATTTAGATTTTGAATTATTTTAGGTATTATAAATATATTTTAATAAATATTTATTATATTTATAATTACTTTATTAATTTTTTTTTCATTGTTATAATACCAATCAAGAAATAAACTTATATTAAATTAACATGATATATTATTCTTATGATTGTTACGACTAAAATATTTAGTAAAAATATAGAATTCAGATTGAAAAAAATTTAATTATTTTATTCCAAAAGTAAATAAAAAAATGTAACAATTATTTAATTTAAATAATTTATTTTAAACTAAAATAAAATAAGAAAATGTAACAATTATTTTAATTCAAAAGTAACCTTTGAAATTATTTTATTCAAAATTATTTATAGGTTTATTTTTATATAAATAATAATTACAAAATATATTATAAGTGACCCAAATATAATTTGAAAAAATTTGATTATGATCAAGAAACTATATAATCTTATAAAAAATTATAGAAATTTAAATACTTAAAAGTATTATCTAGCAATATGTTTTCCTAAGATTTTCGATAATTTTATAAATATATTTTAATAAATACTTTTGTTATTTACAAGAGTTTAATAATATATTTTACTGTCTTTATTATAATATCATTCAATAAACTAGTTTATATTGAATTAGCATGATATATTATTCCTAAAATTATTATAAGCAAACATAGACAAGTGAGATGAATGTAACATTAATAAGATAAGTTAAACATCACTATGCCAACATTGAAAATCTATTTGAGATTTCTAACTTTTTATGCTATAAAATAAGATTTTTCTCCTTGAAATATATCATAATCTCAATTTTATTTTGGCTTGATAATTTTTTATTATATTATTTAGTTTTTCATGTTAGGATTATATTTTTTATTCTCTATTTATTATCATGGGTTTTATTTTTATAATATAACATAACATTTAAACTTAATGCCAAATTAATAAATGCATTAATAAAATATTGGGAACAAAGAAATGTGATACAAAATTATAGCATTTATAAATGCTTTAACATGGCATTCAATAAATGTTTGATGAACTACAATTTTAACAAATGAAAAAATAGTTTTTTTTTTATTTAGAACACGAAATGAAAAAATATTAATAACCTAATTCCTCAATACACCAATACTTTTATCACAAAAAAATAAATAAAAACTATAAAATAAAATAAAAAAAAACTCATCTTGCTGCCGCAGCCGTTTCAGCAACCATTTCATTTTTAATTAGATAATTTTAACAAAATAATTAAAATTTGTGATGAAAAGACTTTTTTTTCAAAAACATGCTCGTTGTACAAATCCTAGTTAGTCAAGCAGAGTGATCTCGCATATCAACATTAAAATCAAACATACGCACTTACTTTTAACTAAAAGATTGTGTTTACTCTTTTTAGAAATAACCATCATTATCATTGTGAAAATACTTTCTTAATATTGCCATAGTATATTGTATAAATATTAGTTCTACAAATAATTTAACCATTTATCAAACTTCTAGTCTTTCATATATATCCAACTCGTGATTATTTTAATTCATCATTTTTATTCAAATTTTAATCTACTTTTTAAAAATTCACCTTGATTTTTTCAATCATTTATTTATTTGAGTCATGTATAACTTCTTTTTTGAATGCATAAATCGATACGATACTCTATTTTTATTTTAAATAAATATAATTCATAAAAATATCTCAATTATTTTATATTTAATTGTATCCTCGCGGATTTTATCAAATATCCATCTTGATATGTATTTCTTTATTATTTTATTTAATTTTCTTATTATTTCTTTACTTTATGCTTGTGAGCACCTTATGAGCATTTTGCTACAATCATCTTATGATTGAGAACACCCACGAATAGGTCCCAATCCAAGTAGCCTAGCATTTGTAAGTAACTCTTATTTGTATGTTTTATCTTTTTGATTATAAAATTATTATTATTATTATTATTTTGTATTATGCACATTATGATTATGTGCATATTAGACATACTCCACATGCATTTGTAATGACAAAAAAAAACTAAAAATTAATATGCTGAGCTTTGAAGACTTGTGAGAAACTTTATAATGTTTGATAAAAATTCTAGAAAGCTCTAAAGGCTTCAACCCATCTTCTCATTCTAAAATATTTTATGAATTTCTAATGTAGTATAATTATGACATGTGACATAATTTGAATCATTGATAAATGAGAGCTTGTGTGTATAATATTGTAATTTAACTTTTATTAATTTGTAACACACTCGTGATGCACAGTAGGCAAGGGGGGAGGAGGATGTACCTAGCACACGAAGCTACTCACTTTAGCATATAATATATGAAAAATTAATATCTTAATAATATTATTCTCAAAAATCAAAAAGACTACATCTAATAAGCTTCGCACTCAATATCAACAATCCCTAGAAAATAATATTTATTATTGTACAAAGACCTAACTTGCGATACATACAAATTACATAATAACTTCTTGGATTATAAGTCATCTCAAAATTATTCTTGTCCAGACATTTTTAATTATTGAATTCTTATGAAATTCAGTATGTTATTATTTATATAATCACAAATAAATCCGAGTGTGGGCCGACTATTATTATCATAAAATAGGCCAAGTAAATCCTAGATGCACTATGTCTGTGCACATTAGCATGCACTTTGCACCACATGCACGCAAAAAAATGCTAAATTGTGTGCAATAGATTATTGGTGCAATGTGCAACACCAATCCATTGTTGGTGTCAAAATTTGTGTGTAGGAGCAAGTTACATTGGTGAAAACGAGAGAGCATCTATATGGTAACATTATGCATATTACATACATAAAAAAATTTCTAGCAATAGACATATTATACAAATAAATGATATATCAAAAAAAGTTATGCCAATTATTTTCATAAAAAAAATTCTAGTGACAACTTCTTATTTGCTATTATCATAACCATATATTAGTTCTCACGTAATTACTTCATTGTGATGCTGATAATAGATCATATAAAATTTCTCTAAGTAACAAATATTTCACATCCACCAAATAATATAGTTCTAGTGACTAATATTATTATTTTAGATACCGAGTCACAAATTGATCAACTAGTAATCATATCATATATAATTTCTATTTGTTCAATATTTTTTATTTTTTTCCTTGATATGATAATAGTAAATATCAGACTATCAAAAATTATTTAATGTTATAACATTAAACTTAATATTTTGTTTCTTTCATGTATTTGTTTTATCCCACATTAAGTTGACAATCTTTTTCATAAAATTATCTTTAAATTTAACTCAGACTCTAACTAGAGATGTCAGACAAGTCAGTTCAAGTCATAGAACCTATTTTTGTGTGCTTAACAAGGGCATAGTGAGTGGTCAAGATGACTATGAGGTATTCATGCATGAATTGATGACCCACTGGATAAATTGGTGGCCCCATTGCTATCAGATGGCGATCTAGGTTTGTAGAGAGAAAAAACTAGGTGCTTTTAGCCTAGCCTTTGATCACATGTCATACTCGAGTCCGAGTTCATAGTTTGCATTACGCAAGGCACAACCAGAGCATGACTCAAATGCCATAATAATAATATATTAAAATATATATCTGATATCTATCATACTTATTGTACTAATAATAATAATATATTACTCAAATTATAATTTAGACATGTAGTGTTAGCACTCCCTTTTTATAATTTTTCTGAAATATTTTTATAAGGTTATAATTTTAACCAAAAATTATTATATCAACCAATTTTTTATTCTATATGTTCTTATTGTGTCCTCTCAAAAATTATATCCCAAAATGAAATTATTTATTTTCCCAATCAGAATTTTTGAAAATACATATTTTGTTCATAATCTCTCTTCATTATGTATCGAAATAACACTTAAGATGACTAAGTATATCTTTTTAATTACTCCAATTTTCAAAAAAGATTACAATATTATTCATCTAAATCTGATAGAGCACTAAAGGGTAATAATATCACTTTATTGAGTAAGATTGATATACTTATATGAATCTATTACTTTTTTTTACATTTCTATAATATCCTATAAATTAAGAGAGATATTTACTTATCAACTATTTCTAAACTTATTAATTCTCATTATGATAATACTCATATCATTATCATGCATACTAATAAATATACAACAAATATCTCTAGAAAGATCAAGATGATCCAAGATTAAAAAGACTTGATACTTATCTCATAAGGAGATTAGCTGGTTGGGACACTTGACAATGTCCAGGAGGTCACGAGTTCAAGTCTTATTGATGGAAGTACTGGAAATATTTCTTACCTGCTTGATTCTCTATAAGCCCAAGGGGATGTAGGGGTCCACATAAGAGAGCCTTAAAGCTCTTGGTTTTCCAAAAAAAAAAGAGACTTAACCACCTATAAGTTAGAGTTAATACTAAAAAAATGAGACATACAATATATTTAAATTTAGGTAGAATCTTCCATCAAAACTAGATGATTTGATCATTGTTATTCTGATCTTGATCTTTCAATTTCTTTTTAAAAAAATAAAAATATTATAGACATTACTCTATTTCACAAGTGTTGTTTTTTAACTATTATTTGATGTCATTTAGTACATCTCATAATGATATTATCAAATAGAATTTTTTTAAGACTATCTCACCAAGTATAATATTGGACCATATTATAAGACAAGGAAACTAATACTTCAACCTACAAGAATATTTATTATTAGTTGCAATAAATATTTATTATGAAGATAATTCTAGATGATGAGATAGATTATTTCAAAATAAAATTTGTTGCATAAGATTTACTCAAATATTTAGTATATATTACAAAAAAAAATTCATAGCAAATATGACCTCCACATTAATTTTTATATCATTGACAATATTTCACTGGTAGATAATAGTTTAAAAAGGAGGTGGTGTATTTGAAGCATCTACTCAAATTTTGAATAATATAATCATATTTAATTTAAAGATTATAAAAAAAATTAAATTGCTTAAAATAATTACTAAAATTTGCTTTACAAGGGTTTAATTTGGCAGCTTTCTCTTTCAAATAAAAACAAGTGTGTTGTAGATTTTTTGTTTTTCTAGAGAAGCTTAGACAACAGGTTAATCTTATACATTATATATGTAACTAATATCTTTATTATAAGAGAGGATAAGTTTTAAATTAATCTAACAAAAATTACATTTAATCATACAAAATAAAAGATCTTGAAAAAAATTGTATTTTCTGTAAATAAAGATTTCCTACATCATTCGAGATATATTATATTACAAAGAAAATATGTGATTGAAATATTCTCATGTAAATTAATCTTTGAAATTGTGTTCCAGAAAATACTCCTATTGAATCAAATATTAATTTTTTATCTGATATGTACTCTTGAGTTAAATATATTATATATAAGAGAATCATAAAATAGATTAATTATTTAATTATGAATAAACTAAATATATTTTTTTATAATTGATAATATTACTTATTTCTTGGATTTTTCAAATGTTCCACTTGATTATTTTATTATTACTAAACTAAATATAATTTATAGTTAATATAGTTAGTATGAATATTATTTCACGAGCTAAGCTTGATTCACAAGTTTCTACTCGACCCATGACACAACTCAAGAATAATTTGTAGCCTAGAATAAATTTATCATAGAGCAAGCTGATGATTCAAGTCATGTAATGACTGATGATATTAAGGCACAAAGACTAACCCTCCAAACTTAGATTTTCCAAAGTCAAGCCACAAAGACTAATCATGCAACTCATCAAGATTTACTACGATGGATACAAATGAGCAACTCATCAAAGATTATTGTGTGCTATAGGCCAAGCAATTAGTGTACTATTGTACTTTTAGCATACACTTCAAAAGTTTAAATATTACAAGAATATTCATTATATATTTTAATAAAAAAAAATAATTATACATGATAGAATGTAAGCTTGATCATATAAAAAATATTTGAATCTATCAAAATCTTTCATCATAAATTATGTATAATAAACTTCTTATGCTCGATAACCTCTAGAAACTAAGAAAAATAAATATCTAAATTATGAACTCCTATGATAAAAGCACAAAAATTAAAAAAAATACATGTGATAACCAAAAAAAAATCATTTTTATGAATATGTTGAATTAACTGGATGATAATTATTTTAGGTCATATATGATATTCTACAATTTACAAATTGAATCAAGCATCTAGGTATGAAAATCACATGTGTTTTCATATACATCTTCTCTTTTATATGTGATGAAGAAAAATATTCTTCAATTCCAAAAATAAAAAATTCATTCATTAAAAAATTATAAAAATAATATTTTAAGCCCTACAGAAAGTTATGGACTTTAACAAGAGATGGAAAAGTAATCCTTAAGGTATATCAAAAGTGAAATATGTTTATCTCTTTCAATATGGCATGTCCTTGCTTTAAATAAAAAAATTTTTCAAAAGAAGATCGGAGTACATTGGTACACTCACAATAAGAAATGAAGTGTGAGAAAAATAAAGAAATATTATGATATGTAATTATAGGACAAATTAATGTTGAGCCATTAAAAAATTACCAAAGAGAAAAAATATTACAGCATAAATTCATACTATTTCATAATTCTAAAAACATAAAAAATAAAAATATATACTCTAAGCCATTTTTTAAGAGAAAAGCTGATTTATTATTTATCAACGCAATATGAAACAAAATTATTTTATTTTATCAAGAATACTTTTATCCCACTCACTAAATTTAATGGAGGATTTGTCGAACAACCCTGATTACTTAACTCATCTAGGACTCTCTAGAACAAATGCAACCAACACACTGTGAGTAAAGAACCACGCAGCATAACTGAGTCGTAGATGTGATTTAAACAGCACCCAATAAACAGGGACATTTGAAAAGAGGCTACCAGGAAGAAGGAAAAAGCAAACCATTTGCATTGTCAACCGGCTCAACTAGTAAAAGAATCTCCTGCATTGCACTGAGATTTTCATCACAAGACAGAGAAGTATTTTCCAGGTCACGTATTGCCCTCTGCATCAGCTGCACATCCGTAGGTGTTTTCCACTCGTTCAATAATTCCTGCAACAGATATAAGGAGTTGTTAGGATCGTCGTGCTTTTTAGTAATGGCTAAATTCGCCCAGGAGGGTTTGTTGAGATGAGGAAAAAGCCGTGCTGGTATTATATTCCCCTAACGTACACGACCGGGTCAGAATGAACACAAAACGGAACGCGTCAAAGATCAAAATAAAACAATAATAGCAGGCACAAAGGGTTGTTCGAGGAGATGAGCGGCTTTCCCAGATCAGCGTCCGGGTATCATGTCCAACTTAATTACAACATAGCGATAATTTTTCATTCGATCAGACTAAAACACCGTGACTAAAAAAGCATGGAATTCAAACCGTAATTTCTGTTTGACGCTGCTTAAGCCCTCGAGAAGATGGACGCTAGAGATCTCGCGCTGTTTCGTTTAGCTTATCTGGGTCTGAGTGCCCTGGTGAAATGGAAGTAGAATAAAACGCAATCCTGCTTTCTTCCAGAAAAAACGAAAATAGAGAAACAGCAATTATATACAAAATCACGAAAGATAATTGCCGCTTGTACCAATTGCCCATTTTAACATTCCGTCTAGAAAATAAAAACCGCCGTCCAAAGGGTTCGCATCATTGCCACCCGAATCAGCAAACGGCTCCTCAAAGCGCAGAAGATCGGATTCATCGTTTGAGCCCGTGCCCGACCAGTATGGTAATTCGAACAAGGAAGTTGCGTTTCCACGCTCACCATGGGCAGCAACGGCAAACGAATCCGTTTGCACCGACAACAAGAACAGCGCCGTCCGGGCCACCAACGCCCCCAGAGATTTGGGCAGCGCCCCTTGTCGTCGCATGCCTTCTTCCCCCGCTTTATGAACCTTGGACACATAATTTAAAAATACAGAGATAAATTTTAGAAATATAAAATTTATAGAAGTAAAATTAAAAAAAAAAAACATGAGAGAGAGAAATTAGAAACAAAACTTTAGAGAGGGAGAAAATTTAGAAATATAAACTCTAGAGACCCAAACATAATCCTTTCTTAATATCAAACATGCATGGCGCAAACAGAATCTCTATGATGATAAATGCAGGTGAAAAATATACCGGTGTCAACTGAAGCTCATTCACCAGTTTTACAGATAATACTCCATTGTATTATCATTTCCATTGCAAATATTAGAGTTTAAAATTATAAAATTTTATATTTTGTATTTTATCACTTTGGTGATGACATGGTATTTTATATAGTATTTTAGATTTTATTTTTAAAAGTTAGTTTAATTTAGTCGAAGTTGTTAGCTAAAATAGATAGTATTTTGGAGTTATTTTAAAAAAATGATTAGTTAAAATAGATAACATAATATTTTAATATATTTTGATTGGCTATTTTAGATAGACTTGTTAGAGATGCTCTTATGGTGACATTAATTGTTATGGTGAAACTTGCACATACATGATATTCTAATAAAAGATATTCATCTATAATCTATATAAATTTTCAGGCCACATTTTTTATAGAGATTAAAATAATCTATAAATCATAGTGTCGTGATCCATGGTCTAAGAGATTCCATCTATTTTGTCTTATTTTTTCATTAGACAACTAATAAGTAAGGTCTTGGGGATGCAGTGTTTAGGATTTGCAAATATTTTTAAGCTCGAACTCTAGCATCTTGGATTCCACAGGGTTAGTGGCAGGTATTCTTTAAACTTTCATTGTATATTAAGACTTCAAGTCGAAGAGTTAATATATAGGTAGAATAAATATTTATTATTATTATTATCTTGATACATTAACTTGTTTTGTGTTAGTATAAATTTTCACTTCTTTCATTAGTAATTATAGATTTAAACTTAACTTTTATTACATGTAAATTGATAAAATATAGTTTTTTTTGTTCTCTCACTCTCTCTCTACCTATTTCTCTCTCTCTATGTCTATCTCTCACTCTCTCTCTACCTCTATATATATATATATATATATATATATATATTGATTTAAGGTGTCAGAGAAGTATAAAATCAAGTTTATTTCAAATGGTAATGTATTAAAATCAAGTTTTATTTCTTTTTAAACAAAAAAAAGTTGAAATTTTTATGTTTGTACCAGATTTGAATGTATTAAAGCTAGTTTCTTTAAACACTCACCACTTTTCTATTTGGGAAGGTTCTTGTTATACCTAAGCAAAGACATACAATTTAAAGACCATGTTTGAGCCACACAATGAGTTGGCAACCTCGGCTTTATTGGTTTTCCACTTGAGCTTTCTTTACACCTATGTCAATACTTTAACTTTACTGTGTCTTATATAGACATCATTTCTTCCTTGCAGCCATGCATTACTTTATAGCATCGTTATATTTGTCCACAAGAATACTGGTCTAAACTAGTTAGCTGAGTTGTGTTTGTTGGCTAATCCAACAAGGTTGCTAACTTGCTATAGGTAATTAGCAACATAAAATATTTTTAGATAAACTAGATTTATGTTTCATAGACAGATGCGATCATATGAATTTGTGGGGAGAACATTTTTGAGTTGCAGGTTAAAAGCAATAATTGCTTACTTAAGCATTACTAAAATTCCAACATAATCATGGCACAAGCATTCCCTGCTTGTTCATATTTTTGTGCCTTGTCCATGCAAAGAAGAGAAACAATTTGGATCACTTGTATTTATTGGTGGAATATTTGTTATGAACCTACTCTGTATTGTATGTTATCTACTTTGTAGTTTAGTTTACACACCCAAATAAATATTTGGATAGGCGCCACCAATCATAGAACACAACGTAACCTAAGTCTATCAGCCATGGCTCTATCGCTGATAATGATATATTGGGGGTGGTATTTTTAGCTTCCATTCGGCTGGGTTGTTGTTCCACATGGTAGGTGTACATCCATGTGTATCAATTGATTCTTCTTGCAATAGTTTTTTTTATTTTGTGTTGAGTGCAAAATGTGTTGAAGTTGGGTTTCTAGAATTTATGGTTCTTATTATGATCATGCATGATCGATTATTTAGCAGCTCCAATTCTTTTTTTTTTTTCCAAATACTTTTTTTCACTATTTTTGAAGAAAGACATGCCCATCAGAGTATGTTGCTCATATACATTTGTTAATATGCATGCTTGTGTTGCTGCACTTTCCATATACATTTAATATATGTGCTAGTGTTGATGCGCCTCCCATATACATCAAAGTGGGTCTCATTATTTAGATTTGAAGCAATACGTGTATGTAGTATTATTACACCTCTCAAATTTAGAAGTATAAGACTTGATGGGTCAATGGCTTCATGCACATGATAAATAATATATATTTATATATTTATATATAAATATATAAATATATAACTATATAAATATATTTAAATACATAAATATGTAAATACATAAATATGTAAATACATAAATATGTACATACATAAATATGTAAATACATAAATATGTAAATACATAAATATGTAAATACATAAATATGTAAATACATAAATATGTAAATACATAAATATGTAAATACATAAATATGTAAATGCATAAATATGTAAATACATAAATATGTAAATACATAAATATTTACATATATAAATATATAACTATATAAATATATAAATATATTTCATTTCTGGAATAAATAACTAACATAATATACTGTGAATATGAGGATATTTTTCTTGATGAATTACCAGTATTGCCCCCGCACGGGAATGTGGATTTTCGTATTGAGTTACATCCCGGCACATCATCCATTTCTATGACTCCACATAGGATGACACCGATTGAATTACAAGCACTAAAGGTCTAGATAAAAGATTTGTGGGACAAGGGTTTTATTAGACCCAACACTTCACCTTGGGGTGCTTTGGTTTTATTTGCAAAGAAAGATAAAACTCTTCGACTGTGCATTGATTATCGATAGTTGAATAGGGTTATAATAAAGAATCGATATCCATTACCAATGATTGATAATTTATTTGATCAGATAAAAAGAGCACGGGTCTTTTCCAAAATAGATATTCGTACTGGATATCATTAGTTGCATGTCATGGAGGTTGATATCTCTAAGACAACATTTAGAACACGGTATTGGCATTTTGAGTTTACAGTAATGCCTTTCGGATTAACGAATGCCCCAGCAGCATTAATTGATCTTATGCATAGAATATTTCAGTCATATTTAGATTATTTTATTGTGATTTTTGTGGATATTATTTTGATTTATTCTTAGTTCGAAGGAGAGCATAAGAATCATTTACATTTTATTCTCCAAACTTTGAGAGGACATAAGTTGTATGTCAAGTTTGGTAAATATGACTTTTGGTAGATAGAAGTAAAATTTTTGGGACTTGAAGTATCAGCTACAAGTATCTCAGTGGACCCTAAAAATGTCAGGGCGGTCATGAGTTGGGAGAGGCCAAAGTCAGTTTTTGAAATAAGTAGTTTTTAGGGATTGACTGGGTATTACATAAGGTTTATTTAGAGGTGTCAAACGGGCCGGCCCAGCACGGCACGGCCCGTTTTTCACGTGCCCAGCCGTGCTGCCGTGCCGTGCCCGGCACGGCACGGTTTTTAAAATTCGGGCACGGCACGGCCCGCGGGCACGGCAAGGCCGTGCCGTGCCGTGCCGGCCCGCTCGGGCACGGGCGCACGGCAAGGCAGGGCAGGCGGGGCGGGGCGGGTCAGGTCTGTTTGGACCCGACCCGCGGTCTTTTTACCGGGGGCGGGGCCCGGTTGGGTCACGAGTCACGACTCAGTGAGTCGTGACCGTGAGTCGTGACTCGTGACTCGTGAGTCGCGACTCACGAGTCACGACTCAGGCACGCGGGCCGACGTGCCGGGCCAGGCACGGCCCGGCACGTGGTTTGTGCGGCCGGGAGCGGCACGGGCCCGGGCACGTTTTTTTATCGTGCCGGGCCGGCCCAGGCATGGCCGAACCGTGCCGTGCCTCGTGCCGGGCCGGGCCGGCCCGGCCCGTTTGACACCTCTAGGTTTATTGAGAATCTTTCATGGTTAGCTGCTCTAATGACTAGATTGACTAGGAAGGAAGTCATGTATGAGTGGATTGATTAATGTGAAAAGGAATTCTAGGAATTGAAAAGTAAACTTACTTCAGCACCTATTCTGATAATTCCAGATAGGATGCAGAAATATACAGTATATTGTGATGCCTCAAAAGATGGATTGGGATGTGTTGTGATGTAATCTGAAAGAGTGATAGCTTATGGTTAAAGACAGTTAAGGAATCATGAGAGAAATTACCGCACATATGATATAGACTTGGCGGCTATAATCTTTGCTTTAAAAATATGATGATACTATTTATATGTGGAGCAATTTGAGGTATATTCAGATCATAAAAGTATAAAATATATCTTTACCGAACAAGACCTTAACATGAGACAACATCGATGGAAGGAGTATCTAAAAGATTATGATTTTACTTTGCATTACTATTTAGGTAAGACAAATGTGGTGGCTGATGCAATTTGTCGAAGTCATGAGGTGCACCAGCAAGTATAGCTTCGTGGGAATGCGATATGCATGAAACAGTGGGACGATTCAGCTTACAATATAGCAATCGAGATCAGAGTATTATCAAGAGTTTAGTAGCTATACTTTCACTATTAAATAAGGTGGTTGAGATACAAAAATAAGATGCAGTTTTATTATCTATAAAGAATTGAGTAGAGACTGGTATGTGAGATGAAGGTTGGGCTATTCATTTGGAAGGTAGTCTTGGGTTTAGGGGACGGATTGTGGTTCTCCAGATAGTGTAATTGAGAGAGGATATTCTTAAGGAATTTCATTATTCTCATTTTACAATACATCTAGGTGGAAAAAAGATGTATAATGATCTTAGTCGCTAGTACTACTGGAATGGGATGAAGAGGCATATTGGGGATTTTGTTCGACGATGCCTCATGTGTCAGTAGATAAAGGCTTAGCATCAAAGGCTAACAGGATTACTCCAGCCTTTGGAGGTAGCAGAGTGGAAATAGAAACATCTCACGAAAGATTACGTGACTAACTTGTCACGGATATCACGAAAACATGATACTGTGTGGGTAATTGTAGACAAGCTTACAAAGTCTGCCCATTTTCTAGCAATGCGAATGAATTTTACACGCGAGAAATTATGTAGGTTATACATTCGAGAAATTGTCCGATTACATGGAGTGACAGTATCTATTGTATCGGACAGAGATCCCCGATTTATGGCTTATTTTTGAAAAAGTTTTCAGAAAGCAATGGGAACATTATTTTGGAAAGTGCCATACAAGTTTTGAAAGATATGTT
This sequence comes from Sapria himalayana, assembly GCA_029783825.1. Classification (NCBI taxonomy): domain Eukaryota; kingdom Viridiplantae; phylum Streptophyta; class Magnoliopsida; order Malpighiales; family Rafflesiaceae; genus Sapria; species Sapria himalayana. The sequence goes on from JAREIK010003317.1 coordinate 28,596, forward strand.
GTGAGCATGTTGTCTAGATTTCAAGGGTAGCTGGGAAGAACATCTGTCTTTGGTCGAGTTTGCCTATAACAATAGTTATCATTCAAGTACCCAAATGACACCATATGAAGTATTGTATAGAAGACCATGTCGATCTCCAGTTTGTGGGCTGAGGTGGCAGACCGATCCATTACGGGTCAAGATGTTATTAGAGATATCCCAGAGAAAATAGTTTTGATACAACAAAGTCTTCTTATAGCACAAAGTTGTTAGAAAAGTAATCCTGATAAATGAATACAACCCATAGAATTTGAAGCAGAAGATCATGTTTTCTTGAAAGTGATGCCAAAAAGGAGAGTAATCAGATTTAGCAAGTGTAAAAAGTTATCACAAAGATATATTGAGCCTTTTGAATACTCGAGAATGTGGGTTTGGTTACTTATCGATTGGCATTATCACCATATTTATCTGGTGTCCACGAGATATTTCACGTCTCTATGCTTAGAAAATATAATTCTTATCCAACTCATGTAATGGATTGGGGCGAATTAGTTATTGATGCAGATGCAGCATTTAAAGAAATGCCAGTGCGAATCATTTATAGTTGAGATCAAGTTTTGTGACACAAAAATGTGAGAATAGTAAAAGTGATATGACATTATCAAGGAATAGAAGAAGCAACATGAGAACGTGAAGACACGATGCATGTTGCTTATCCTTTTTATTTGAAAATTAAGGTATGTATTTTAGTAATTTAAAATTTATTTAACTTCAGAATATGTTTATAAGTTCAAAGGTGTAATTGTGAGAATTTTGGGACGAAATTCTTTAAGGAGGAGAGAATGTGAAATCTCGAAAAAAAATTGAATAAATAACTAAAATAAATTGATTTCTGAAAATAAAGGACAAAATGATAATTTTGTAATAATAAAAAATAATCTAAAAATTCTAGAGCCATAATGATAAAATGCATGTTGTTATTGAATTCGTCTCGGAAAATATCGATACGGTATCAAATTTCGTTAAATTCTCAGAAAATCAGAATTTAATATATTTTTATTTAATTAAATAATTATTAAAATATTTAAAAAAAATGTTGATTAACCGAATGAACGTGCCACGTCATCTGCACGTGGCCGTGCCTGCGCGGGCAGTCCTTCGGCTGTCCAGGTGTCAACCTAAAAGGAAAAAAAATTATTATTATTAATTAATGATATTAAATTAAAAAAAAATAAGAGAAAAAAACATCAAGAATCTGGAAAATGGGAGAAAGACTGAAAAAAAAAATGTTCGTCGCCGGAGAGAGAGACAGCACATAAAATATATATATATGAATTTTCTTTTAATCATAACGGATTATTCTGGAATCGGAATGAAATAATCCAAGAACTAAAGTTACTCTACACGACGAGATCTTCACATTGATATTAAATCTATAAAGTTTTTGTGAAATTTTCCGAAAGATAATAGTTTTCTCTTATCAAAATTTCTTTCTATTTAATGACCAGAAGTGATAATATTTTATATTTCAATTCGAATTGTTAGAAATTTTATTGGAAATAATTAATTGGTGAAAAGTTAAGAATTTTAGTAAGTAAAAATTAGTACAGAACGAATTAGATTTGGATTGTTAAAATTATGTATGGAACATGGCTTAAATTAGGTATAATTACATTTCATATGCACGAGAATATTCCATTTACATGAGTAAGTGCATGATATATATATATATATATATATATATATATATATATGTATGTATGTATATGGATGGTATTTAGAGAACTCGAATTGGGAAACGTCTAGACTGAGTTGCACGAGATTTTATTTAATATATGGTTATTATAGATTACGAACTCAAATTGGGACAATGTCCGGGCAGAGTTGTGGCGGTGCTTATTTCTTGAAGTAAATCCAAGAAAATGATATTTTATTCAGATAAATGTCAAATATATTTTTCGGAGGAGGTCCATATTTTTCGGAATAATTCCAAAAAAATAAATATTTCTATAGATATATATACATATATATAATATGTCACACTTGGCTTCGGCATGTGTGAGGGAGTTGATGATACTTAGGAATATGTGCATATAAACATTTCATCCATAATTGTATTCATATAAATATTGTACTTGAATGAGTGTTGATATATATATTCATGACGTTACACGTGCACTTAGGTTGGGAATAACTCTGAAAGAGTTTAACCTATTGAGTCTTGCTCACTACGTTGTGGGACCCCTTTTCAGGTACAGGTCCAGTATAGATGACATACCGACATATGGGATTTCATATGTGAAAGAAAGTTGGTTCTGGCTTAAATAATATATTATGTGTTTTCTTTCTATCGCTGAGAAAATAAAAAGTAAAACGAAAAAAAATGTATTGTACATTTGAGAAATTTTATTTTATTGTACATTATATTGTGAGATGGAATAAATGAGACCCCCTAAGGAATGGGGTGTCACAATATTTATATATTTATATATTCATAAATTCATATATTCATATATTCATATATTCATATATTCATATATTCATATATATCCATATATATCCATATATATCCATATATTCATATATTCATATATTCATATATTCATATATTCATATATTCACATATTCACATATTCACATATTCATATATTCACATATTCACATATTCACATATTCATATATTCACATATTCATATATTCATATATTCATATATTCACATATTCATATATTCATATATTCACATATTCATATATTCATATATGTTTTTATGTATTTATGTATTTATGTATTTATGTATAAATATAAAAATGCTAGCTTAGAATGAACTAGGCTAGTTTGAAATGAACTCAAAAAAGTATAGGTTCCTACCATGCCTAGTACAATAATATGTCGGGTTGGGCATAGCCCAACCTGCCTAGCATGACCCACTATAACCCAGGAAATCAATAAGCCAACGGCCCTTGCTGGCCTGGCATGGCCCCTTGAACACCTCTAGCTTGAAGGGTTCCTTAATGTAATAAAGTTAAGTTTGGTTTTTTTAAACACCAAGAACAACCAAAAACATCATGAATTATGCATGAGCCATCCCATAGCATAGCTCGGGTGATTTGGGGTAGGATTCCTGACTTGTGTGCTGCAAAACATGCAGCACAATACAACTTCCATGTCAACCTATGTGGACTGATTTCAGCCCGACTTACCAACCTAGGCTAGCTTAGAATGAACTAGGCTAGCTTAGAATAAACTAGGCTAGTTTGAAATGAACTCAAAATAGTATAGGTTCCTACCATGCCTAGTACAATAATATGTCGGGTTGGGCATAGCCCAACCGGCCTAGCATGACCCACTATAACCCAGGAAATCAATGAGCCAACAGGCCTTGCTGGCCTGGCATGGCCCCTTGAACACCTCTAGCTTGAAGGGTTCCTTATTGTAATGAAGTTAAGTTTGATTTTTTTAGCTTTTTATATTTATTTTTTGTTTTAGTCAAAATGGAAGCATCCAACATATGAGCTGCTCCAACTTGAATATGTAGATCTTATTGTGATTTTTAAATTTTAGAATTAATGATAATCAAATCATTTTCCACCTCTCTCCTCTACTCTCTTTTCTCATCTATCTCTCTCTCCCTCTCCTTTTTCCCAAAACCCTAGAAGTGTTAAGCTTGAATAGTGATTGATTAAATTAAATCTTTGTATTTGTTGTATACGGTGTGTTTTGATAATCTATTTATATAATCAAATATTTTTGTTTTAATATTTAATTGTAAGTACATTGAAGAAAATATTAAGAAGTTGAAAATACAGCAGTAATATAATAATGGAGGTCGGTGAGCAGAAAAAATTTTTGGAGCAGAGTCTTACCTGTCCGATAATCCGACCCGCTCCGATTAATTAAACCGAACAAATTTTAATATAAAATATTTTGTATTTTATATTTTTGGGTTATTGTTTTTACGATCTAGAACTGTTCAGCTTCTCTCTCTCTCTGTACTATTTATCGCGTCTGTTTCTGTGTTGCACATAATGTAAGACTTCTGATTTTAATATAATATGTAACACATAATTATTTTTTGGTGAATGTAGCTAATCATACCGAGCGACTAGAGAACCACGTTATTTCATACATTTCTGTTATGATTTTTGTTTTGTTTTTATTATCTAATACTTGAATTGTGGATTGGGTATATATCATTTATTATTTTTATTATTTTTTCTTCTTCTTTATCTTAAAATCACAACTGTTGAAGTGCAATTGCCCAACAGTATTGAATATTTCAACATATATGATATATTGTGGCTTTATGTATTTTTATATATTAATGATGTACTTAAGCTTTATGTATTCCTTATTTATGTATGACTAGACCTGAGAGCTTGGGTTGCTTCAAAGTATTGATACTTAAGATTAACATATTTGTAGTTATCAGTTTATTGGACTCGTCAATGTATTTGCACTTATCATCAAAAAAATTATATTTGCATAAATATCATAACATGCAAAATAGTTATAGTGCTCTATCTGTCTACGCCAACTCCAAATTTTTAAATAGCTTTCAGCAAGATTTTTTTGTGCTTCATTTTTGTTCAATAGTTATCGGCAAGATTTTTTTTGTTTGAACACTATGACAAAAAATTAAATACAATTGTTCACACATATAACTCAACCAAATTCCAAATACACTTGGGAATAATATTGTTTTTTTCCTAATACACAAGAGTAATTATTTTCACTCTTCCCACTTTACCATTTATTTCACTTTTATTTCTGCATCAAGAGATTTTGAGCAACAATTAAGAAAGGAATAGAATGACAACGAGAATTGTGTAGCTTTTCAATCGTCGAGCGGAAAAGTAAAATAAACAAAAAAGTAATAGTCCTCTAGCAAGTTCCTAAGCTTGGATGCAATAAAAGTCTGCGACAATTACCATTTTAAGGGCAAGCCGTTGTAGTCAAACCAGACAGCGCCCTGTACAAGAGGCAGCGCCGATGACAAATAAAGTTTTATCGAGGGAAGAAGAAGAGGCAGGTATCCTATGCGAGGCGCTAGGATGTGGACTGGAGGAGGCGGTGGTAGGACCGTCACTTCGAGCTCGTGGAGGTGAACTCGAAGAGGAATCGCACCTTCCCAGACGTACTTCATCGCCTCCATTTCACTCAGCCTAACCTAAACTCGATTTTTTTCGTTCAGAGGACACTACCGTTCAAATGAAACCGAGTGATTTGTTTATTAGGGTTCCGAGGCCGACAGATTTTTATTTAAAAAATTATATAACAAAAAATGATTAAATTACTATTTCTCAAAATAGTAAACTTGATATATTTAATGAACAATTTTTTAATTAGGATATATTAGGATATATATATACTTGTCCAAGAGGATACGAATAAAAAATAATTACCCTAAATAGTGAGCAAGATTATGATAATTAAGCTTGAGTATAATTTATTTGAAAAAACCAAGTATATCCTTCGATAATAAAGTATAAAAAATATCTTAGTTGCAAGCTATGTTTTATTAATTAAGGTCATGATAGTCATTATGATCATGATTGACGTCGAAATACAAAAGTAGACCATAATTTAATAGTAACAAATACCTTCTATCATGGAAGAAGAGTGGCTTGGGATAGTTATTCATTGATCTCTCAATGGAGCCAGGTGATTTGGGAACTACGCGAGGCATTATGCGATTCATGTGTTTGGCATGGCACAGCCCAATTAAGAGAAGTGCTTGGGGCAAACTCGTGTCAGCATGCAGCACAGTTTGAGCCATGCAGAGCTAGATTTCCCAGCATAGGAGGTGTGGCATGGCATGACCCAGACAAAAAACAAGCAAATTGATCGTGCCGTGCTACCCATTTTAGGGTTAAGTTGGCATGACATTACTCATGCTAAAAACTATCTAGTACCCCAGCACTGCCCACTTGGCACCATTAGTTCTGCATGAATATTATCAGTGAACGAGCTTCTCCAGTACTCTCATATTGTCGATACCTTCTAAGTTACCCTTCAATAATTAGAATGGGACTTACACAAAAATTATATATAACAAACATGATTTTGTCAGCATAAAGGTCACTCGAAAGCTCAATATCATAAGTTAATAAACTATAATTAATTGTAACACCAACCTCAAACTTGGAAGCCTAGAAACCAGGCAGGGTCTACTGCTAATATACCACTTCATGGCCCACCACCATTTAATATTGTGATAGTCACCACATTAGGTTCCTCCATTAATCCTCTTCTTCAAAAGTTTTTCTCCCAGCATTAACAAGTTGTGCCATTAAACCATCATCTTCTTCTAGTTTTTATTTATGACATTCTAGTTTTGGTCAAGTTTTATTATCTCGTTTAAAATATTTATCATCCTCATAGACTTTATGAAAGTTAAAGTCTCGTGATAATTATGACTGTAATAGACATAAATTAGTAAAATTTTCAGTTTTACTATTCATCAGAAGTTTTTTTTATTTATTCTTATTTATTTGATTTTATTCAGTATGACCCCTAGGAGCATCAACCTATTCACACAAAAGGAGGATCTTAATATTATGTATCACTCATTGATGATCATACTCACTATTGATGGCATTATTTAATAAAATATTATTTTGAATTCTTTGACAAACTATACATTTTGTGTTATTATAAAAACTCAACACTCTACGATTATCATATGTCCGAAGTATGATATTGCCCATTGGTGATGAACATATCTCTAATAAATTTCTTGAGTTGCTTATCTCGAATGAAATAATTCATCAAACTCTATTTATAAATACTCCATTCCATGAATGACATGATTGCCTTACTGTGTCGTACCCATTTGACAACTCTAATTTTATCCATCGCTTTGTTATAACATGACTAGATATGATCTTATTATTACTAATCATTTTTAGAGGGTTCTGATAGCTTTTTTCTCAAGTTTCTAATACTTTGGAAATCCCTTCTCATATTCTTCCTCATTTTTCCTTGCATTTTATTCATAATGTTTGTTCTAATAATATTATAGTTACTAACACTCTAGTCTCCAGAACACCTGAAGCTCCCCCTTCTATATGGTCCCACGAGCTTTGTACAATATTGTAGATCCACCTATATGTTGATCCATGTGTTTATAAAGCTACACTACAATGTTATCATATTTTGCTTTTCTTTTTATTCCTTATCTTTTATTTGTTTTTTAGCTTCAACTCATTCTTTCTCTAAGTATTCGTCTAATAAATAGATCATTCTTGATCCACGCCAACTGTAAGTTATAAATGAAGAACTTTCTACTTTGTATAAGATAAATACTTAGGATTCAGTTTCTCTACCTCCTAATAAAAGTATTGTAGTTGTCCCAAAGTATATAATATCAAGATTAATTCTGATAAATCTATCAATCAGTTCAAAGCTAGGTTAGTTATAAGAAGATATTCACAATAGTATGATATGTATTATGAAGAGACTTTTCCTCTTGTTGCAAATTTGACTACTATTCAAACTCTTATTATTGTAGCTTTTCTAGTTCAAAATTAATGTTTTTTCTCAACTTGTTAAAAATATATTTTTGAATGGGGATCCCCAAGCAAAAGTTCACATGGACACTCCTCCTAATAGTTATCATGCTTCTTGCTATATTTATAAGCTAAGGAAAGTATTATATGGTCTCAAACAAGCACCTCGTGCTTGATTTGAGAAAATTCTCATTGTGATATACTATATTAGATTTGTTATTAGTAGTTATGATCATAATCTTTTTTTTTTCACTCTCCCCCCAATCACCCCTTACAAATCTCATTATAGATGCATATGATAAACTTTCATACTAATCAATCATCTTGGTAGTGATTGTGACCAAGCATATTTAATTTTAGAGTTCTCATGAGATCTGGTGTATTAGTGATAGTTTAAATAAATATACTGATGTAGGTTGTGTTCTCATTTCTTTATGCATTGATAATATGATTATAACTAATGTTGATATTGATGATATCTCATTTTTGAAGACATGATCAATATATGTTCGAGATTTTTTTTAGTGAGCAGCATTAGCTAGAATTATTGATAAAAAAACTATTGATACTCCTAATGATGTTAATGCAGATTATTCTTCTAATTGTGTCTTTGTTATTAGATCATGTTGTACTATTGTTGAGAGCTTGGGTATGTCTTTCTTTTGCTCATCATGATAGTGTTTATGTTGTTCATGTTAGTTAGTTTATTGCTTTCCCTACTATAGTTCAATGGGCAATTGTTCTTCATATTTTGAGGTATCTCCAAGATACATTCATTCTGAGTCTTATACATTTATTCATCACTTCTCTAGAGTTGCGTGCATACATTAATGTTGATTGTGACAATGATCTAATTATCATAACTCATTTAATAAATTCTATATCTTCTTATGTATTTTTCTTATCTATTAGAAGAAAACATAATAATTTCTCTTTTTTATATTTTCAACAAAAAAAAAATATCATGCTATGATATCTACTACCAAAGAAATTATGTGGTTATATTAGTTACTTGTAGATACGTAAGTAATTACTTCTCCATACTCCTTTGTATTGCGATAGCAATATAACATTTAGATAGCTCACAACTCAATCTTTCATGAACGAACCAAGGACATTGAATTTGATTGCCACATACACATTATTATCTCAAGCATCGCTTTATGCTATGTGTCTTCTTCTATGAAGCCTATAGATTTCTTTATCAAGACTCATTATGATTTTTGTTTTCATTTTTTAGTTCACCAACTATTAATGCTTATTGCAGTTACATTATGAAGCCTATAGATTTTCTAGTTATATTATTTGTTAGATGTGAATTTGATCTTTGAAGACTCAGTCCTTTGGGTGGTTAATCTCTCGAATACATAATCATGAGGAATTTGAATTATTTTAATTATTCGGCTTTTAAAGTAGATTTGATATGATAATATGTGTTAGTTATGTTTGCAAATACTTAAATGATAAATTATATAGACAAATTAGATCCGCTTTTAATTTATATATATTCTCATCCTTTCTATCTTATTTATAATGTTTTAATATTCATATTCTAATATCTCTTGGCATTAAAAAAATTCTCACAACTTATTTAAATATTTTTTTTATTTAATCAATTAATATTTTAATGATAATAATATTTGTATCTTGGTGCACAAAACACAAAAAATATAAAAAAAAAACATTTTATTTCAAAAATATTAAAAAAATACACCAAAACATAAAATAATAATATTTTGATGCACTAAAAATCAGAAACCTAATTTTACACATAACTACACGTTAGATGTTTAAAAAATAAAAAGTAAACTAATAATATCACTCTCAACACTAACATGTTGAGAGTGAGATTCAAATCCTTACCATCAAATCTTTTTTAATCAAAAGTAGCACTTTACCTTACCATCAAGACTACACGTCAAACTAATTAACTATAGAAAATACTAATATATATATTATATAGAAATATATTCAATGTATTTATATATAATAAAATGCAAACATACATAAATATATAAAAATAAACATATACAAATATATTAAAAAAAACATATATAAATTTATAAACATAAATATATAAATATGGACAAATATATATAATTAAATAAATATATGTATGTTTAAACACACATACACATACACACATACAAATACACACACACATAGGTATATCAAAAATCAACACGAAATGATTAAACGACATGATTAAATATTGATTAAACGAGATTGGATGAGATCTAAACGGGTTCGGGTGATAAACGTGTCGACCCGTTTAACAGATTTAATAAATGAGTTGTGTTCGGGTGAGACATGCTAACCTATTTATAACCCGTTTACCCATTTAAATAAATGGGAAAATGGTTAAACGAGTGATTTAACGTGTTAAATGAGATAAACATGCGATAAACAATTAAATGGGTCAAATGAATAGTTTATCGTATTAACACGATCCAACCGAACACATAGAATAGTACTAAGATATGATACTTCAGGACCAAGAAGTTCATCATCATCTATCCGAGATTGAAAAAGATCTTTATTCACATCTAATGACCTTATAATCATTGGAGTGCTCAATGGATGGGCATTGTCCATATAAAATCGTTTCAAGACCTTTGATATATAAGCTGATTAATGAACAAAAATTTCATTCTCTAAGTGTTCAATCTGCAAACCAAGGCAAAGATGTGTTTTTTTGAGATTTTTTATCTCAAATTCTTTTTTTAAGTTGCATATTGCTTCAAGAGCTCATTCGTAGTTCCAATAATATTCAGATCATCAACATAAACTAAATTATAACAAACTCAGACCTGGATCTCTTAATAAATACACATGAGAAAATGAGATCATTCTTATACCCTTTTTTGTAATAAATATTCACTATGTAGATTATACCACATACATCAAGATTATTTCTACCCATATAGAGATCTGCATAATTTTATCGAGTAAAATTATCGAGGACCTAAATTATGTGTTGCAGACAGTTTTAATCCTTCTGGAATTTTTATATAAATAGCACTGTTAAGTGGTCCATATAAATAAACCGTAACTACATCCATTAAACACATATCAAGTTTTTAATGTATTTCTAGACTAATTAAATATCAAAAGTAGTTGCATCCACTATGGAGAAATACATATCTTAATAATCAATGCTAGGTCTTAGAGAGAATCTTGTGCAACTAATCATACCTTATATTTGATAACTTAATTTGTCGCGTCTCATTTTTACACAAATATTCATTTTTATCCTACATGTTTAACACCATTAGGTGTACGTGCAATGGTACCTAAAACTTCATATTTTAAAGAAAATTTAATTTTGCTTCAATTGCATCTTTTCATTTTAGCAAATCATCTATCTGTCTACATTCCTCGACAGACATTAGCTCAAGGTCCTTATTGTCATTAACAATGTTAAGTGTCACATTATATGCAAATATTTCATCGACATCAATTTTATTCTGATTTCATCTTTGGCCAATTGTGACATAGTTTATCGAGAACTATTGATTATCACAAGTTTCAGATACCCGAATATTTTCTGGAATTTCAACTAGGGACTCTTCTAGTCATCTAGAGCCATCAAATTCTTCAACTTGATCCTTTGATCCTTTTATTTTTCCAGAGATTTTTATTTTTGGAATCAATTGGTCGATCACGTTTCATTGATGCTTTAGGTTTATTGGCAACATATTATCCTACAAAAACATCAATTCTAACTGGAACATTAGCAACTAGTATGTAAGATGTTACTCTCTTCGGATTAGTAAATACATCTAGCAATTAATTTATTAAATTTTATAAATTAATAATTTTTTGAACTTCTAGCTCATATTTCTTTGTGCGAGGATCAAGATGAGACAACGATAATTGATTTCAACTAATAACTTTTTTAACTATTTATTTTCTTTCTTTAAAATTCAAAAATCGGATTCATCAAAATGACAATCAACAAAACAAGCCGTAAATAAATCTCTAATTGATTGTTCTAAATATTTGACTATCGATGAAGATTCATATCCAACATGTATTCCAAATCTTCTTTGGGGATCTATCTTAGTACGTTGTGGTAAAGTAATCAGAATATATACTGTATACCCAAAAATTCTTAGATGAGAAATATTTGATTCTCGACCAAAAATCAATTATAAATGAGAGAATTCATGATAATTTATTGATCTAATACAAATTAGTGCTGCTGCATGCAAAATAGCCTAGCCCCAAGTAGAAGTTGAGAGCTTCGACCTCATTGATAATGACTTGCAATCAATTGAAGATATCTAATAAATGATTCTGCAAGACTATTTTGTGTATGAATATATGCTACATGACATTAAAAAGTTATTCCAATAGACATATAATAATCATTAAAAGCATGAAAGGTAAATTCTCCAGTATTATCAAGACAAATTGACTTAATCAGATAATCTAGAAAATAAACTAGTAATCATATTATTTGAGCAAGAAATCTAACAAATAATTGGTTACACGTTGATAACAAACATACATATGACCATCTCGTTGATACATCAATCAGAATTATAAAATATCGAAATGGTCCACATGGTAGATAAATAGGCTCACATATATCATCTTGTATATGTTATAAAAAATACAAAGGGTTCTGTCCTTCTTTTTATTGGTGATGGCCTTATAATTAGCTTCCCTTGAGAAAAAGCAGCAGATGAAAATTCATTAGACAGAAAAATCTGTTGATTTTTCAGTGAATGCTCACTTAAATTTTTAATGATTCTTCGCATCATTATAGATACAGGATGTCCCAATAGGTCATGCCAAATAATAAAATTATTTCCATCAGTAAACTTCTAATTTACAGTGACATGTGCATCAATTGTACTTATGTTTGTGTAGTACAAACCAGAAAAAAAAGTATATAATTTTTATAATATATTTTTCTTACCCGAGACAATGTTAGTAATATATAAATACTCAGTGTTGTCATCATTCGTAGCCTTAATATGAATATATTTCATCAAATATCTTTTGAGACTTTGTAAAATATAATGCATCATCAATAAAAAAATTTTATTCCTTCGGGTAACAATATATTAGCTTTTCTGTAGCCCTCAATAAATTTTACACTACCCGATATTGTATTCATATTTGATCCTTGCATTATTAAAAGAAATTTTTTTTTATTATTAAGAATAGTATGCAATGATGCACTATCTGCGAGGCATATATCATTATCACCGATTGAGAATCTCATCAGATAAATTTCCAAATTCTTCAATATATCTATTGAAAATCCAATAAAGTCTCATGCTGATAACTTATTATAAAATAGAAGGACTAGCGAGCAAAAGATATAAAAGAAACAAGAGAGAGATTTCTTATTCCTTCAAGTATATCCTGACTCATACAAAAGTTGCCTATTTATAAGATTTAATACATGAATACATTAATGTATATATAATATCAATAAATATATACATCAATACACAAATAAATATACTAATAAATACGTATTAATCCATACCAATTAATATATATTAATCAATGAATAATAAGAGTCACAAGAATATAAATAATCACGAGATTAAAGAAGGATTTATGGATATCCATAATATTGTTCATAATAATTTAAATATTATAAAAATAAATATGGTAATATTAGCAAACTTTCGTGTACGTAGATCGACACCAAATTTAGAGATAATAAGTTTTCAATTTAATTAGTTATGAGAAAATAAAGGAAATATTCATCATATAACAGCAAAATATCAAAATACTTAGACATTGATTATTATTTTATCTTATTCAAAGGTAACATATAATTTAGACATTTTGAGTTAATAAAAATTATATGAATCTACTTTTCTCGTATTATCAAAAACAAGTGATGTACTAACTCGACTAGTGTCTAACATAACATCGAAGTCTATCTTTTCTATTGAAATAAAAATAATTTCAAATATAAAGATCACACTATAATCAAACATCAATGAAGCTCAGTCATTCTTAAAAGACAAAAGATTTATGAATAAATCTTCAAGACAGTAAAAAAATTAAAAGTAAATAATAATATAAACAATATAAAGATCCGCATACCAATATAATGAGTTGCAATAATTCGAACTAAACAAAGCAAGTGATAACATTGAAATGATAATGTGTATATTTTTTCAGAGTTTTTTTTAAATATTAGATTTACATTTTAAATTTAAATGTATTTTTTTTATGTTTTTCTTGCATTTCATATTAATAACATTAACTAATTTGCAGTATAGTTTGATATTTATATTTAAATAAAATATATTTTTTATATATTCACATAATTTTATTATATACTATATTTATAATATACTAAATCTAAATTTAACTGTAAACATTAAAATAAATTAATTTAAAGTTTGAGGCAGCTGAGCCATAGCCAACTGGTCATCCAAGCCTGTGGACACATTCATATAGCCCAGGCCCAAGGCCAGGGCAGCCAGGCAAGGCTGCCAGCTCATGGTTGCACCTACATCCCACTGCCTAGGATAGCCATGGACCAGGCCAGTCACGAAAATATGCCTAAGGCTCGATCATTCCGATTATACTCGACTGAACCCCAACACGGCACAGCTCAACGTGAACAAATGTTTCAGGCGAGTCATTAGGCCATGTTGGGCCTTCCTTCCCCAAGGACGTGCCAACACGACACGACCATGAGGTAGAAACCATATCGTATCCAACATAGCATGGTGCCCTAGTTGGACATAAAAAACTTGGGTCGTGTCAACACGACACGGACTGATGAATACCTCTAATATTAAATAATGAAGTTGCTCTTAAATATTAAAAAATTATTTAAGAAATATTTATTATTAAAAAATATTATTATTAAAAAATATTATCATGTAATTACCCACATGTTATCGCTGATGTGTATAACGGAATCATGTTTTTTGTGTGAGTCAATGAGCTACTAGTCATGGTATTGCACCTTTTGGTCTCTTTGAGACTCAAGCAATTGATAATGAAGTTGCTCTCAAATAGGAGACATTTTGGCCAATTGTTGCTAGACAAGATTCTACTAAATTAGGCTGCACGTGCACACTACCACGTTTTGCACATGCTGCACAATTACACTGAACACTTCCACACGGCACTGTACAGCAACATACAACCCTGCATGTTTTACACTGTTACACTTGCACGTTCCATTTTGAGGTGTCAAACGGGCGGGCCGTGCCCGCCCGGCCCATTTTTTTTGAGCACTGGCGTGCTTTCGTGCTGGGACCGCTCGGGCCAGGTAAAAATTTTTTTTTATAATTAATTGTCTAAATTTTTATTTTAATTATATAAATTATTAAATTATATATAAAATTATAGATAATGTATAATATTATATATTTATAATATGAAAATTGTTAAAATTTATTAAAATTACAAAGTTAATTTTTTTTATAATGTATTATAAAATTAGTTTAAAATTTATTAAAATTATATAATAGAGTTTTAAATTTTTAAATGAAAAATTAAAACAAAAAAATAAATAAATTATGTTAAAAAAAATAAAAAAGTAAAAAAAACATAAGCAAACTAAAAGAAAAATGACCAAACAATCATTAGATACCGAAGGTCCGAACCAAACAAATTAAAATTTTAACGTAACGTATAAATAAAGTGTATAATCAATAAAAAATAAAATATCGAAATCAAAAAACAGTAAATCATCATTAATTGTCAATTGGCATATCATGAGCATCATCAGCCGCAACATTAAGATCAGTATCATATGGATCATCATCATCAGCAATCAACTCCTCCGCTATCGTAGTGGATGTGATTGCCGTCCCTGTCCCAGTCCCAGCTCCAGCACGATCATGGATGCTAAACCTCGAATCATCTCAATCCTTCAAACAAGCCAATACCTCAACAATATATGAACATAATCTCGATCTCCTATCCGAAATCACGTTTACTGCAACAGAAAAAACAAACTCCGATACTACGCTCAACACCAGAGGAGTCAGTAGATCTCGTGTCATCTTAGATAACACAGGAAAGGTGGACTTATATGATTTCCACCACTGTAATATATCAATATTCTTAGTATCAGAATGTAATAGGATTGAGCAGTAATCGGTATCTAAGTACCGAGAGCTCGCTCCTATGTAATGATTCACCCCTACGTTTCTCTCTCGCTAGCTGAATGAAAAAATCATCATCTCTGAACAAGGTATACATGTCCGTAATCACAGTCTCACTACCACTATCACCATACCTAGTATCGTAATATGTGAACATGTCAGTCAACTTCTCGTGAATAAATCCTTTAGGTGGTTCTTCCAGGTTCATGCAGCGAGGCAATAAAGAGATGACACGGTGAACCAATACCTTAAGTACTTGGTTTCCATCTCTGCCACCATATGGCTAAGTGTCGGGTCAGCTCAATACTTCCTAAACATACTACTAATATTTCATATGCACTGGAGTACAATACAAGTCGTAGGCGTATAAACCGACGAACACATGTTCGTCGTGTCATAAAAAATCTTCAGGAATTTTATTTATGAAATTCCTGAAGCCCAGTCAATGTCATCAATAATAAGTTCGTCACTCTTACAATTGACATAGTCAGATATCACGTGTTCGTATCCTACACATGATTCCAACATCGAGTATGTATAATTTTAATGATATCTCACATCCGATTGGAATTTCTTCTTCTTAAGATTCGCAGACAAACATAGACTGTCAAACTCTTATTGTCTGTGAGGAGTGCAAATATATTTTAATGCATTACGTATATTATCTAACATGGGGGAATACACCTTCATACCCGCTTGAACAATTTGGTTAATCACGTGACACATGCATCTGACATGAAAAATCTCTCTCCAATGGTGAGTGTCTAATATTTCTAACAAACATATTAATCAATACTTCATTATTAAATGCATTATCGAATGTGACACTAAAAATTTTATTTTTAATTTTATATTCACCAAAGATTTTCTTCATACACTCAAAAATGACTGGGCCATCATGAGGATGAAGAATCTCAGAGAATTCTAAAATTTTTTTATTCATAGTCCAGTTAGAATCTACATAATCGGTGGTGAGACATGCATAAGATGATTTATCGTGACTTGTCTAGATATCGGATATCACGGACACCACTCCACTATATGCCATATATTCATTAATTATTTTTTATTTTTCTAACTTATATATTTTTAGTATGTCATTCCTAGATGTGGATCTAAGAATCCTACGATAAGCAGGCTAAAAATATGTCTGCGTGATGCGCACTATCCTTTGATCTTTCAAAAATCTGATCGAAAGACCCACCAATGTGATAAGTCTAGCCATGCCGTCCCTACCCAACTCGCTTGAGTATATAAAGGGAGTAAACTTTGTGACTGAACTCGATCCAGTCTCAAAAAATGCAGTGCCAAGTTGGGTTTGCCTATGATCTAATGAATCATATTTTTAGGTGTATAATTTGGCATGCCTCTTAAGGTCCTCAATTCCAAATGATCTCTTACATGTTAAAAGTATCATACAATATTTACACTATCATTTCTTCTTCCTCACCCCTAACATTTTTTTTGTTTTATTATATTAAAATTAGTCCAAACTACAGAAGTCCTCCTAGTTTTTTATTTTTTAGAAGTTTGGGTTGAGACGACTGGAGAAACTAAATTTCAGCAGTCTCAGACCTCTGTGTATTTTATCCATTTCCCCTCCCATCTTTGATCATTCCTAAATTTCAAATCCTCTAGTTGGAACTCTAATCAAATAGTTATTAATTCTACACCTCTATACTTACCAGCAATGTCATCCAACATGATATAGTGTGAACAGTATATATTCTATTCGCCACCACCATGAACCTCAAGGGTATAATAGTCAGATTAGACAATTGCACAGCTATTTTACAATGAAAATGTGGAATCACTTGGATTATTTATTTTTAAAAAAAAAACAATTTAGTATAAGGTAGAATGCTAACCCATCTTTACTTTCCCATCAACGGTTGGATCAGCAATGCTTTTCTGATATTTTAAAGAAAATTTAGTTTTTGTTGTGAATTCATCCTCGACTGGCCCAAGTTTGAGTTTTGATGATATTCTCCCGTACATGTCAAAGTTACCTGTCATAAAGATAAGGCTTACAAAGTGAAGATACGGAAAAAGAATTGACTAAATGAATCAGATTCTACGATTGATTGAGAAACTAGGGCAAAGCATGTAATGTGTGAATAAAAGACTGAGCTAAGTGTGATCACTAGCCATCACTAGCTATCATTGACACCAACGAACAACAATATTATCATTGCACAATATAGCATAATATGTTTTTCAAAAATATAAATTAAATAGGAGTAAAAATGTCAAATTTTTTATTTTCCACTGAGTGAGATTTAACAAAATTTTAATTTTAACATTCTTCTATGAATAGTCATCATAATAATCGTCATATGCCCATATTCCCAGTATTTTTTTTATTAGAATACTAATGGAGATCGTACACAATACACAAGACTCCCACTTAGTATTGAGTATGGAAGAGATTAATATCTCGACAACATTATCTCTGAAAATCAAAGAGACTGCATTAGATTAGTTTCGAACCCACGACATGCCACCCTACCTCACTTGATCAGATTCTCTCCATCACATTTTTACTGTTGCAAGTTGTGACATGATGAGGTTACTTGGATTTATATTTTAATTAGTAGCGATTTCTTATTAGATCATTGAGGCTAAGTATCAGACCAAACAAATCACATATAAGTGATTCTTGCAAACGCAGCCCAGACATGATAGTTATTTCTTTTAATTGTGTATTTTTGTGTATTTGGTGTATTTGGTGTATTTTTGTGAATTTTTAGTTTACTTCCATTAGTTTTCAGTATACTTGGTTTGTATAAAATCTCATTTTCTGATCTGAGAAAATGTAACATAAGACTATTAGTTATGCATTGTTGGATATATGAGTTAGAATACCTAGCAATTTGAGCTGCCCAAAGAAAGCTATTTTTTGCCTGCCCTGCCCAAATAAGCATCAAGCAAGATAGACCCAATTGTGCAACAGTAATAACCAGCACAATCTTTATCATCATTATTCAGTTCATATCATTTTCTACCATGCACAAATTCAAGCTATCCATTTTCAGACAGAACTATTGCATTTAAGAATAATTTTTTAAGAAATTATTAAAAAACATTTAATAAAATAAATTTTATGTATAATTACTATGGGTGAAAGTCTTACACTTAAGTATTACAAAAAAAAATATAAAATAATCATCAAAATATATTTATCATATAATCAAATTTGATAACATAGATTTATAATATAGTATTTTCATCCAAAAATTAAATTGTCAACTTCTTTTTGATATTATCAACTTGTCAATCTGAATAATTTATAGGATGAATAATTTTTTATTCAAATGTTCAACCTACATGAGATATATATATATATATATATATATATTTATTTATTTATTTATTTATTTATTTATTTTTAATTTATAGGATGAATATTATCAACTTGTCAAATGTTCAATCTGAAACCATACCTAGAAATTCCCTAATTCTCTTATTACTCAGTAAGTTTATCTTTGTGAGTTTTCTCACATCGATCTAGTAAAGTCATCATAGAAAATTAAATTCTTTAGAAGCTCGACATTTTGAATGATAAATCATGATTAGACTAAAAATTATCTTATAATAATTTATTTTTAGCCTAATATATATATATATATATATATAAATTTTTTGTATTATCACATAAAATTTCTAGCAACATGCTTTTTTTCATCTATTTGACTTTAATATTATTTTCTATATATTTTTATGATTTCAACATAACTTTTAATTGTAAATCCTAAATAATAATATTTTAATTTTTTTTTTTACTTTTTGTTTTTGTATTTTACATTTATAATTTGAGCATCGAACATATAAGTTGTTTCAAATAATTATTTCTCTATATAAAGTGAATTTTTCAGTTTATTTCTCGCTACATCCTACCATAGAAAAATAACTATCATATCCTAATCAAAAAAATAACCATATGTTACGAACGTAGAAAAACATAATCAAAAAATAATAATAATAACAAAAATAGTCAATAATAAGATATACAATATACAAAAGAAAATATTATCTTATAAATAGCAATATAAAGTATTTGGGCAGCACACCCATGAAAAAAAAATTAATAAAAAATAATATAAAAAATTAGTCATCATCAAGTTGGCACATAATATTTAGACCACCAAACTTGAAAAAAATAAAAGTTTGGCCTCCAAAAGACCTTTTATAATAAATGTTGTCTGACAAATCTATTAGAAAAATACAAACTATAATAATGATCATATCCTAAATTTTCCTACAAAAATAAGAACTAATTTATCTCTATAAACTTAATTTGATCGTGTAATAAAGAATTAGTTTTTATATGTTTCATTATTTAGCTATCACGATAATATAGTAGCCGTGGGAGTAAATGGATATCAAATGTCTTAACAATTGCTTATCCATAGAATCTCATATATAACTATAGTTATCACTCTAAACTTTACATCAGCATTAAAAATCATACCTATCAAATGACTCTTATTTACCTATGAGTTATGATTATCTCTAAAAAATATAATAACTTATTTTCTCTATGTGCAAACTACTTCACAACTAAAATTCAATTATCTGACTAGCAGAAAATATCCATGATTATTAACGAGATGTTAGAGCTTAGAGATTTCTTCACAAATTTAATCAAGCAAAAAGTAATATGAAAGTAATCATATAAAGAAAAATTAAGAACATTATTAATGATAATAACTACAACTTTTATATTTGATCTCGCGATAATAAAATAATTAATTTTTCATATAATTATCTAAGTATCAAGTCAATTCAGTTGAAAAGTTGATATCAGATAAAAGATATGTATCTAACTCGATAGAAATATCAGCTAAAGTATAATACAAAAGACCTATCTCTAAGAAAACAAATAAAGGATAACTTCTATATGACGATACAATACTTGTATCGTCATAAGCCAATTCAATCCATGAAAAATATGTTTATCCCAATATTCTCCGTTCGATATTATAATTGAAAATACTTCTTTAGTTGAATGATTCTTAAATTATCATCTTTCTTTTAAAAAATCATAAACAATCAATAAGTTCAATCTGTAATACCTTAGAGAGATGTAAAACACAAAAAATACTCGCAAATATTTTAAAGAAAAATTAAAAAATCGCTTTAAAATAAAAGACATGAGATAGCACACGATAAGAAAAACCAAGAAAAATATTTAATTAATGAAGTAGCAGATGATTAAAGCTACATATCTCCAAAAATATTATATACTATTTTCACCAAGAATAAATTTTATAGTCATTTCAATCATATATATATATATATATATATATATATATATATATATATATATATATTAAATTATAAAAGGATATGCCTGCATTGCAAGTGTATTGAATAATCACATGATCAATATAATAGGTGTTAAGCTATTATACATATAATTTAGTGTATTCTCACTCAAAAAATTTTATGTTTTTATTAAATTGAACTTTAAATTAATTTATTAAAAAATAACAAAAATCTTAGATTTATTCAAAATAAAAAAGTATGTCAAATGAGTACAAACCTCAATAAAAAGAGACAAAGTATGTTAAGTCAATTAAAATCTTTATTCAAACAAGACTTCAAAAATATGAGTAAATCAAATTGACTGAGTTCTTATTCATACTGTTTGATTGAAAGGATTGAGAAATCTAATATATTTTTCTATCCTACAGACTACACAATATAATATAGAAATATCCAGCATACTAGTATCCAGGATTCTCAATTTCTCTAGAGATTGATGAGTGTGCCGATTTGATCTTGGAAAGCCCACGAGGATAAAGAAAACTATCGCATTCATAAATAATTAATTTTTATTCAATAAGTTAATAATAAAAAATAAGATAATTTATCTAATTGGCATGAACTATCAAGATTAGATATTAATTACTATTTTATCATATACCAAAATAATATAAAATTTTGATATATTAAATTTATGAAAATCATACAAAATAATTTTTCTCATATTATCAAAAATGAGATGTAATATATTAATCCCTGTGGTATCTTGTATAACATCAAAATTTATTTTTCCTGATATTATGAATATTAGTTTAAATAGGAAAATAAAATTCTAACTAAATATTATAAAAATTTTAACATATTTTAAAGTATTGAATAAATATACTTATGATTCTTCAAATATTATAACTAAATGATAACTTACATGATGAAACCAAAATTTTAAACTATAAAGATAAAATATATATAGAGTGACTAGATAATGATCATGATCCAGGACTAGGAACATTAGCAGATATTTACTTAGTATTATTTTTATTTTTATTTTTTTCATATACAAATAATTTATCAATTTGAAATTTGAATTTATTTTATTTTACTTATTGTATTTTACTTTATATTGCACTTTTTAATTACAAATATTTTTTTAATATTAATTAAATTTTTCTTTTTATAATTTTTATATAGTATATATTATATTATATAATTAAATACTATATAATAAGTAGGGCACGGGTCTATAATGTAACCTAGCTCTAAGGCCCTAGGCCCTTAGGCTAGGTCGATTGGAGTTTGCATTGTACCAAACCCATTCCAAAGGGCCCAAGCTAGGCTCCAGCAATTCAGACTAGCCTCGCCACACCTAGGAATGGCAAGACAATATGATACTTAGAGCCTTACGTCAATACCCAACAAAGATACAAGTTACTTTAACTAAAGTCAAATATAATATTAATAATTACTAACATTATTTTTTTTTTTTGCATAGGAATAGTACAAGTCCATAAGTTGTACATAGATTCATTATTTTTTTCTCTCATTTAATTCTACCTGGACCTCCAGTTAATACAAAAAATTACGTGTTTGTTATATTTAAACTTGTTGATTCAAAAAATTATATCACTCCTATAAATAGATTATATGTGCTAATAAGTAAATATTATGTTAATTCTAGAACTAGTAAAGTTTCCCAAGAAAATAAATTTTCCTCTTATCCAAAAGACATAATAATACATGAGTCTATTGCATCAAAAACACATTCTGAGCTAAAAATAAAAAATTTGACCAAATAGAACATAAGAGTTCGTATTATCAGAATGAAACATAAACAATTTACTCAAACCAAAGAGACATCTAATAAAAAGTCAGATGATCATGAAGCAGTAGATGATATATATTCAACACTCAATTTCATATATTATATAATACTCATGTGTTCTTTTTTGTTTTCTTTAATCTCGTTCTCTTAATTGTGCTAAAAAAGTTTAGAAAATGTTTAAAGAGAAATCTTTCTTTCTAATAAGATTTGAGAACTAATATATTGACAAATAAAAAGATATATTATTAGTAGAAACTATAAAGTAGATGTGATAAACAAGTCAGGTGGCCCAACACCAGCCTATGGCACAGTCTTGATAACACGACCCAGGCACAACCCAACACGATGTGAGTAGTACATGGAATAGACACATGCCAAATTTTATTTGGCATGGCAAGGCACAACACAATGGTCTTCACAGGACAAAACCAACCTAGTGACAAAACAACCCAAGTCACACTCATATCAACCCCCAGGTTGCCAAAATATTTAGACGCAAGCCTTGTAGAAATTTTTAAACACAAACAAAGTTTATGTTAGGTTTGGAGTTAAATTGTTAGAAACTCAAGGCTAACCTGAACCTAATAAGAAAAATAAAAAAAAAGTACTCTGCCTCTACTTTTTATTGGCATAACAAGCCATGTTTTTTTTATGATGTGAACAATCATGCTCCCAAAAATATCTTACTATGCCTATAAAAATTACTCTCGTACTAGTTTGGATTGAACTAGAGCTTGTCAAGTCCAGCTCTAGCTTGCCAGGAGCAAACCCGAACTAGCATGGGTTCGAACTATTTTGGGTCGAGCATGGACAAGCATGACCTAGCACGACCCGAGCAACCTGTAGGCCAACAGATCACACCATGCAACCCTTTGGCATACATCAAAAAGAATAATTTCTAAATTTAAATTGTATTATATTTCATTAAATAAGAATAAAGATTACAATATAAATAATTCAACAAAGCAAGAAAATGCATATATACAAGAATAAAAACGTGAAATGGATTAAGTATTTTGGTCTAATATATTTAAATAACAATAATATTCTGATAGTTGAACACCTAAAAATTCATGTATTATGAGTGTGTGTGTGTGTGTGTGTGTGTGTGTGTGTGTAATTTAAAGATCATCTCTTAGTACAATACGAAGTATTTTTGTCCAAGGTAGTAGTAGGTCTTGAGTTTGATAGACATAATCTTTGATTATCAAAGATAAGACAGTCAAGATATTAGTTTCTCTTAGATCTCAAGCTAAATGAGAACTTTATGCATTTGGTACGACCTTCACAATCTCTATATTATATTTTATATTTTTATATTTTAGTTTTCCATGTTTTATTATTATTTATCATAATTATTTATGTGTATTTTTTATGTTTCATTTTTATTCAAACATGATATATTGATGTATTTAAAATAATAATATATAAAATTTATTTTATTTATATTTATAAAAACATGTATTTAACACTAATAAATTATCAATACATGTGCTTATTTTAATAAAAAAATAGATGATGACATAAGACACAAACATTGGCGCCCGATCAAGCCTCAAGCGGGGAGCAAGTATGGTTCCTATCTCTGTTTTATGCTTTTTAAAACCATGGCCCACACAAGTATGTGTATTTCATCCAGAAATGAAGAATCACCCAATTTTGCTAAAATTATTTATTTTAAAACTACCACAAAACATAATAAACCAGAACGTTAGCCTAAACACAAGTTAAAAAATTAACTTTAGAATCTCCCTATCAAGATTTTAAATACCATGTTTCACAGAGTTCCAGAGCTCCAATTGATCTGATTGAGACATCTGCATAACATTTTTGCAGTTTCCATTTATTATGTAGTCAGCCTGCAAAATACTTCTCAAAAATCAATCACGGAGCACCCTTTTTATTTTATACGCCAAGAGCATCCTATTCCTACCTCAAAAAAAAACACACATACAACTACGATACAACGATAGATGGAAATGTCAACTGATATGCAACAATTATTTCAAGCATCAACCAACAATGAAATGATAAAGGAAAGCATAAGTCATTTTCCCAAAAATTGGCCACTATTCTGATATTCCACCACTATACCACCAATATATTGGTGGAATATATTGTCCAAAAAAAGAAATTGCCGAAAAAATGGCAACTTGTAAAAAAATATGATGTTTTATGAATTTAAAAAAACCACCACCTTTGGGAAAAAATCCACTGCATCTACATCAGGATTTAATTATAAAATAATTTTATCCAATAATTATAATTAATTTCTTAAGTCTAGTTTGGCCAAAGAAAAATTATCAATACCCAAATTTTCTTTTGGGTATTGAATGATTATTGCAATAAAATAAGTTACAATTTCTGTAATATTTATTTACTATTTTCACTCTTATGATATGAGCACATAAGGAAAAATATTTTTTTCAATTAGAGAGTTTTATTAGTTTGTATCTGACTTCACTAATTCTACATGGTATCAGAGCTCAGATCTACAAACCCTAAAGATTGTGTGCAACAATGTGTGTGTGCGCATGGTTATGTTGGCCATGAAGTGCGAACCATGCGTGAGGTTTACATGGTGCATGCACGTGGTACATTGTGTGCATGATGTGGTGTTGATGGGTGTGTATGTGGTGCAGTGTTGGTGTCGACGCAGTGTTAGCGTCAGCATAGTGTTGGCGTCGATGTGGTAAAGTGACAATGTGAGTGCATCATCGATGCAGAGTTGGTATCAAAGAAGCATTGTGGATTGTGGTCATGACATCAACGTAGCATTGGCATCGACACTGGGTTAGTGTGTCTGCTGCAAAATGTAACAGTGCGTGCAGTGAGCAGGCAAGTGTTAACAGTCTTTGCTGTGAGCATGAAAGTGTTAACAGTGTGTGCAGTGAGCATGAAAGGGTTAACAGGGAGGGCAGTGAGCATGAAAGGGTTAACAGGGAGGGCAGAGAGCATGAAAGTGTAACTCTGTGTGCAGTGAGAATGAAAGGGTTAACAATGTGTGCAGCGAGCATTAAAGAGTAACAGTGTGTGCAGCGAGCATGAAAGCGTAACAGTGTGTGCAGCGAGCATGAAAGCGTATCAGTGTGTGCAGCGAGCATGAAAGCGTAACAGTGTGTGCAGCGAGCATGAAAGTGTAAGTGTGTGCAGTGAGCATGAAGGTGTAACAGTGCGTGCAATGAGCATGGTGTAACAGAGTGTGCAGTGCGACGTGCAGTGTGGTGGAGTGTAGTATTGTGTGGCATAGAGCAGTGTAGCAATGTGGACATGCAATTTTACTTATTACAATTATTTCAGTTATTATTATGGGATCTTGCAGTATCCTCATAGTTTTAAAAAGCACAAAGCGGACCAAGGCGCACCAAGGAGCAAAGGTTTCTTGGAGACTTGATGCGCAAGGCGCACATAAGGCATGGACTTTTGTGAAGTGAATATGACTTTAGCTGCACATAAATTTTTATTAAATATAATTATATTGATAAAAAATAAATATTCCTAATATTTAAATAAATTTTGATAAAAAAAATAAATAAAATTATATAAATTTCAATATATAATTACAAATTTTTGCAAATAAATATATTTTTAAAAAAATATATAATATAGAAGGCGCACCTCTTCAGTAAACGCATACATTGGAAGGCGAGGCGTTATAGCTATGAAGTGATTGTGTCTTGAGCATATGCACGCCTTAAGCCCGTCTTTCACAACTATGAGATTGAGACTAGAAGAACATAAAGAGCCGAAGCAGATTATTATTTATATCTCTTATTTCACATTGTTAGTTGTGCAGTTCATGAAGGTAATCTCTCAAAAAGTGGATGTGCCTACATGATTAAAACAAAGATGATATTATTATATTCTTTACTGATAGTTATGTGTGATATGATATCATAGTCAAATTCTGAATTATCATATTTTTATCTCCATGACAGAGATTTATTATCAAACCTTGTAGCATATTTATAAATTATAAACAAAAATTTAATAACTAAAAGATTGAGTGAACATAATTTTTAGTAAAACTAATTATAAAAATATAAAATTATACAATCATCTTGGCATCTTCAAATATGTTAGGCAATTCCGCTTCCACGTTTGTAATTTCACAGATTCAAAAGAAGAGAAAAATAAAAAATAACAAACAATACATATATCCACAACTACAATCTAACACAAGCACGATAGTATCAAAACCACAACAAAAAATACAAAATAACGTAATTCGCTAATCATTCAACACGACTAACTATATTCACCAAAAAAATACTTATGTGTTTACAGATTATAACCAAATTAAAAAGTTCTTACAGTTTATGAGCAGAAGCAGTTGCGATTAAAATCACGTAGAGAGGAGAAAAGACTGAGATCAACAGATCCATACCAAAATTAAATCAACGAAAAACAAAAATAAAAAAATAATTTACACCAATACAATTTTTTGATTTAATTAAACGAAGTGGGTTGGATCACTCGGCGGACCAGGTTCTACTCCAAAAATTCTTCAGCCCGCTAAATAGACAACAGGACCTCGATTCTTGTGATATTGTTATATTCCCATCCTCTTAATATTTTCTTACATGCACTTATATGAATATAATAAAACAGAAGAATATTTTGGTTATACATCCAATTTATCAATACAAATTATATACAACAAATTTAAAATAAAATTTAATTAATAATGATAACATATCTCTCTAAATAAGAAAGTCAGAGATTGTTGAGTGATATTTCATATGTCGTACCTTGGAGTCAGGAAGAATACCAATCATAATAGATGTAATGGCACAAGATCCTTAATATAATATATATGATGTTGAAAAAATTATCCTGCCATGAAGTAGTATTGGAGTAATTTTAAAAAAAAAACAAACATGAACGTTGCAGATTGTTGAGGGAGTAAGGCCTCGAGGTGGTAAAAAATTTAAATGACCCAACCAAGAATACATCCCGCCCCATAAAAACTTAAACTTGGCATGAATGCCATATCAAGATAAGCCATGGGTCGAGAGATTGTGAATTTGTGACCCAAGTAATGATTAAAATATCGGTTTCTATGGATATATCAATAGTTGAATTTTACGGATATATCGGACATATAAAAGATATATCAATATGTATTTATATATGAGCACCAATCAAAGATAAATATATCGATTTTAATGGATTTATCGATACTTTGAATTTATGAATATAACAAAGATATATCGGTGGGTACATCAAAAATTTTTATCATTGGACCCAAACACTATATATAATGTCGTGCACTGCTTTTTTAAGAAAGACCATTTTGATGCCATTCTTTAGCATAATCAAACTATTTTATTCAACCCGTGGATAAAATCCAACACTTGGCATTTTCCAACAATAATACAAAAGAAATTAATATTTTTATATATGAATATATAAATCGTGCCAGATGGATAATATTCCTACTTTAGCTAAAAGTTTGTATAGATTAATATCTCAACAATCTTAGTCCTAGAATTTAAAACGATCATATATAATGAGTCTCAAACCCGAGAGCTATAACCTTTAGACGAAGACAGTTATCATCACATCAAGGAAAGACTTTCAGCAAAAGCATGCAGTACAAAGATTTCTAGGTGATTAGTTATCCAGTAATATCCTTAAACAAATATTTTTAACTTCAAAATTTTTATAAGATCCGATATATTAATGTTTGTGCAATTGTACTAATTATCTGATTATTAATATATTATATATATTCTACTCAATCAATATAATTAGTTGATTACAAAATTATCCTTGACAAGTTAACTCATACACAACTCCTTTATACCAAGGTATTGGAAAGAAGTCCTCTGGACATTATGTTTGAGTGTAATATCAAAAGATTTAAAATAATACTTCATTTAGAATAACATAATGTAGTGTAAATTATATATCTTCTCTCTTACAGTAAAATTTCCTTCTAAATATTAGAGTATGTTAAACTTTTTACTTATTTATTATCAACTTACTCATCAACAATTCACTACTAGCTAGTTAAAAAAATTATATCCTAATCTTAATAATATTTATATACTATAATATGCAATGTGTCAATTAAAAAAATATATCAGAGCTTCTTATTTTTCATGTCAACCAAATATAAATAAAAATTCATTATATCCTATACGCTCAGAAAAAAAAAGGAACCTGATTGAGATAAGACAAAAACAAATTAAATATTTAATTATCTTTATTGAAAATTAGTCACAATAAATGTAAACATTTCTTATTCATGATAAATCACATATACTTTTTAATTTTAAAATATTTCATAAAATAATATAAATCAATTTAATAAAACTATCAAAAAAATAAAAAATAAAAATGCATTATAATACATGTCAATCAAATTCATCACGCATAATATGAATCATGAAATTATATATTAAACTTCTTATACAGACACATCCCACAAGATAGAATTTCTAAAAGGAACAAAAAATAAGCATTTGGTTAGGATGATTATGACAACCTATAAGGGAGGAGCCTTCGGATATATTTTTAGAGAGATATAATTTTCACTAAAAAATACTAAATCAACCAGAACGCTTGTCACCTTTCTCAATGTACACTCTTTTTGATTATTTAGCTTGTCTCCCAATATTTTTTAAAATACTTATTTTACCAATAAAAAATATATATTTTTTACTAGAAACTAATAAAATTTTAGTGAATGTTGAAGTTATAATTTTTAAGCATGAGTTATTTTTTAGCAACTCTAACACAAGTAAATATCCAAAAGATATGTCTAAACTAATTATTTTTCTACATTATGATGATATTCATGTATAGTCATCATATATGTCAATAAGTATAAATTTGTTAACTTTAGAGAGAGCAAAGTTCCTTAGAAGAGAAAATCCCATTCAAATCTAGAAGACAAATAACATACGAGTCCATTCTAGTTTAAATTCATAATAAATTAGATACTAGGATACATGACCACCCAAGAGTCAGGACTTAGGACTTACACTAGTAAGATGTGACATGCACATGTTCAAACATAAATAAGTCTACCAATGAACTAAATGAGCTAAACTTCTGATCTACACTTCTGATCACTCATTAAAAAAAAGAAAAATTATAATCATCACTTGATCTAGGAGGTATTATTGTATACACGTCTTCTCTTTTCCCTCGCTTCTTGAACTACTTTTCCAAACAATATAGGGATACCCAAATCTTATTCTAGAGTCATTATTTCATTCAAGAATACACCGAGCCATGTTGGACAAGAAAGAAATATTTCACTCCAATAAGACATGAGAACTAATATAACAATCTAAGCAAAAACCTGTTAGTTGGTTGCTGGTAATTATTCATTATAAAGCTTTGTCCAAATATAAATATAGATCTTAAGACAAAACTTATTATGAGAAAATTAACTAAATATTTAATATGAACTATCATAACAATTTCTTTCCAATGATGAACATGCTCTCTAAATAAATTCTCTAAATAAATTCTTATATAAAAAATATTTTTCTTTATAATAATTATAAAAAGAAAATATATATGATCAAACAGCTGGGTTCAAAGGATGTACTACTATCACGACCTTCGAAAAGATATATTTTTTTTTAAATGTGAAGTGTTCATTATGAAAGCTAATCATGATGATAAAATAAATTGTCTAAAAATAAAACTCATTACAAAAATATCTATTTGAACTTTTAATGTTGATTATCAAAATATTTTCTCTTTAATAATCAAGGTGAGTTTCATACTAATACTCATATCACTATCAGTAAGACAAATATTATTTTAATTCATAGAGGGAGACATTAAATAAGAGATACATATAGAGCAAAGAAACCACCCAATTTTTGAAACCATACGAAATATTTAGATACAATATATAGAAAGTGAAAGATCTTCTACAACTGAAACCAAACCCTAAAAGTATGAATTGCCAAATTTAATGTTATTATTACCTTGTTTGATTTTCACATGCATTTTATTAATTATTTATTTTCTTAGAGGAGTTAGGATTCAATATTTATTTGTTGATTGTATATATAAATAATAATGAGAGATGATATTATTCATAATATTTTAATTATGAGAAATGATAAGTTATGATACATTCAACTCAATAATTACTTTTAATCATAATTTCAAAATAAAAATCATAAATATTTTTTTAGGAATAAAATAATTTATAATCATAGAGATATTATATTATCATATGAAAGATATATATTAGATACAAAAAAAAATATCATTTAAGTCCACTCCAACAGTTACACCTACAAAGCTAATTAATGATCTTTTATATGATAGAAAATCTAATTAAATATAATGACTTGTTGCTAAACAATAAATTTTTTGGATAAAACATTTTAATCTAGTTATTTAAAATATTTAATTGATAAAATTACAAATTTTATTAATAAGATTTAATTCCTTATGATTCTTAATGTATATTAAAAAACTATTAATGAATATGTTAAATATTACATGTGGTGCATCAAGATGTAAAATTTTGAATTATATTTGAAAATACAAATGATAAAATTATTTACAATATTACAACTTATTAATTTATAAAAAATAATTAAACTTCAATTTTTTTTGTAAATTTATAAGAGAAAGCACTAAATTATAATATCAATATATGAATAACTTCACCCCTCTCATAGGGAGCTTAGCTGTTCAAAACTCTTGGCAATGTCCAGGAGGTCACGAGTTTAAGTCTTACCAGTGGGGGATACTGGAGATATTATTTAGCTGCTAGATTCTCCGGGGGCCCAAGAGGACATAAGGGTCCACATAAGTGGGCATTGAAGCCCTTGGTTCTCAATATATATTTATATATATATGAATATATTTATATGAATATATATATATATATATAAGTAATACAACACTATCAATCATAGTTTCTTAATTAAAAATAAGAAATAACAATGAGCAGCTAAAATGAAGAAAAAAAACTAAAAAAAAAACTCACAACAAAAGTTGACTAAATATTTGATGATGATATATTAAAATGAGATGATATTGACAGAGGCAATGAGATAAAAAAGATTGTATGTCTATATTAAAAAAAATTTAACTTCAAGTTTTAAGAGCATATCTTCTCTTTCCATATTAAATAAAGATGAAATAATTTTATTAATAATTCATCATGAGAAGAGAATGTAATAGTATATCAAAGTGTCATTAATGATAAAAATGACTATTTTTTAAAATTTAAATGATTAGTAGTATTTTTTTATTTGCATTTCAATATATTCTTAGTATTTTTTTATTATTATTTATCACAAGTATTTATGTATATTATTTTTTATATATTATTTTTATTAAATCATTATAAATTAATACATTTAAAATTATAATATATACAATTTACTTTTAATTGAAGTTTATATATATATATATATATATATATATATATATATATATATATATATATATATATATATATATAACATAAGGCACTCTCCTAGGTACAATAACTTCGCCTCATACAAGGATAAGGCATGATACCTATGTGTACCTTGCACTTTTTAAAATTATAGACTACACAATTCAAGAATAGCAAGGCAAGGCAAGGCAAGGATGAGACATTTTATTGACATCAATAAACTTGTGATTATAAATAAAGTTTTTGATTGACACATGCAGTTCATCCTTAAATGAAGCACTACCCCATTTCTCATAAACAATTTATTCTGAATCTATCAAAATACATAATAAATCAAATCATTAGATTAAAAATATGCTTGATAAATATAAAAATCAATAAATTAAAATAATAAAAAATAATATCTATCTAAATAAGATTTACAAAAAACTATAAATAATATATAACATGAATTGGGATAGCCAACATGTAAGGTATTCTCATCAATAAAATATAAAAGAAAAAAGAAAAAAATAAACAAACAATATAATATCTCCTCTCAAAAATTAATGTATAAATATCTAAAATATCAAATTTTAAAAAAAAATAAGTTAAGATTTCTTCAAAATATTAATGTAGATTTCTGTAGACTTCTATGTCTTGAGTACACAAGCTTTAATATTAGTCTTGTCTTTAAATAGTAATCACAAAAAAAAAATTATCACAAATAATGGTAATATTGACAAGAGTAACACACTATCGAAAAAAATAATATAGTGACAATCTACCATTGTTTTGCTATTCTAGGATCATGTTGAATATTATTATTAAAATAAACATAAAAAACAAACGCATAGCCTTTGTTTTTTAAATATAAAAAAGAACAAAAAATAATACATTATAGACACTTCACACGTACAATAAGGAACTGAAGTAAAAGAATAATAAATAATAATTTCAACTAGTTTATATTATGTACAATTATTTAAGGAAAACAATAAATATCGTATTATTTTTATTTCTTCCAGATAATAATCACTATTGATTTCTAATAACACACAATGAGAGAGTAATGAATACATACACCTCAAGTAAACATGCATGTTTGGGAGCTCTCACATTTGGATTGTGGTACTAGTGTGGACAGACTTGTGCAGACAAAGAAGAGAGCAGTCTCATGACGAGTGGGCATTTTACTTCTCTCACGTCAATCAGGTGCAACAAGTAAATCCATCTCTGGATAAGAAGTTTCTTCAACATCAGAACTTAATTTCACGTTTCTATAGGACCACTAGAGTGGATGTCTCCCCGAAGAAAGTTTCAACAAACCTCAAAAAGTAAAAAGAGTAAAATCATATCCCGCTTGACTGTTTAGGCAATAAAGTAGGACAAGAAAAATGCAACAATCCCAATATATGAGGAGCAAGTGTAGTGTTTTTATTTCAACACTAGCAGCAAGACCATCACAAATTAAAAAACATTTAAACGTAAGATGTCAATTTGTTCTGACAATCCCAAACGGAATTGCATTGACTTGGATGAAAGCAAGGGTGGAATGAAAACTAATCAGGTGAGGAATTATGAACCAACCTCTTTCAATGAATTAATGAAGCTCCATTTAACTGACTCTTCACCTTCGCAAGGGATCAACAAATCACTTGGATACCCTCTAAAATGAACCTGAAAAAAGATATGAAAGCAACCTTGGAAAATTAGAAAGTTTTAATTTGGCACAATGGCTAGACTAAAGATATCCTAATACCACCACCAACATATTCATAAGTAAGCATAAACACTTTAAGAGCCAGTCATTTAATAACTTTTGAAGTTTAATTTATCTTTTTTATTTATTATTTTTTCATTTGTTATTTTTCATTATTCGAGAGCACTCAACTTGAAGGGTATCCCAAATTTTATATTATATTATATTATATTATATATATATAAAATTTATGCTGAATATTGAACTTTGCTTTCTCAAATTAATAAAAATTTATTTTTTTCTCATTTATCATCCCTCTCTCTTCTCCTTCCTTGGCTCCTAACCCTAATCCTACGCGAATTAGCATTGAGCATGTTATCAAATGATAGTTTTCGACAAAATGGAGGGCACAACCAAGTGTGCAGGTGATGGCGCACCCTCTATCAGTGTTGACGAAAATAATCATCACAAGTTTACCATGCCAACGATAGCACCAGGGGTTTGCGACAACGACAGTAGCTATGTCATACTGTAACAATAAATAATCACATACAATGAGTATTTTAGAATTTTTCTTAGTGCTCGAAGACTTTAGAAATTCTAAGGATATATTTTCGATGATCAAGAAGATCCTTCGTGGTTATTTTGACCATAAGATAATATTATATTTTTTAGCTATACAAATTTCTATTTTTGAGAACTTTACATAAAATTATAATATTTATAATTATTATTTCTAAATTGACATTTGTGTGAATGTGTGCAGTATTGTGAGAAATTAAAATTAGAATTAGTATATGATCACTATTAATAACCTGATAAAAATTAATGACGGATATTGATATATATTCTTTTTGTGCTACATCAATAAGGATATAATTTGTAACCCAAAAATACATAAATCATTTATTGAAAAACTAACATCGAATTAAGATTAATAAGTGGATGATGATTGACGCACAGCTACTAATGCACATATAGCAGTCATTTAGCTCCAACATATCAAATGTGTTTGGCTAATGTGATACTTATATGAGAGTTTGAGATTTGGCCAATTCAATATAATCTTCATAAATATTTTATTTATATGATAATAAGGTGACTCATTATATAATTTTGACATGACTGTGAAAGATGACTATTAGTTAGAAATATCAAACGGACCGGGCAAGGCCGGGCCGGCCCATTTTTTTTAGCACGAGCGTGCCTGGCCAGGCAAGGTTTAAAATAGCCGGGCCCGGCACGGCCCGCAAGCACGACAGGCCGTGTCGTGCCTTGCCCGGCCCACTCTGGTTGGCCTGTCCACACGGTTCAAGATTCGGGGGAAACAGATCATGTCGAATCAAACCCGACCCGCGGTCTTTATTGCGGGAGAGGCCATTACGGGGTCAGGCTCAAGGGACACCCATACGGGACAAACCCGTGCCGGTGTGTCGTGCCACGGGTTGATCCGTGCAGGACCAGGCACGGCACGACACGGGCCCGGCACGGCTGAACCGTTCCGTGCCTCGTGCCTGGCCGGGCCAACCCGGTTGACACCTCTACTATTAGTATGAAACATGTGTTGATAGATAAAATGCATTGAAAAGATTCGACGATGTGATTTATAGCATCACATACATTAATTTATCAAAAAGATGATATGATACTTTGCAGACAAATTCTTAGAGAGAATATATTCTTTTTTTCTCATTTGTTTATCAAAGAGTGATTTAAGCAACTAAAATTATATCTTGATAGAGTAAAGTTAGTATTATCAATCATAACACTACAATATTTTCATCACACGATATTTAAAGAACTAAGAGAAATAGAATATGTATGCTATGAGGTAAAAAGACAATAAAGATATTTTTTTTTGTTGGAGGTTGAGTCATTCTCAAAAGAGCTGCAAGACGTTACACTCGGGATTACAAAAAATTTTTGGAGATTCAAAGGTTATACATCAGACTACAAGACCAGCTCAATTTGATTCTTCTATAATCGTACCTGCTAGTATGGCTATACTAATATTTCCTCGAAATGAGTATGCCAAACTATATTCTTTGGGTGCTACTAGTTCAGGCACATCTACATACACTACATGTTCTACACACTACCTCACTCCAAATTTGTTGGTAGTGGAATTGAGAGCAAATCACTAATAATCACACTCTTTTTATTCCTTTTATTGGGTCTAAAGAAATTGACTTGTCATGGACAAAAATATCATTGTCCAGATCAAGAGCACAATAATATCAATGATGATCATTTCTTTTTAATACATATCTTACATGCATCAAAGTTATAATAT
The DNA here is from genome assembly GCA_029783825.1 of Sapria himalayana. Taxonomy (NCBI): domain Eukaryota; kingdom Viridiplantae; phylum Streptophyta; class Magnoliopsida; order Malpighiales; family Rafflesiaceae; genus Sapria; species Sapria himalayana. The sequence goes on from JAREIK010003317.1 coordinate 64,641, forward strand.
TATAGTTTATTTTTTGTCAATTACTTTACCAAGAATAAGATTTTAACATTGTTCCTCTTCTTCAATTATTTTTATATAAAAATATCAAACTAGACAGATGACTTTACGATGTATTAAAAAGATATTTATCTATTATTAATTAATTAATAAATCACTCACAACTAACACATTCTCATTGGACAAGCTGACGATTCTAAAACTAAGAATCACAGTGAGTGATGCATATTAAGTAAAAATACATCAATTAAAAAATCATACAAAAACTTTTTATTTGACACATTAAGAAAGTACTAGAAAAGACCTATTTCATATGAATCACATTATATTTAGATATTATGTAGGATGATTATGTATAATAGCTTTAGATGTTTTTTAAACTTTTTTGAATTATTATACTCAATTTATATAGTTGTACACATTTAAATATGTTAGAGTTTTGCCTTTTTTATGAAATTTCATTAAAAATAAAAAATATGTTTGACTGTGTCATTGAGATGTTGAAAGGTGACAATACATTACAATGCACTTCTTTTTATTTTTTTTATTTCATTGAACAGGATAAAATAAATGATCAAATATTTAGTGCTGACATTCTTACACTAGATGAAATAGCTGAAACAAAGAAACATCTGATTGAAAAGGCTATGATGCTCCTACTCATTATTATTTGAGACACGAGACACACCGAGGCACAAAAACCTTTTAAAGCCTTAAGGAGTAAGGCATATATAAGGCATGTGCTTTTTTTGAGAAGCGCAATCTACATAAAAATATATAAAAATTATATATTTCACTAAGCAGTTATCTATAATTGTTATCTAGTAATAAAATACAATAAACTAAATAATATAAAACATAAAAATCATATAACAATAATATTTTCAATCATCATGATCATTCAAAATTATATAATAAAACAATTAGATTTCAATAATCCAACAAATAAATATAATTAGTTTGTGTCAAATAATGGTAGGGAGAAAATATAATAATTTATGAGGGGTGGAGAATTTAAAAATATGTGTTGGAGACATTTAATATTCTATTTTAATGTTTGTGTGATTCACTTTTGTATGGGATGTATTGCATTAAGTTTTTTTTTTTGTTAGGGGAGGGGGTATTGCATCGGGTTCACTTTTGAGTGGGGAGTATATTCCTAGCATGTCAAAATATACACCTAATAACTCACCATTTAGCTAATAGTGATCGGGTCATATATTACTAATAATGTTAGTATAATTAATTATTTTTTTTTATATTTTCCTATATATATTCACATGAATTTAGGGTTTAAGATTTTTTGTGTTGTAAAGAAAATTAAAAAAAAAAAAGATTATGTTTAGAGATCATTAGCATAGTCTAATAAAAATATATTTAGATTTTAGTTGAACTCTTATGATTAAGAAAGAAGATCCATCACAAATTTTTGTATTTTTTTTACATGTAACCTAAAATTATGAAAGCAAAAGCAGACAGTTATTTCAAGATCTAATTAAGAAAAAAAAATACATGACTATGACATTAATTACATGTTAGCTCCAATGGACTAGTCAATTCTTTGAGAAGATTTGTCTATTAGTTCAAAGACTAATGATATTTTAGTGTGATAGTCTGACAACTAAACACGTTGTTAACCCATTATTCCATGAGCAGACGAAATATATTAAGATTTATTGACAATTTAAATATTTTTTTCTACTCCAAGCTGGGTATATATGAAATAAATGCCCAAATTGAAGAGAGATGTTAAGGTTTGGCTTATCTTTTTAAATTATTATTTATTTCATTTGTTTTTTTATTGTTTGAGAACTCAACTTGTAAGCTTCCACAAATCATATATATATATGATTTGTGTTGTATTTTGAATATTATTTTTTCAAATTAATAAAATTTTATGTTTTCTCATTTCTCTTTCTTTGCTACTCCTTCCCTAAATCCTAACCCTGACCCTAAAAAAAGTAGTATTAAACAATAACAATGATAAGATAAAATATAATCAAACTATCAAACAAGCTTCCCTCACTGTTCTTAATTAATCTAAAGTGATATTTAAACAAATAATACAAACAAGTTTCAAACAACCAAATAAAATATTTTTCTATTATTTCAACTAAAGGGCATACCATTATTAAAGCAAAACTGATCACCATGAGATATTTTCGTATTACTTTCTCATATCATTTTTTGTCTAGACATCTTTTTAATTCGACAAACTTGCTGCATTTTGAAATTATAATCAACAATAAACTTTCCTCTTATCCCATTCTAGCCATATCAACAATAAAATCCAATAACATCAGTTTAAGCACAAGAAAATTTAATAGGAAGCTCATGAGAACTACTTGAAAATTTAGAAAATCATTGAAATATGATAATTATACCATCAAATTCCATGGTCTTTCAGGCTGAGGGCATAGAAGATCAAAAAGAACCCCTGTGGGTATGTACCTATGACATATCAATCAACAATGTAACGATAATATGGTAGCAAAAAAATTAGTTTTTGAAATTATATAAGGGAGTATAAAAACAAATGTAATTAACAGATGGAGAAAAAAAGAATTTTTTTAAAAAATTATTGAAACAATCAGAATCAACTCATACTTCAGAGGAACCTGAATAATTTTTAATCATAAGTCACAAAAGCAAAATAATCCAAAACAAAACAAGGATGCTCATTACACATGTCAAATCAACACCTAGGGGAGCATAATTTGTAACATTCTATCATAGCTCCTGCTTGCCACTTAATTTTACCAAATAACACATTTGGGACTCAAATTTGGTCATAACACAAACCATTAGGAGTTAGGACCACCAATTTGCTCTTGTAGGCATTTTGTGAATGAGTAAGGATATAACTCACTTGAGGCAAAGAAAAGAGCATATGATTTCTTATATCAAGAAATACATTTTTGTCGGATACTCTATTACTCACAATGGGTATGGGCATTACCCACCAAATGACTATATGATCATTACATGTATGGACATGATATTCTTTATGAATTAATCATTTTCAATGACTCAATCTAATAGAATTGACATTCAAACACCATGATGAAAGAATAATTTTTATGTTTAATTTTTACTTATCATGAAGTGGTAACCATTGCCCCTACCAATCCGACTATATCTGATACTACAAGCATAGCTAATATTGAAAAGTAATGATACTTTTATTCTTGATATTAGCAAGAAAAGAAATCTTGTTTGTGTCTCATATGATGCGAGATATGAATCTTCCTAGAAAGAAGAAGAATTTGAAAAATTATTTATCTCAACCTAAAAAAATATACCACAAGGATACATCTTAAGCCTTCCCAAAGTCTACTGTCCTAACTGTTACTCTAGTTCAAAGTAATGACTTAAACCTTATAATTATTTTATAATAAGAACATAAAGTATGATCTACACAACACTCATTACCACAAATATTCTTTTATTTTCATTTTAATACTACATATTCTAATTTTTTGTCATCTTTTGATAGTTGCAAGATTTGATATAATTTTTAAGATATTTAATTTATTCAGGATGAAGGAAAAGTAGAGGTGTCAAACAAAACGTGTCGGGCCTTCCCAGCCCATTTTTTCAAGCCCGATGGTGCTTTCATGTCGGGTCATGCACGGCACGATTACAGTACCGCGCCGTGCCTGGCCCGGCGCGGTTTTGTGGAGTTCAGCACGATACGGGCCCACAGCACGATCAGCCCTAAATTAAAAAAAAAATTATGATTTCCGCGTGCCCGAACCCCTAATTTAAAAAAAAAATAGGGTTTCGACGCCCCCGTAAGCCGTAACCCTAATTTTAAAAAAAAAATATTGATTTCAACATTGTACCGTACCAATGGGCCACGGTACCGTGCCGGGCCAGGCACGGAACGAGGCCAGGTTGGCCTCTGCACGGCATAGCACAATTGTGCCATGGTCAGGCACGGCACGAGCACGGGCACAGAAAATTTCCGTGTCGGGTCAGCCCAGGCACTACAAAATCGTGTCGTGTCTCGTGCTAGGCTGGGCCAGTTGACACCTTTACAAAAAAGTTGATCTCATCCAATTGTACTTGAGATCTCATTGCAAGATCCATGAAACAAATTATATTGAATGAACAAAGCACAATCACATCCAATTGTACTTGAAAACTCATTCTGATATATTTAGATAAGCATGCAATTGAATGCAAATGGGTTACATGGTAAACACTTTACATAAAGAAAAAATTGATCAGCTCAAAGTAGAGGTGTCAAACGGGCCGGCCCAGCACGGCACGGCCCGTTTTTCACGTGCCCAGCCGTGCTGCCGTGCCGTGCCCGGCACGGCACGGTTTTTAAAATTCGGGCACGGCACGGCCCGTGGGCACGGCAAGGCCGTGCCGTGCCGTGCCGGCCCGCTCGGGCACGGGCGCACGGCAAGGCAGGGTAGGCGGGGCGAGGCGGGTCGGGTTTGTTTGGACCCGACCCGCGGTCTTTTTACCGGGGGCGGGGCCCGGTTGGGTCACGAGTCACGACTCAGTGAGTCGTGACCGTGAGTCGTGACTCGTGACTCGTGACTCGTGAGTCGCGACTCACGAGTCACGACTCAGGCACGCGGGCCGACGTGCCGTGCCAAGGCACGAGTCGTGCCGGGCACGGCCCGGCACGTGGTTCGTGCGGACGGGCCCGGCACGGGCCCGGGCACGTTTTTTTATCGTGCCGGGCCGGCCCAGGCACGGCCGAACCGTGCCGTGCCTCGTGCCGGGCCGGGCCGGCCCGGCCCGTTTGACACCTCTAGCTCAAAGTAAAGTTGATAACCATGAAATTTATAAAAACTTATGATGTTAATTATTATATTATTTTTGGGGCCAAAAAGACTACTATGAGATTGCTATTTTTTATTGTTACTTCCCATATATGAATTATATATCAATTAGATATGAGAAAAGATTCCTCAGTGATGATCTCGATGAAGAGGTATTTATACAATAGTGGCTACATCATGTTTTATTATTCATAAGAGCACAAGCATGATGTGTAGAATATGAAAAATTATTTATAGCATTGAAATAATCTCCTATGGAATAGTTTGGCATGTTCTCTTTTCCACTAATCATATTCAACCTTAGATAATACAAGTCAAATTATGTATATTTTTACCTACATAGATCATGTCAATAGTTTATTATATTAGTAGTGCAAGTTTATAATATTATGATTATAAAAAATCATCTATTGAATATAATTTAACTAAAACTATTCATATCAATTGAATTTTACTTAGATATTTCCTACGTATTAAAATTAAATACTCAAAAAATATCATTTTTTTACTCAAATAATATATGTTTTAGATATATAGTCTAAATTTTATATGATTGGATATACACTAGTTGACTCACCACTTGATAACAACATAAACTTGTTCACAAGTATCGATTCCTCAAGTGATTCTACAAAATACAAAATTAAAAAAATTAAAACTATCTAATAGTGATCAATCTAGATACCATCTATGTTGTTAGTTGTTAGTATAATTATAATTAGTTAGTTCTTAAATTCTCATATTCATATAAATACAATTCTGATGATTTTAGTACATGTAAAAAAGATTTCGAGAAATAAAATTTCATTCAGAGATCTCAGATATAGCCAAGTAAAAATGATATCAAATATCAGTTGGGCTCCAATAATTATAGAAAAAATAACCTATAATATGATTATTTTTTTTGAGACAATCTTATCTCCTAAAATAATATGAAACAACCTATTATTTCCAGACCCAACAAAGAGATAAATATAACAATATAAAATTGGTAACTTATAAGCTTCAATGGTTCAGTCACTTCTTGAAAGATCTATACTTAACAATTGAGAAAATAAAATATGTTAAAAATGATTATCACTTCATATGTGAGAAAATCTAAGATGATTCATTGTTAATAATATTTTAATAATATTTTAACGAAAATTCTCAGAGGATCATAAATTTATTTTTTTCTCTTTCTACTTAAATATTGGCGATACTCAGACATCAACTTGAAGGAAAATATTGATATTAATTTTAGTTGGTAAGTTTTATTTTTTTAAGTATTATTATATTGTCTGAGAGAACTAGAGATGTAGGTTGTTCCAAATCATATATATATTTGTAATTGTATTTTTCATCTTTTAAACACCAAGAACAACCAAAAACATCATGAATTATGCATGAGCCATCCCATAGCATAGCTCGGGTGATTTGGGGTAGGATTCCTGACTTGTGTGCTGCAAAACATGCAGCACAATACAACTTCCATGTCAACCTATGTGGACTGATTTCAGCCCGACTTACCAACCTAGGCTAGCTTAGAATGAACTAGGCTAGCTTAGAATGAACTAGGCTAGTTTGAAATGAACTCAAAATAGTATAGGTTCCTACCATGCCTAGTACAATAATATGTCGGGTTGGGCATAGCCCAACCGGCCTAGCATGACCCACTATAACCCAGGAAATCAATGAGCCAACGGCCCTTGCTGGCCTGGCATGGCCCCTTGAACACCTCTAGCTTGAAGGGTTCCTTAATGTAATAAAGTTAAGTTTGATTTTTTTAGCTTATTATATTTATTTTTTTGTTTTAGTCAGAATGGAAGCATCCAACATATGAGCTGCTCCAACTTGAATATGTAGATCTTATTGTGATTTTTAAATTTTAGAATTAATGATAATCAAATCATTTTCCACCTCTCTCCTCTACACTCTTTTCTCATCTCTCTCTCTCTCCCTCTCCTTTTTCCCAAAACCCTAGAAGTGTTAAGCTTGAATAGTGATTAATTAAATTAAATCTTTGTATTTGTTGTATACGGTGTGTTTTGATAATATATTTATATGATCAAATATTTTTGTTTTAAAATTTGCTTGTAAGTACATGAAAGAAAATATTAAGAAGTTAGAAATGCAGCAGTAATATAATAATGGAGATCAGTGAGCAGAAAAAATTTTTGGAGCAGAGTCTTACCTGTCCGATAATCCGACCCGCTCCGATTAATTAAACCGAACAATTTTTAATATAAAATATTTTGTATTTTATTTTTTTGGGTTATTGTTTTTACGATCTAGAACTGTTCAGCTTCTCTCTCTCTCTGTACTATTTATCACGACTGTTTCTGTGTTGCACATACTGTAAGACTTCTGATTTTAGTTTAATATGCAACACATAATCATTTTTTGGTGAATGTAGCTAGTCATGCTGAACGACTAGAGAACCACGTTATTTCATACATTTCTGTTATGGTTTCTATTTTGTTTTTATTATCTAATACTTGAATTGTGGATTGGGTATATATCATTTATTATTTTTAATATTTTTTCTTCTTCTGTATCTTAAAATCACAACTGTCGAAACGCAATTGCCCAACAGTATTGAATATTTCAACATATATGATATATTGTGGCTTTATGTATTTTTATATATTAATGATGTACTTAAGCTTTATGTATTCCTTATTTATGTATGACTAGACCTGAGAGCTTGGGTTGCTTCAAAGTATTGATACTTAAGATTAACATATTTGTAGTTATCAGTTTATTGGACTCATCAATGTATTTGCACTTATCATCAAAAAAATTATATTTGCATAAATATCATAACATGCAAAATAGTTATAGGGCTCTATCTGTCTATGCCAACTCCTGATTTTTAAATAGCTTTCGGCGAGATTTTTTTGCGCATCATTTTTGTTCAATAGTTATCGGCAAGATTTTTTTTGTTTGAACACTATGACAAAAAATTAAATACAATTGTTTACACATATAACTCAACCAAATTCCAAATACACTAGGGAATAATATTGTTTTATTCCTAATACACAAGAGTAATTATTTTCACTCTTCCCACTTTACCTTTTATTTCACTTTTATTTCTCCATCAAGAGATTTTGAGCAACAATTAAGAAAGGAATAAGAATGACTAAAATTATAAATGAAATTGAGATATAAAGTATCAAAGCAAGGAGCTGAACAGCAACCCCCTTCTAATATTACAATGTGACTTATGCCCTCCTTTTTTTGACAAAAAAATTATGTTGCAACATCCACAACATTTCCAACGCACGAGCATGTGTTATGTTAATTGTCCTAAACCAAGCATCTGCATGATGAGATTAAAATTTTCTATGAAAATGTTGAACAATGTAACAATTGACATTTTCAAATTACTATAAAAATTCATGTATTGTATTGATTTACATTTGATGTTGTTTGGATGAGATTTACTGTGAATCATTAAATTTTCATATTCATTTATGGTACCCACCAGCATGTCATGTGGGAGCAACAAACATCTATACATAAATTTGTGCTGACAATCACCCACATGTAGGGTAGTAACCAAGCCGAGCTGCTCGCGAGCTGCTCGGCGTTCGGCTCATTTGAAGCTCGCTCGAACTCGTTTATTAAGTTAAACGAGCAACCCGAGTATCATTTTGAGGCTCGTAAGTTAAATGAGCCAAGCCCGAGCACCCTCAAACTCGGCTCGTCAGCTCGTAAACAGGCTCGTGAATAGGCTTGTGCGCATGCTCATTAACCAGGCTCGTGAACAAGCTCGAGCCTACTCCTTTAAAATAGAGCCAAGCCGAGCCTGCCTAATACTCGGCTCTACTCGGCTCGGTTAGACCCCTACCCACATGAGCTTAATATTAGTAATTGGTATCTGATTCTTAACACAAGAAGTATGGAATTCATCCAACAAGTTTTCCATTATCAATGTGTGAAACTTAATGAGGATGCCAATTGTCATAGTTCTTTGGTATCTTGATCTTGCCAGGCTTGGATCGAGTGGGATGCCAATTGTCACAGTTCGCTGGTGCTTGTTAATCGAAAGTAACCATTTCGCAATGAACCACTAAATTATAGAATAGAGAAGCAAGGCAATTCAATCTCTTCCATACGTAACAACGAGAATAGTGTAGCTTTTCAATCGTCGAGCGGAAAAGTAAAATAAACAAATAAGTAACAGTCCTCTTTCAAGTTGCTAAGCTTGGATGCAATAAAAGTCTGCGATAATTACCATTTTAAGGGCAAGCCGTTGTAGTCAAACCAGACAGCGCCCTGTACAGGAGGCAGCACCAATGACAAATAAAGCTTTATCGAGGGAAGAAGAAGAGACAGGTATCCTATGCGAGGCACTAGGATGTGGACTGGAGGAGGCGGTGGAAGGACCGTCACTTCGGACTCGTGGAGGTGAACTTGAAGAGGAATCGCACCTTCCCAGACGTACTTCATTGCCTCCATTTCTCGCAGCCTAACCTAACCTCGATTTTTTTCGTTCAGAGGACACTACCGTTCAAATGAAACCAAGTGATTTATTTATTAGGGTTCCGAGGCCGACAGATTTTTATTTAAAAAATTATATAACAAAAAAATGATTAAATTACTATTTCTCAAAATAGTAAACTCGATATATTTAATGAACAAATTTTTAATTATGATAGATTAGGATATATATATACTTGTCCAATAGGATACGAATAAAAAATAATTACCCTAAATAGTGAGCAAGATTATGATAATTAATCTTGAGTATAATTTATTTGAAAATACCAAATATACCCTTCGATAATAAAGTATAAAAAATATCTTAGTTGCAAGCTGTGTTTTATTAATTAAGGTCATGATCGTCATTATGATCATGATTGCCGTCAGAATACAGAGGTAGACCATAATTTAATAGTAACACAGACCTTCTATCATGGAAGACAAGTGGCTTGGGATAGTTATTCATTGAGCTCTCAATGGAGCCGGGTGATTTGGGAACTACGCGAGGAATTACATGATTCATGTGTTTGGCATGGCACAGCCCGATTAAGAGAAGTGCCTGGGCCAAACTCGTGTCAGCATGCAGCACAGTTTGAGCCATGCCGAGCCAGATTCCCAGCATAGTAGGTGTGGCATGGCATGACCCAGACAAAAAACAAGCCAATTGACCGTGACGGGCTACCCATTTTAGGGTTAAGTTGGCATGACATTACTCATGCTAAAAACTATGTAGTACCCCAGCACAGCCCACTTGGCACCATTAATTCTGCATGAATATTATCATTGTACTAGCTTCTCTAGTACTCTCATATTGTCAATACCTTCTAAGTTACCCTTCAATAATTAGAATGGGACTTACACAAACATTATATATAACAAACATGATATTGTCAGCATAAAGGTCACTCGAAAGCTCAATATCACAAGTTAATAAACTATAATTAATTGTAACACCAACCTCAAACATGGAAGCCTAGAAACCATGTAGGGACTACTGCTAATATACCACTTCATGGCCCACTACCATTTAATATTGTAGTAGTCACCAAATTAGGTTCCTCCATTAATCCTCTTCTTCAAAAGTTTTTTCTCCCAGCATTAATAAGTTGTGCCATTAAACCATCCTCTTCTTCTAGTTTTTATTTATGACATTCTAGTTTTGGTCAAGTTTTATTATCTCCTTTAAAATATTTATCATCCTCATAGACTTTATGAAAGTTAAATTCTCGTGATATTTATGACTGTAATAGACATAAATTAGTAAAATTTTCAGTTGTACCATTTATCAAAATTTTTTTTATTCATTCTTATTTATTTGATTTTATTCAGTATGACCCCTAGGAGCATCCTCCTATTCACACAAAAGGATGATCTTAATATTATGTATCACTCATTGATGATCATACTCACTATTAATGGCATTGTTTAATAAAATATTATTTTGAATTCTTTGACAAACTATACATTTATGTGTTATTGTAAAAAGTCAACACTCTACAATTATCATATGTTCGAAGTATGATATTGCCCATTTGTGATGAACATATCTCTAATAAATTTCTTGAGTTGCTTATCTCAAATGAAATAATTCATCAAACTCTACTTATAAATACTCCGTTCCATGAATGACATGATTGCCTTACTATGTCGTGCACATTTAACACCTCTAATTCTATCTATCACTTTGTTATAACATGACTAGATATTATCTTATTATTATTAATCATTTTTAGCGGGTTTTGCTAGCTTGTTTTCTCAAGTTTCTAGTACTTCGAAAACCCCTTCTCATATTCTTCCTCATTTTTCCTTGCATTTTATTCATAATGTTTGTTCTAATAATATTATAGGTACTAACACTCTAGCCTCCAGAACACCTGAAGCTTCCCCTTCAATATGGTCCCTCGAGCTTCGTACAAGACTGTGGATCCACCTATATGTTGATCCATGTGTTTATTAAGCTACGCTACAAAGTTATCATATTTTGCTTTTCTTTTTATTCCTTATCTTTTATTTCTTTTTTAGCTTCAGCTCATTCTTTCTCTAAGTATTCATCTTATAAATAGATCATTCTTGATCCACGCCGACTGTAAGTTATAAATGAAGAACTTTCTACTTTGTATAAGATAAATACTTAGGATTCAGTTTATCTACCTCCTAATAAAAGTATTGTAGTTGTCCCAAAGTATATAATATCAAGATTAATTCTGATAGATCTATCAATCAGTTCAAAGCTAGGTTAGTTATAAGAACATATTCACAATAGTATGATATGTATTATGAAGAGACTTTTCCTCTTGTTGCAAATTTGACTACTATTCAAACTCTTATTATTGTAGATTTTCTAGTTCAACATTAATATTTTTTCTCAACTTGTTAAAAATATATTTTTGAATGGGGATCCCCAAGAAAAAGTTCACATGGAGCCTCCTCCTAATAGTTATCATGCTTCTTGCTATATTTATAAGCTAAGGAAAGTATTATATGGTCTCAAACAAGCACCTCGTGCTTGATTTGAGAAAATTCTCATTGTGATATACTATATTAGATTTGTTATTAGTAGTTATGATCATACTCTTTTTTTTTCACTCTCCCCCCAATCACCCCTTACAAATCTCATGATAGATGCATATGATAAACTTCCATACTAATCAATCATCTTGGTAGTGATTGTGACCATCTAGCTAAAATCACTTCAGCTATCCATCAATGGGCTGGGAAACTACTTTCAATTGCCGGCAGACTGGAACTCATCCGCACTGTGGTCCAAGGAATTGAGGGCTATTGGTTCTCGGTTTTTTTACTTCCTACATATATTGTCAAATCTATCGAAGGAGCTTGTAGAATATTTCTTTGGGGTGCCCAATCACAGGGTAGATATAGACCTAAAGTCTCCTGGGAGAAAGTGTGCCTTCATACCCATCTTGGAGGCCTTGGGCTTTTAAATATATCTACATGGAATAGAGCCTTCTATATAAAAACTCTGTGGAGGATTAACAACAAAGAAGACTCTCTTTGGGTTAAGTTGATACACGATATCTACTTAAAGGGTGCAAATATCTGGGAGGTGCGATGCTCAAGGGAGAATTCCCCCTTCTAGAAGAGTTTAATTTCTGTTAGAGACACTATGGTGCTTAAAGACGGCTCCACTGAAGCTGCTGGATCCTTATTAAGAATATGGGGTGAAAAAGGCAGAATCGTATGTAATCATTACCATTTTTTTGCTAATTCTCACTCCAAAACAAGGAAATCATGGGCAACCCTCATATGGACAAAAAGCATATCCCCAAGCATGCTGTCAATCTTTGGATTGCCAAGCAGGGCAAATTCTGGATCAAAGACATAATGTTCACGCCCTCTAATGGAAGCTGCGAATTCTGTGGAATGGCTGAATCGTTCAAGCACCTCTTTTTTAATTGTGTGTTCTCAAAATTCATCCTTGAATTATTACAATCATGGGCTACGATCGAAGGCGACATCCTTACCCTACCAATGGGGTTCCGAATCCTAAAAAAGATGTATAAAGCCAACACAGTGGAGAATAATCTTCGGAAAGCCACATTTGCTGCGGTTGTTTATCACATATGGAAAGAGAGGAACATGCGATATTATGAAGCAAAAGCCACGAATACAGATTCTTTAGTTAAGGAAATCAAAACTGAGATGTATATTATTTTTCACAAGGAGCACAAGTTGCTGCCTATGCCATAGATTGTAAAGATTTTTGATAGTGCAGTTTTTACTTATCAAAAAAAAAAAAATGGTAGTGATTGTGACCAAGCACATTTAATTTTAGAGTTCTCATGAGATCTGGTGTATTAGTGATAGTTTAAATAGATATACTGATGTATGCTGTATTCTCATTTCTTTATACATAGATAATATGATTATAACTAGTGTTGATATTGATGATATCTCATTTTTGAAGACATGATCAATATATGTTCGAGATTTTTTTGAGTGAGCAGCATTAGCTAGAATTATTGATAAAAAAACTATTGATACTCCCAATGATGTTAATGCAAATTATTCTTCTTCTAATTGTATCTTTGTTATTAGATAATGTTGTACTATTGTTAAGAGTTTGGGTATGTCTTTCTATTACTCATCATGATAGTGTTTATGTTGTTCATGTTAGTTAGTTTATTGTTTTCCCTACTATAGTTCAATGGGCAATTGTTCTTCATATTTCGAGGTATCTCCAAGATACATTCATTCTGAGTCTTATACATTTAGTCATCACTACTCTATAGTTGATTGCATACTTTAATGTTGATTGTGACAATTATCTAATTATCATAACTCATTTAATAAATTTTATATCTTCTTATGTATTTTTCTTATCTATTAGAAGAAAAAATAATAATTTCTCATTTTTATATTTTCAACAAAAAAAAATATCATGTTATGATATCTACTACCAAAGAAATTATGTGGTTATATTGGTTACTTGTAGATACGTAAGTAATTACATCTCCATAGTCCTTTGTATTGCGATAGCAATAGTAACATTTAGATTGCTCACAACTCAGTCTTTCATGAACGAACCAAGGATTTTGAAATTGATTGCCACATACACATTATTATCTCAAGCATCGTTTTATGCTATGTGTCTTCTTCTATGTAGCCTATAGATTTCTTTATCAAGACTCATTATGATTTTTGTTTTCATTTTCTAGTTCACAAACTCTTAATTCTTATTGAAGTCGCATTGTGACTAATGAATTCGAGAGAGAATGTTAATATATATATTATTTGTTAGATATGAATTTGATCTTTGAAGACACAGTCAATTGGGTGGTCAATCTCTTGAATACATAATCATGAGGAATTTGAATTATTTTAAATTTTCGGCTTTTAAAGTAGATTTGATATGATAATATGTGTTAGTTATGTGTGCAAATACTTAAATGATAAATTATATAGACAAATTAGATCCGCTTTTAATTTATGTATATTCTCATCCTTTCTATCTTATTTATAATGTTTTAATATTCATATTCTAATATCTCTTGGCATTAAAAAATTCTCACAACTTATTTAAATATTTTTTTTATTTAATCAATGAATATTTTAATGGTGAATTTGTATCTTGGTGCAAAAAACACAAAAAAATATAAAAAAACAACATTTTCTTTCAAAGATATTAAAAAAATACACCAAAACATAAAATAATAATATTTAGATACACAAAATCAGAAACCTAATTTTACGAATAACTACATGTTAGATGTTTAAAAAATAAAAAGTAAACTAATAATATCACTTTCAACACTAACATGTTGAGAGTGAGATTCAAATCATTACCATCAAATATTTTTTAATCAAAAGTAACACTTTACCTTATCATCAAGACTACACGTGAAACTAATTAACTATAGAAAATACTAATATATATATTATATAGAAATATATTAAATGTATTTATATATAATAAAATGCATACATACATAAATATATAAAAATAAACAGATACAAATATATTAAAAAAACATATATAAATCAACACGACATGATTAAACGACATGATTAAATATTGATTAAATGAGATTGGATGAGATCTAAACGGGTTCGGATGATAAACGTGTCAACCCGTTTAACAGATTTAATAAATGAGTTGTGTTCGGGTGAGACATGCTAACCTATTTATAACCCGTTTAACCATTTAAATAAATGGGAAAATAGTTAAACGGGTGATTTAACGTGTTTAATGGGATAAACATGCGATAAACAAGTAAATGGGTCAAATAAATAGTTTATCGTATTAAGATGACCCAACCCAACCCAACCCAACCCAACCCATTAAAATTAGACGTGTTAAATGAGATGTGTCGTATTGCTCATTTATTAAATGGTTTATATTCGTGTTTAGATTTTTTAGTCATTTATTAAACGTGTCATATATGAGTTTACATATTTTTCATTCGTCATCAATTTAACCCGTAATCATTTAACCCAACCTAATTCGTTTAATACCCCCACACACACACATTCACAGAAATACCTTTTTATCGAAAATTTATATTTTGTTGTACCAAACTTTTCATAATTAGAAAAAAAATACACCAAATTTAGAATAATTAATTATATTTACAACAAACATTTCATTAAAAAAAAATATACCAATTTTTAAAATATAAAATTTTTGTAACCATATAAACAACTCTATCATACTTGTATAATTAAGATAAGCATATTAAAATATTTATATATTAAAAAAATAAAAATACATATACGAGCATACATAAATTTATGTATGTATATATATATATATGTTGGATTTTGGACAACTTGATTATTGTGTTAGTACCGTAATATATACGATACAACATAGGGACGCATATATTGTATATATTTAGTCAAATAATATAATGTTAATATAAGGTTTATTGGACCAATTTAATGATCTAATACAGTTAAGGGTCCAATTGTCTAATTAATACAGTGTGGGGGCATAATCTGTAATTGTGCAGAATCCCAGGTTAATTACTTATTTGTTGATGAGTAAATTAGTAATTAACATAAATTAAATAATTGGGATGTTGTCCCTGGAGAAAGTTGCTTATTTCATAAAGAGTTTTTCTATCTTCCTTGGAACACACGCGAAAACCTAAAGTTAAAAACATATAATTGAGGTTCCCCATCTGGCCCTGAAGCAACGAGCCACCAGAAGACATTCATTCCTCGATTTTAAGAAGAACATGGCATCATAATTAATCTTTATCTTATTATTAATAGTTTATTAATTTAATTTTAGATCATTATTATAATATCTATCAATAAAATTATTTATATTGAATTTATATGAAATATAATTATTAATATTATTATAACTAAATATTGTATTCAAATTTCAAAAAAATTTAAATATTATTATATTTTCAAAGGTTAAAACATATGAAAATGAGAAAAAATTACCAATTATTTTTTGTTATTTTATTGTCTAAATAAAAACTATAAACCATTAAATGTCTTAAAACATAAATCGTTAAACTCCTAAACGACAAAACCTCTAAATAATTAAAACATTAAACTAGTATGCATTAATAATAAATCATAAGTCTGATTTTAATTTTTATTCCGTATAATTTTTAATTTTAATTTTAATTATTTATTAGTTTATTTTTATAGAAATATTAATTACAAAATAAATTATTAGTGAGACACATCTAATTTAAATTAAACCAGTATACCATAAATAATAAATAATAAATCTCAAAATTATTTTTTCCATTATAATTTAAAATATTCATTTTAATTATTTATTTATTTATTTTTATATAAAAATTAATTACAAAAATAAATTATGAGTTAGATAGATACAATTTATATAAATTATTTTTCATCAAAAAAATATAGATAAACTTTTTAAAAGAAAAAAAATTTCAAAACAAATAATTATTATTTGGTAATACATTTTCGTTTGCTATTGAATCATTTTAGATTTTCATATTATATTTTAAGTAATATGAATCTTATTCATTATAGATTTTTAATTTATTTTTTGATAATTATTAGAATATCTATAAATAAAAATTGTTTATATTGAATTTATATTATATATAATTATTAAGATTATTATAGATAAATATTGTATTCACTCTTTAAAAAAATTTAAAATTATTATATTTTATAAATTTATAACCTTAAAATCAGAGAAAAAATAATTAAAATAAATTTTGTATTATTTCATTTTTTAAATCAAACCTATCGACCATTAAATGCATACTTACTTTAATCAATAAGCTCATAAACCCCGGATTCCCTTAATACACAAACCTTTTAACATCTATATACTACTTAATGAATAATAAATCTCATTTTTATGTCTATTTATTATAATTTTAAATATACATTTTAATTATTTATAGCTTAATTTTTTACAAAAATTAATTACAAAATAAATTTCGAGTGAGACAAATATTATTTTAATAATTGATTTTTAATAAATAAAATAATGCTTATAAAAATAAGAAAAATTTTAGAAATTAAATAGTATTATTAGTAATATATTTTGATTTGATTTTGAATCATTTTGTGTCGTGTAAGTATAAGTTAATTAATATTTATATTTTTAATAATAGTTTATTAATTTAATTTTTGATCATTATTATAATATCTATCATTAAAATTGTTTATATTGAATTTATATGATATATAATAAGTAATATTAATATAATTATACATGGTATTCACATCACAAAAAATGTTAAAAAATGTTAAAAATCAGAAAAAATCTAAAAAAAAATTTTATTTTTATTTTATAAATAAAAATAAAAATTTATTAGTTTATTTTATAAATAAAAAATCAGAAAAAATCTAAACCGATAAACCGCTAGATACTAATTAATAATTAGTAAATTTAATATTTATTTCAACTTATTAAAATTTTAAATATTCATTTTAATTATTTATTAGTTTATTTTTATAGAAATATTTATTACAAGATACATTATGAGTGCGACAAATGTAATTTAAATAATTTATTTTTAATCAAAAAATATAAATACTATTATAAAAGAAGTAAAAATTTAAAAATTAAAAATTATAATCCAATAATATATTTTACTTTATTTTTAAATCAATTTGGGTATTTTAAATATTTTTTAATTAATCTCTATCTTATTATTAATAGTTTATTAATTTAATTTTTGATCATTATTATAATATCTATTAATAAAATTGTTTATATTGAATTTATATGATATATAATTATTAATATTATTATAACTAAATATTATATTCACAATTCAGAAAATTTTAAATATTATTATATTTTCAAAGGTTATAACATATGAAAATAAGAAAAATTACAAATTTTTTTTATTATTTTATTGTCTAAATAAAACCTATAAACCACTAAATATCTTAAAACATAAATCGCTAAACTCCTAAACAACAAAACCTCTAAATACTTAAACCATTAAACTGATATACATTAATAATAAATCATAAGTTTGATTTTAATTTTTATTCAGTATAATTTTAAATTTTTATTTTAATTATTTATCAGTTTATTTTTATAGAAATATTAATTACAAAATAAATTATTAGTGAGACACATCTAATTTAAATTAGACCAATATACCCTAAATAATAAATAATAAATCTCAATATTATTTATTTCATTATAATTTATAATATATTGTTTAATTTCTTATTTGTTTATTTTTATATAAATATTAAATATAAAATAAATTATGAGTTAGATAAATATAATTTATATAAATTATTTTTCATCAAAAAAATATAGATAAACTTTTTAAAAGATAAAAAAATTTCAAAACAAATGATTATCATTTAGTAATTTATTTTCCTTTGCTTTTGAATCATTTTAAGTTTTCATATTATATTTTAAGTAATATGAATCTTATTCATTATATATTTTTAATTTATTTTTTGATAATTATTAGAATATCTATCAATAAAAATTATTAATATTGAATTAATATTATATATAATTATTATGATTATTATAAATAAATATTGTATTCACTCTTGAAAAAAATTTAAAAATTATTATATTTTCAATATTTATAACCTTAAAAATATGAGACAAAATAATTAAAATAATTTTTTTTTATTTCATTTTTAAAATGAAACCTATCGACCATTAAATTCATACTTACTTTAATCAGTAAGATCATAAACCATGTGTTCCCTTATTACACAAACCTTTTAACATCAATATACTACTTAATGAATAATAAATCTCATTTTTATGACTATTTATTATAATTTTAAATATTCGTTTTAATTATTTATAGTTTAATTTTTTACATAATAAATTACAAAATAAATTTCGAGTGAGACAAATATTATTTTAATAATTGATTTTTAATAAAAAAATATAAGCTTATAAAAAGAAAAAAAAATTTAGAAATTAAATATTATTATTTAGTAATATATTTTGATTTAATTTTGAAATCATTTTGTGTCATGTAAGTATAAGTTAATTAATATTTATATTTTTAATAATAGTTTATTAATTTAATTTTTGATCATTATTATAATATCTATCATTAAAATTATTTATATTGAATTTATATGATATATAATTAGTAAGATTAATATAATTATAATTGGTATTCACATCTCAAAAAATTTTAAAAATTATTTTATTTTCAAATGTTATAACCTTTGAAAATTAAAAAAATCTAAAAAAAAAAATTTATTTTTATTATATAAATAAAACCTATAAGCCACAGAATGCCTAAAAACATAAATTACTAAACTCCTAAACAAGAAAACTCCTAAATAATAAAACCAATAAACCGGTATTATCATATATAATAAATCATAAATCTCAATTTAATTTGTATTCATTATAATTTTAAATATTCTTTTTAATTATTTATTGGTTTATCTTTTATAGAAATATGAATTACAAAATAAATATTGAGTGATACAAATATAATTTTAATATTTTATTTTTTAATCAAAAAAAATACATAATCTTATAAAAAGAAGTAAAAATTTAAAAACAAAAAATTATTATTTAGTAATATATTTTACTTTGCTTTTGAATCAATATATATAGGTTTTGCAATGATATTTTAATCGGTGTCAATCTTATTAATAATAGTTTATTAATTTATTTTTTGATAATTATTATAATATCTATCAATAATATTACTATTATTGAACTTAAATGTATTATAATTATTAAGATTATTATAACTATATATAATATTTACATTTCAAAAAAAATTAAAAATTATTATATTCTCAAAGGTTATAAACATTGAAAATCAGAAAAATCCCAAAAATAATTTTTTATTATTTTATTATTTAAATAAAACTTATAATCCACTAAATACCTAAACATTTAAATCTAGAGACTCCTAAACCCCAAAATCTCCTAAATACTTAAAGCATTAAACCTATATAACCTATATAATAAATGATAAATCTCATTTTTATTTGTATTCGTTATAATTTTAAATATTCTTTTTAAATATTTATTAGTTTATTTTTTATAGAAATATGAATTACAAAATAAATAATGAGTGATACAAATATAATTTTAATAATTTATTTTTTAATCAAAAAAAATATATAAGCTTATAAAAAGAAGTAAAAATTTAAAAACAAAAAATTATTATTTAGTAATATATTTTACTTTGATTTTGAATCATTATATATTGGTTTTGCAATTATATTTTAATTAGTTTCAATCTTATTAATAATAATTTATTAATTTATTTTTTAATAATTATTATAATATCCATCAATAAAATTACTTATATTGAACTTTGATGTATTATAATTATTAAGATTATTATAACTAAATATAATATTTACATTTGAAAAAAATTTAAAATTTATTATATTCTCAAACGTTATAACCTTCAAAAATTATAAAAAATCACAAAAATAATTTTTTATTATTTTATTATTTAAATAAAACTTATAAACCACTAAATACCTATACATTAAAATCTATAGACTCCTAAACCTCATAACCCCCTAAATACTTAAAGCATTAAACTTATATAACCTAAATAATAAATGATAAATCTCATTTTTATTTTTATTCATTATAATTTTAAATATTCATTATAATTATTTTTTAGTTTATTTTTATTGGAATATAATTACTAAATATATAATTAGTGAGACAGATATAATTTAAATACATTATTTTTTATGAAAAAAAATATATAAGCACATAAAAATAAACAAAATTTCAAAAATTTAAAATTTTATTTAGTAATATGATTTCCTTTGATTTTGAATTATTTTGGGTTCTTCAAATATATTCTAATTAATTATAGTTTATTAATTTATTTTTTGATCATTATAATAAAATATAACAAATATAATTATTAAGATTATTATAATTAAGTATTGTATTCATATTTTAGAACTATTACAAAATTATTATATTTTCAAAGGTTATAACCTTTGAAAATCACGGAAATTCATAAAAATAAATTTTTTATTATTTCATTGATTAAATAAAACCTATAAACACCAAAATATGTTAACATATAAATCGATAAACTCCTTAACCCCAAAACAACAAAAAAACTTAAACAATTAAATAGTTATACCCTAAATAATAAATTATAAATCTCATTTTTATTAGTATTCAATATAATTTTAAATATACATTTTAATTATTTATTAGTTTATTTTTTTAGAAATATAAATTAAAAAATAAATTATTAGTAAGAAAACTATAATTTAAATAATTTATTTTTCATAAAAAAAATATATGCTTATAAATGGATAAAAAAATTTAAACATTTAAAATTGATATTTAGTAAAATATTTCACTTTGATTTTGAATCATTTTAGGTTTTGCAAATTTATTTTAAACAATATTTATCTTATTAATAATTGTTTATTATTTTTTTATGATCATTAATATAATATATATAAATAAAATAGTTTATATTGAATTTATATGATATATAATTAATATGATTATTATAACTTCATATTGCATTTACTTTTCAAAAAAAAAATTAAAACGTATTATATTTTCAAAGGTTATAACCTTCAAAATGATAAAAAATGACAAAAATAAATTTTTTGTTATTTTATTTTTTAAATAAAACCAATAAACCTCTAAATGACTAAATACTATAATGACTAACTCCTAAACCCCGAAGCCCATAAATAATTAAATTATTAAATTAGTATAGTCTAAATAATAAATCATAAATCTAATTTTTTTTAGTATTAATCATAATTTTAAATATTCATTTTTATTATTTATCAGTTTATTTTTATAGATATATTAATTATAAAATAAATTATTAGTGAGACAGATATAATTTAAATAATTTATCTTTCATCACAAAAAAAATATGCTTAGAAAAAGAGTCAAAATTTTAAAAATAAAAAATTATTATTTAGTAATATATCTTATTTTGATTTTGAATCATTTTAGATTTTACAATTATATTTTATTTTATATCATTCTTATTAATACTAGTTTATTAATTTATTTATTGATCATTATTATTATATATATTAATAAAATTATTTATATTTAGTTTACATTATATATAATTATTGAGATTATTATAACTAAATATTACATTCACATTTTAAAAAAATTAAAAATTATTATATTTTGGAAGGTAACAACCTTCGAAAATTAAAAAAAAATCAAAAAATCAAATTTTTTGTTTTTTCATTCTTTAAATAAAAAATATAAATCACTAAAGGTCTAAACACTTAAATCACTATAATTATTTATTAGTTTATTATTATAATTCTAAATTCTAAATTCTAAATACTTAAACACTTAAATCACTATTATAAATCACAAAAGGTTATTTGAATTCATTATAATTCTAAATAGTCTTTTTAATTATTTATTAGTTTATTATTATAAAATTATATATTATAAAATTATATATTATAAAATAAATAATAAGTAAGAAAAATATAATTTAAATAATTTATTTTTATAACAAAAATATAAACTTATAAAAAAAAACAAAATATGAAAAGAATTATTATTTAATAATATATTTTACTTTGATTTTGAATAAATTTATGTTTTGCAAATATATTTTAAATAATATCAATCTTATTAATAATAATTTATTAATTTATTTTTTGTTCATTATTATAATATATAGCAATATAATTATTTATATTGAATTTAAATGACTTATAATTATTAAGATTATTATAACTAAATATTAAATTTACATTTGAAGAAAATTTAGAAATTATTATATTTTGAAAGGTTATAACCTTCAAATATTAGAAAAAATAATAAAAATAAATTTTTTGTATTATAATTGTTTAAATAAAACTTATAAACTACTAAATGCATAAACACTTAGATCTCTAAACTCTTCAACACAAAAGCACCTAAATAATTAAAACAAAAAACTCGTAAATCTTAAATATAATTTAAATAATTTATTAAAATATTAATCACAAAATAAATTATGAGTAATACAAATATAATTTAAATAATTTATTTTTCATCAAAAAAATATAGTCTTATAAAAAGAAGCAAAAACTAAAAAACATAAATTATTATTTAGTAATAAATTTTAATTTGATTTTGAATAATTTTAGGTTTTTCAATTATATTTTAATTTATATCTATCATATTAATAATGGCATATTAATTCTTTTTTTTTTGATAATTGATAACATATCTATCAATAAAATTATTTATATTTAGTTTATATTATTATATAATATTTTTAAAAAATTTTAAAATTATTATATTTTCAAAGGTTATAACCTTTGAAAATGTGAGAAAATATCAAAAATAATTTTTATTTGTTATTTCATTTTTTAAATAAAACATATAAACCACTAAATCTCTAAACACTTAAATCAATAACTACTAAATCTTGAAAAACCTAAATATATAATGCTTTTAAACATTATACCCTAAATAATAAATAAAAAATCTCAATATTATTTTTTTCATAATAATTTAAATTTTCCATTTTAATTATGTATTCGTTTATTTTTATATAAATATTAATTACAAAATAAATTATGAGTTAGACAAATATAATTTATATAAATTATTTTTCATAAAAAAATATAGATAAACATATAAAAAGAAGAAAATATTTAAGAACAAAAATTTATTATATATTAATATATTTTCCATTCCTTCAGAATCATTTTAGGGTTTATAATTATATTTTAATTGATATCTATCTTATTAATAATAGATTATAAATTTATTTTTTGATCATTATTAGAAAATTTATCAATATAATTATTTATGTTGAATTTATATGATAAATAAATATAATGATTTTTATAACTAAATATTGAATTCACTTTTGAAAAAAATTTAAAAATTATTATATTTTAAAAGGTTATAACCTTTGAAAATATCAAAAAATAATAAAAATAAATTTTTTGTTATTTTATTTTTTAAATAAAACATGTAAACCATTAAATGCATACACAGTTAAATAAATCCTATAACCTTTGAAAATATTTTTTGATCATTATCAGTAAACTCTTAAACCCCGTAATGCATGAATACATAAATCATTAAATCGCTATATACTATTTAAAAATAAGTAAATCTAATTTTTATTTCTATTTGTTATAATTTTAAATATTCATTTTAATTATTAATAGTTTCTTTTTATAGAAATATCTAGTACAAAATAAATTAAGACTGCGACAAATATAATTTAAATAATTTATTTTTAATCAAAATATATATATATATATATATATATATATATATATATATATAGGCTTATAAAAGAAGTAAAAATTTAAAAATTAAAAATTATTATCCGGTAATATATTTTACTTTAAATTTGAATCAATTTGGATTTTGTAAATATTTTTTAATTATATCTATCTTATTATTAAAAGTTTATTAATTTAATTTTTGATAATTATTATAATATCCATCAATAAAATTGTTTATATTAAATTTATATGAAATATAATTATTAATATTATTATAACATAAGATTATATTCACATTTCAAAAAATTTTAAAATTATTATATATTCAAAGGTTATAACCTATGAAAATGAGAAAAAATTACAAATTTTTTTTGTTATTTTATTGTTTAAATAAAACATATAAACTACTAAATGCCTTAAAACATAAATCGCTAAACTCATAATCAACAAAGCCTCTAAATACTTGAACCGTTAAACTTGTATCCATTAATAATAAATCATAAATCTCATTTTAATTTTTATTCAGTATAATTTTAAATTTTTATTATAATTATTTATATGTTTATTCTTATAGAAATATTAATTACAAAATAAATTATCAGTAAGACAGATCTATTTTTAAATTAAACCGGTGTACCCTAAATAATAAAGTATACATCTTATTTTTTTTATTATAATTTTAAATATTCAAATTTTATTATTATTTGTTTATTTTTATATAAATATTAATTACAAATAAATTATGAGTTACACAAATATAATTTATATAAATTATTTTTCATCAAAATTAATATAGATAACTTTTTAAAAAAAATATAATTTTCAAAACAAAAAATTAATATATAGTAATATATTTTGCTTTGCTTCTGGATCATTTTAGGTTTTGTAATTATATTTTGATTGATATCTATCTAATTAATAATAGATTATTAATTTATTTTTTGATCATTATTAGAATATTTATCATTAAAATTGTTTATATTGAATTTATATGATATATTAAAATAATGATTATTATAACTAAATATTGAATTCACTTTTGAAAAAAATTTAAAAATTATTATATTTTCAAAGACTATAACCTTTGAAAATATCAAAAAATAATAAAAATAAATTTTTTGTTATTTTATTTTTTAAATAAAACCTATAAACCACAAAATTCATACACAGTTAAATCATTAAACTCCTAGACCCCGTAATGCCTAAATAGATAAACCATTAAAATGATATATGCTCCTTAATAATTGGTAAATTTAATATTTATTTCAATTTATTATAATTTTAAATATTCATTTTAATTATTTATTAGTTTATTTTTATAGAAATATTTATTGCAAAATAAATTATAAGTGCGACAAATATAATTTAAATAATTTATTTTTAAGAAAAAAAATATATATATGCTTATAAAAGAAGTAAAAATTTAAAAATTAAAAATTATTATCTAGTATTATATTTTACTTTAATTTTGAATCAATTTAGGTTTCGTAAATATTTTTTAATTAATTTCTATCCTATTATTATTAGTTTATTAATTTAAATTTTGATAATTATTATAATATCTATCAATAAAATTATTTATATTTAATTTATATGATATATAATTATTAATATTATTATAACTAAATATTTTATTCACATTTCAAAAAAATTTTAAATATTATTATATTTTCAAAGGTTATAAACTATGAAAATGATAAAAAAGTACACAATATTTTTTTGTTATTTTATTGTTTAAATGAATCCTATAAACCACTAAATACCTAAAGACATAAATCACTAAACTCCTAAACAACAAAACCTCTAACTACATAAACCATTAAAATGGTATACATTAATAATAAATCATAAATATCATTTTAATTAGTATTCAGTATAATTTTAAATTTTTATTTTAATTACTCATCAGTTTATTTTTATAGAAATATTAATTTCAAATAAAAAATTAGTGATACAAATATAATTTAAATTAGACCAGTATACCCTAAATAATAAATATTAAATCACAATATTATTTATTTCATTATAATTTAAAATAATTTTTTTATTAGTTATTTGTTTGTTTTATATAAATATTAATTACAAAATAAATTATGAGTTAGATAAATATATTTTATATAAAATATTTTTCATATAAAAAATACAGATAAACTTTTTAAAAGAAGAAAAAAATTCAAAACAAAAAATTATCATATAGTAATATATTTTGCTTTGCTTCTAGATCATTTTAGGTTTTTTAATTATATTTTAATTGATATTTATCTTATTAATAATAGATCATAAATTTATTTATTGATCATTATTAGAATATTTATCAATAAAATTATTTATATAGAATTTATAGGATATATAAATATAATGATTATTATAACTAATTATTATATTCACTTTTGAAAATAATATAAAAATTACTTAATAATATTCTTCTGGCATAGGAAATAACTCGTCTGATTTTCAATGAAAAGAGGTCAACCGGATCATTAAGCTCAATATGGTGAAAGCATATGATAAGGCCAGGGCGGACTGGTCTTAACTGGGTAGGTATTCACCCAGTTTAGATTCCACGTGGAGTGGAACAACATGATCGACATGTGCATCTCCCATAATTGGTTCTCAATTATGATTAATGGGAAGACATTAAGTTTCTTTTTGTCCACTTTGAAGGCTCCGGTAGGGTGATCCACTGTCACCAACCCTCTTCGTCCTAATGGTAGAATACCTCTTGAGGCGCCTTAATGAGCTCTACGAGAAGTACTCGGGAGTCAATTACCTCTTGGGCAGTAATGTATCAGTCAGCCACTAAGCTTATGTGGACGACACCATTATCTTCACTAATGGCTCTTGAGCAGCGCCATTAGGAAGGCAAGGGAGATGCAGCATAGAACAAGCAGATTTCAGGCCAGACCATTAACTTTTTGAAGGACAGCTTTTACTGTAAGAAAAAAAATCAAAGTGTAACTTCCCCATCACGTACTTGGGCATTTTCCTTTTCAAGGGGCACAACAAGAGTGTATATTATGATAAATTCTTGACGAAATTCTATTCTCGAATAAAGGGTTAGCTGAACAAGTTGCTTTCAAATTGAAAAAATATATTATTGATCAGGCACGTTCTCGACTCACTCCCCCATAACCTTACAAGGGAGTGAGTCGAATATAATTTCATATTTTTTTCATCATCAATAAATTATATAACCTTATAAAAAGAAAAAAAAAATAAAGGTCAAAATTTTATTTAGAAATATGTTTTATTTAGATTTTGAATTATTTTAGGTATTATAAATATATTTTAATAAATATTTATTTTATTTATAATTATTTATTAATTTTTTTTTTCATTGTTATAATACCAATCAAGAAATAAACTTATATTAAATTAACATGATATATTATTCTTATGATTGTTACGACTAAAATGTTTAGTAAAAATATAGAATTTAGATTGGAAAAAAATTTAATTATTTTATTTCAAAAGTAAATAAAAAATGTAACAATTATTTAATTTAAATAATTTATTTTAAACTAAAATAAAATAAGAAAATGTAACAATTATTTTAATTCAAAAGTAACCTTTGAAATTATTTTATTCAAAATTATTTATAGGTTTATTTTTATATAAATATTAATTACAAAATATATTATAAGTAACCCAAATATAATTTGAAAAAATTTGATTATGATCAAGAAACTATATAATCTTATAAAAAATTATAGAAATTTAAATACTTAAAAGTATTATCTAGCAATATGTTTTCCTAAGATTTTCAATAATTTTATAAATATATTTTAATAAATACTTTTGTTATTTACAAGAGTTTAATAATATATTTTACTGTCTTTATTATAATATCATTCAAGAAACTAGTTTATATTGAATTAGCATGATATATTATTCCTAAAATTATTATAAGCAAACATAGTCAAGTGAGAGAATGTAACATTAATAAGGATAAGTTAAACATCACTATGCCAACATTGAAAATCTATTTGAGATTTCTAACTTTTTTTGCTATAAAATAAGATTTCTCTCCTTGAAATATATCATAATCTCAATTTTATTTTAGCTTGATAATTTTTTATTATATTATTTAGTTTATCATGTTAGGATTATATTTTTTATTTTCTATTTATTATCGTGGGTTTTATTTTTATAATATAACATAACATTTAAACTCAATGCCAAAATAATAAATGCATTAATAAAATATTGGGAACAAAGGAACGTGATACAAAATTATAGCATTAATAAATGCTTTAACATGGCATTCAATAAATGTTTAATGAACTACAATTTTAACAAATGAAAAAATAGTTTTTTTTTTATTTAGAACACGAAATGAAAAAATATTAATAATGTAATTCCTCATTACACCAATACTGCCGCAGCCGTTTCAGCAACCATTTCATTTTTAAGTAGATAATTTTAACAAAATAACTAAAATTTGTGATGAAAAGACTTTTTTTTCAAAAACATGCTCGTTGCACAAATCCTAGTTAGTCAAGCAGAGTGATCTCGCATATCAACATTAAAATCAAACATACGCACTTACTTTTAAATAAAAGATTGTGTTTACTCTTTTTAGAAATAATCATCATTATCATTGTTAAAATATTTTCTTAATATTTTCATAGTATATTGTATAAATAATAATTCTACAAATAATTTAATCATTTATCAAACTTCTAGTCTTTCATATATATCCAACTCGTGATTATTTAAATTCATCATTTTTATTCAAATTTTAATCTACTTTTTAAAAATTCACCTTGATTTTTTCAATCATTTATTTATTTGAGTCATATATAACTTCTTTTTTGAATGCATAAATCGATACGATACTCTATTTTTTTTACATAAATAATTCCTAAAAATATCTTATTTATTTTATTTTTAATTGTATCCTCGCGGATTTTATCAAATATTCATCTTGATATGTATTTCTTTATTATTTAATTTATTTTTCTTATTATTTCTTTACTTTATGCTTGGGAGCACCTTATGAGCATTTTGCTACAATCATCTTATGATTGAGAACACCCCACGAATAGGTCCCAATCCAAGTAGCCTAGCATTTGTAAGTAACTCTTATTTGTATGTTTTATCTTTTTGATTATAAAATTATTATTATTATTATTTTGTATTATGCACATTATGATTATGTGCATATTAGACATACTCCACATGCATTTGTCATGACAAAAAAAAAACTAAAAATTAATATGCTGAGCTTTGAAGACTTGTGAGAAACTTTATAATGTTTGATAAAAATTCAAGAAAGCTCTAAAGGCTTCAACCCATCTTCCATTTCTAAAATATTTTATGAATTTCTAATGTAGTATAATTATGACATGTGACATAATTTGAATCATTGATAAATGAGAGCTTGTGTGTATAATATTGTGAATTTAACTTTTATTAATTTGTAACACACTCGTGATGCACAGTAGGCAAGGAGGGAGGAGGATGTAACTAGCACACAAAGCTCTCACTTTAGCATATAATATATGAAAAATTAATATCTTAATAATATTATTCTCAAAAATCAAAAAGACTACGTCTAATAAGCTTCTCACTCAATATCAACAATCCCTAGAATATAATATTTATTATTGTATAAAGACCTAACTTGCGATACATACAAATTACATAATAACTTCTTGGATTATAAGTCATCTCAAATTTATTCTTGTCCAGACATTTTTAATTTTTGAATTCTTATGAAATTCAGTATGTTATTATTTATATAATCACAAATAAATCCTAGTGTGGGCCGACTATTATTTTCATAGAATAGGCCAAGTAAATCCTAGATGCACTATGACTGTGCACATTAGCATGCACTTTGCACCACATGCACGCAAAAAAATGCTAAATTGTGTGCAATAGATTGTTGGTGCAATGTGCAGCACCAATCCATTGTTGGTGTCAAAATTTGTGTGTAGGAGCAAGTTACATTTGTGAAAACGAGGGAGCATCTATATGGTAACATTATGCATATTGAATACATAAAAAAATTTCTAGCAATAGACATATTATACAAATAAATGATATATCAAAAAAAATTATGCCAATTATTTTCATAAAAAAAATTCTAATGGCAACTTCTTATTTGCTATTATCATAACCATATATTAGTTCTCACGTAATTACTTCATTGTGATGCTGATAATAGATCATATAAAATTTCTCTAAGTAACAAATATTTCATATCCACCAAATAATATAGTTCTAGTAACTAATATTATTATTTTAGATACCGAGTCACAAATTGATCAACTAGTAATCATATCATAGATAATTTCTATTTGTTCAATATTTTTTATTTTTTTCCTTGATATGATAATAGTAAATATCAAACTATCAAAAATTATTTAGTATTACAACATTAAACTTAATATTTTGTTTCTTTCATGTATTTGTTTTATCCCACATTAAGTTGACAATCTTTTTCATAAATTATCTTTAAATTTAACTCTTACTCTGACTAGAGGTGACAGACAAGTCAGTTCAAGTCATATAGCCTATTTTTGTGTGCTTAACAAGGGCATCGGGAGTGGTCAAGATGACTATGAGGTATCCATGCATGGATTGATGACGCGCTGGAGAAATTGGTAGCCCCATTGCTATCCAATGACAATCTAGGTTTGTACGAGAAAAAACAAGGTGCTTTTAGGCTAGCCTAGGATCACATGTCATACTCGAGTCCGAGTTCATAGTTTACATTACGCAAGGCACAACTAGAGCAAGACTCAAATGTCATAATAATAATATATTAAAATATATATCTGATATCTATCATACTTATTGTACTAATAATAATATATTACTCAAATTATAATTTAGACATGTAGTGTTGGCACTCCCTTTTTATAATTTTACTGAAATATTTTTGTAAGGATATAATTTTAACCAAAAATTATTATATCAACCAATTTTTTATTCTATATGTTCTTATTGTGTCCTATCAAAAATTATATCCCAAAATGAAATTATTTATTTTCCCAATCAGAATTTTTGAAAATACATATTTTGTTCATGATCTCTCTTCATTATGTATCAGAATAACACTTAAGATGACTAAGTATATCTTTTTAATTACTCCAATATTCAAAAAAAATTAAAATATTATTAATCTAAATCTGATAGAGCATTAAAGAGTAATAATATCACTTTTTTGATTAAGATTGATATACTTATATGAATCTATAACTTTTCTTTGCATTTCTATAATATCCTATAAATTAAGAGAGATATTTACTCATTAACTATTTCTAAACTTATTAATTCGCATTATGATAAGACTCATATCATTATCAGGCAAACTAATAAATATACAACAAATAACTCTAGAAAGATCAAGATTACCTTGCAATGTAAATATGTGATTCTCCCATTAGTCCAAATAATCTGGTAGCTCTTAAGTCTATTTTACTCTCAACTCAAGATGATCCAAGATTAAAAAGACTTGATACCCATCTCATAAAAAGATTAGTTGGTTGGGACTCTTGACAATGTCCAGGATATCACGAGTTCAAATCTTATTGGTGAAGGTACTAAAAGTATTTCTTACCTGCTTGATTCTCTATGGGCCCAAGGGGATGTAGGGGTCCACATAAGAGAGCCTTAAAGCTCTTGGTTTTCAAAAAAAAAAAAAAAGACTTGACCACCTACAAGTTAGAGTTAATACTGGAAAAATGAGACATATAATATGTTCAAATTTAGGTAGAATCTTCCATCAAAACTAGATGATTCGACGATTGTTATTCTGATCTTGATCTTTCAATTTCTTTTAAAAAAAATAAAAAAATTGCAAACATTACTCTATTTCACACGTGTTGTTGTTTTTTAACTATTATTTGGTGTCTTTTAGAACATCTCATAATGATATTATCAAATAGAATTTTTTTTAAGACAATATCTCACTAAGTATAATATTGGACCATATTATAAGACAAAGAAACTAATACTTCAATCTACAAGAATATTTATTATTAGTTGCAATATAGATTTATTGTATTTTCTTTAAATAAATATTTCCTACTTCATGAGAGATATATTATATTTCAAATAAAATATGTGATTGACATGTTCTCATGTCAATTAATCTTTAAGATTGTGCTCCAGAAAATACTCCTATTGAGTAGAGTATTAATTTTTTATCTGATTTGAACTCTTGAGTTAAATATATTATATATAAGAGAATAATAAATAGATTAATTATTTAATTATGAATAAACTAAATATATTTTTTATAATCGATAATATTACTTATTTCTTGGATTTTTCAAATGTTCCTCTTGATTATTTAACTATTACTAAAACAAATATAATTTATAGTTAATATAGTTAGTATGAATATTATTTCACGAGCTAAACTTGATTCACGAGTTTCTACTCGACCCATGACACAACTTAAGAATAATTTGTAACCTAGAATAAATTTAGCATGGAGCAAGCTGATGATTCAAGTCATCTAATGACAGATGATATTAAGGCACAAAGACTAACCTTCCAAACTTAGATTTTTCAAAGTCAAGCCACAAAGACTAATTATGCAACTCATCAAGATTTACTATGATGGATACAAATGAGCAACTCATCAAAGATTATTGTGTGCTATAGGCCAGGCAATTAGTGTACTATTGTACTTTTAGCAAACACTTCAAAAGTTTAAATATTACAAGAATATTCATTATATATTTTAATTAAAAAAAATAATTATACATGATAGAATGTAAGCTTGATCATATAAAAAATATTTGAATCTATCAAAATCTTTCATCATAAATTATGTATAATAAACTTCTTATGCTCGATAACCTCTAGAAACTAATAAGAATAAATATCTAAATTATGAACTCCTATGATAAAAGCACAAAAATTAAAAAAAATACATGTGATAACCAAACAAAATTATTTTTATGAATGTGTTGAATTAACTGGATGATAATTATTTTAGGTCAAATGTGATATTCTACAATTTACAAATTGAATCAAGCATCTACGTATGAAAATCACATGTGTTTTCATATACATCTTCTCTTTTATATATGATGAAGAAAAATATTCTTCATTTCCAAAAATAAAAAACTCATTCATTAAAAAATTATAAAAATAATATTTTAAACCCTACATAAAGTTATGGACTTTAACAAGAGATGAAAAACCAATTCTTAAGGTATATCAAAAGTGAAATATGTTTATCTCTTTCAATATGGCATGTCCTTGCTTTAAATAAAAAAATATTTCAAAAGAAGATCGGAGTACATTGGTACACTCACAATATGAAATGAAGTGTGAAAAAAATAAAGAAATATTATGATATGTAATTATAGGACAAATTAATGTTGAGCCATTAAAAAATTACCAAGGAGAAAAAATATTACAGCATAAATTCATACTATTTCATAATTATAAAAATATAAAAAATAAAAATATATACTTTAAGCCATTTTTTAAGAGAGAAGCTGATTTATTATTTATCAACGCAATATGAAACAAAATTATTTTATTTTATCAAGAATTCTTTTATCCCACTCACTAAATTTAATGGAGGATTTGTCGAACAACCCTGATTACTTAACTAATCTAGGACTCTCTAGAACAAATGCAACCAACACACAGTGAGTAAAGAACCACGCAGCATAACTGAGTCGTAGATGTGATTTAAACAGCACCCAATAAACAGGGACATTTGAAAAGAGGTTCCTAGGAAGAAGGAAAAAGCAAACCATTAGCATTGTCAACCGGCTCAACTAGTAAAAGAATCTCCTGTATTGCACTGAGATTTTCATCACGAGACAGAGAAGTATTTTCCAGGTCACGTATTGCCCTCTGCATCAGCTGCACATCCGTAGGTGTTTTCCACTCGTTCAATAATTCCTGCAACAGATATAAGAAGGAGTTGTTAGGATCGTCATGCTTTTTAGTAATGGCTAAATTCGCCCCGGAGAGTTTGTTGAGATGAGGAAAAAGCCGTGCTTGTATTATATCCCCCTAACACACACGACCGGGTCAGAATGACCACAAAACGGAACGCGTCAAAGATCAAAATAAAACAATAATAGCAGGCACAAAGGGTTGTTCGAGGAGATGAGCGGCTTTCCCGGATCAGCGTCTCGGTATCATGTCCAACTTAATTACAACATCGCGATAATTTTTCATTCGATCAGACTAAAACACTGTGACTAAAACAAGCATGGAATTCGAACCGTAATTTCTGTTTGACGCTGCTTAAGCCCTCGAGAAGATGGACGCTGGAGATCTCGCGCTGTTTCGTTTAGCTTATCTGGGTCTGAGTGCCCTGGTGAAATGGAAGTAGAATAAAACGCAATCCTGCTTTCTTCCAGAAAAAACGAAAATAGAGAAACAGCAATTATATACAAAATCACGAAAGAGAATCGCCGCTTGTACCAATTGACAATCTTAACATTCCATCTAGAAAATAAAAACCGCCGTCCAAAGGGTTCGCATCATTGCCACCCGAATCAGCAAACGGCTCCTCCAAGCGCAGAAGATCGGATTCATCGTTTGAGCCCGAGCCCGACTAGTATGGTAATTCGAACAAGGAAGTTGCGTTTCCACGATCTCCATGGGCAGCAACGGCAAACGAATCTGTTTGCACCGACAACAAGAACAGCGCCGTCCGGACCAGCAACGCCCCCATAGATTTGGGCAAACGAATCTATAATGGAGTATTATGAACCTTTCTTAATATAAGTAAAATTATATTAAGTAAAATTAAATTTTAGAAATATAAAATTTATAGAAGTAAAATTAAATTTTAGAAATATAAAATTTATAGAAGTAAAATTAAAAAAAAAAAACATGAGAGAGATAAATTAGAAACAAAACTTTAGAGAGGTAGAAAATTTAGAAATATAAACTTTAGAGACCCAAACAGAATCCTTTCTTAATATCAAACTTGCATGGCGCAAACAGAATCTCTATGATGATAATTACAGGTGAAAAATATACCGGTGTCAACTGAAGCTCATACACCAGTTTTACATATAATACTCCATTGTATTATCATTTCAATTGCAAATATTAGAGTTTAAAATTATAAAATTTTACATTTTGTATTTTATCACTTTGGTGAAGACATGGTATTTTATATAGTATTTTAGATTTTATTTTTAAAAATTAGTTAAATTTAGTCGAAGTTGTTTGCTAAAATAGATAGGATTTAGGAGTTATTTAAAAAAATAATTAGTTAAAATAGATAATATAATAATTTAATATATTTTGGGTGGCTATTTTAGATATACTTGTTAGAGATGCTCTTATGGTGACATTAATTTTTATGGTGAAACTTGCACATACATGATATTCTAATAAAAGATATTCATCTATAATCTATATAAATTTCCAAGCCACATTTTTTATAGAGATTAAAATAATCTATAAATCATAGTGTTGTGATCCATGATCTAAGAGATTCCATCTATTTTGCCTTTTTTGTTCATTAGACAACTAATAAGTAAGGTATTGGGGATGTAGTATTTAGGATTTGCAAATATTTTTATGCTCAATCTCTAGCATCTTGGATTCCACATGGTTAGTGGCATGTATTCTTTGAACTTTCATTATATATTAAGACTTCAAGTCAAAGAGTTAATATATAGGTAGAATAAATATTTATTATTATTTTTTTGATACAGTAACTTATTTTGTGTTAGTATAAATTTTCACTTCTTTCATTAGTAATTATAGATTTAAACTTAACTTCTATTACATGTAAATTGATAAAATATAGTTTTTTTTGTTCTATCACTCTCTCTCTACCTATTTCTCTCTCTCTCTATGTCTATCTCTCACTCTCTCTCTACCTATATATATATATATTGATTTAAGGTGTCAGAGAAGGATAAAATCAAGTTTATTTCAAATGGTAATGTATTAAAATCAAGTTTTTTTTCATTTTAAACAAAAAAAAAGTTGAAATTTCTAAGTTTGAACCAGATTTGAATGTATTAAAGCTAGTTTCTTTAAACACTCACCACTTTTCTATTTTGGAAGGTTCTTGTTATACCTAAGAAGAGACATACAATTTAAAGACCATGTTTGAGCCACACAATGAGTTGGCAACCTCGGCTTTATTGGTTTTCCACTTGAGCTTTCTTTACACCTATGTCAATACTTTAACTTTACTGTGTCTTATATAGACATCATTTCTTCCTTGCAGCCATGCATTACTTTATAGCATCGTTATATTTGTCCCAAAGAATACTGGTCTAAACTAGTTAGCTGAGTTGTGTTTGTTGGCTAATCCTACAAGGTTGCTAACTTGTTATAGGTAACTAGCAACATAAGATATTTTTAGATAAACTAGATTTATGTTCCATAAACAGATGCGATCATATGAATTTGTGGGGAGAACATTTTTGAGTTGCAGGTTAAAAGCAATAATTGCTTACTTAAGATTTGCTAAAATTCCAACATAATCATGGCACAAGCATTCCCTGCTTGTTCATATTTTTGTGCCTTGTCCATGCAAAGAAGAGAAACAATTTGGATCACTTGTATTTATTGGTGGAATATTTGTTATGAACCTACTCTGTATTGTATGTTATCTACTCTGTAGTTTAGTTTACACACCCAAATAAATAATTGGATAGGCGCCACCAATCATAGAACACAACGTAACCTAAGTCTATCAGCCATGGCTCTATCACTGATAATGATATATTGGGGGTGGTATTTTTAGCTTCCATTCGGCTGAGTTGTTGTTCCACATGGTAGGTGTACATCCATGTGTATCAATTGATTCTTCTTGCAATAGTTTTTTTTTTTTTTGTGTTGATTGCAAAATGTGTTGAAGTTGGGTTTCTAGACTTTATGGTTCTTATTATGATCATGCATGATCGATTATTTAGTAGCTCCAATTCTTTTTTTTTTTTCCAAATACTTTTTTTCACTATTTTTGAAGAAAGACATGCCCGTCAGAGTATGTTCCTCATATACATTTGTTAATATGCATGCTTGTGTTGCTGCACTTTCCATATACATTTAATATATGTGCTAGTGTTGATGCGCCTCCCATATACATCAAAGTGGGTCTCATTATTTAGATTTGAAGCAATACGTGTATGTAGTATTATTACACCTCTCAAATTTAGAAGTATAAGACTTGATGGGTCAATGGCTTCATGCACATGATAAATAATATATATTTATATATTTATATATAAATATATAAATATATAACTATATAAATATATTTAAATACATAAATATGTAAATACATAAATATGTAAATACATAAATATGTAAATATATAAATATTTACAAATATAAATATATAAATATATAAATATATTTCATTTCTGGAATCAATAACTAACATAATATATTGTGAATATGAAGATATTTTTCCTGATGAATTACCAGTATTGCCCCCGCACGGAAATGTGGATTTTTGTATTGAGTTACATCCCGGTACATCATTCATTTATATGACTCCACATAGGATGGCACCGATTGAATTACAAGCACTAAAGGTCCAGATAAAAGATTTGTTGGACAAGGGTTTTATTAGACCCAACACTTCACCTTGGGGTGCTCTGGTTTTATTTGCAAAGAAAGATAAAACTCTTCGACTGTGCATTGATTATCGATAGTTGAATATGATTACGATAAAGAATCGATATCTATTACCAAGGATTGATAATTTATTTGATTAGATAAAAGGGCCACAGGTCTTTTCCAAAATAGATATTCATACTAGATATCATTAATTGCATGTTAGGGAGGCTGACATCTCTAAGACAGCATTTAGAACACGGTATTGGTATTTTGAGTTTATAGTAATGCCTTTCGGATTAACGAATGCCCCAGCAGCATTAATTGATCTTATGCATAAAATCTTTCAGCCATATTTAGATTATTTTATTGTGATTTTTGTGGATGTTATTTTGATTTATTCTTAGTTCGAAGGAGTGCATAAGAATCATTTACATTTTATTCTCCAAACTTTGAGAGAACATAAGTTGTATGTCAAGTTTGGTAAATATGACTTTTGGTTAATATAAGTAAAATTTTTGGGACTTGAAGTATCAGCTACAAGTATCTCAGTGGACCCTGAAAAAGTCATGGTAGTCATGAGTTGGGAGAGGCCAAATTCAGTTTTTGAAATACATAGTTTTTTGGAATTGGATGGGTATTACAAAAAGTTTATTAAGAATCTTTCATAGTTAGCTACTCTAATGACTAGATTGACCAGGAAGTAAGTCATGTATGAGTGGATTGATTAATGTAAAAAGGCATTCCAGGAATTGAAAAGTAGACTTACTTCAGCACCTATTCTGATAATTCCGGATAGGAGGCAGAAATATATAGTATATTGTGATGCCTCGAAAGATGGATTGGGATGTGTTATAATGTAATCTGAAAGAGTGATAGCTTATGGTCAAAGATAGTTAAAGAATCATGAGAAAAATTACCGCACATATGATATAGACTTGGCGGCTATAATCTTTGCTTTAAAAATATGATGACACTGTTTATATGTCGAGCAATTTGAGGTATATCCAGATCATAAAAGTCTAAAATATATCTTTATATAACAAGATCTTAACATGAGACAACATCTATGGAAGGAGTATCTAAAAGATAATGATTTTACTTTACATTATCATTTAGGTAAGACAAAGGTGGTGGCTAATGTAATTAGTCGAAGTCATGAGGTGCACCAGCTAGTATAGCTTTGTGGGAATGCGATATGCTTAAAACAGTGGAATGATTCAGCTTACAATATAGCAATCGAATTTAGAGTATTATCGAGAGTTTAGTAGCTATACTTTCACTATTAAATAAGATGATTGAGATACAGAAATAAGATGTAGTTTTATTATCTATAAAGAACCGAGTAGAGACTGGTACGTGAGATGAAGGTTGGGCTATTCATTTGGAAGGTAGTCTTCGTTTTAAGGGACTGATTGTGGTTCCCCATATAGTGGAATTGAAAGAGGATATTCTTAAGGAATTTCATTATTCTCATTTTATAATACATTTAGGTGGCAAAAAGATGTATAATGATCTTCGTCGCTAGTATTACTGGAATGGGATGAAGAGGCATATTGGAGAATTTGTTCGACGATGCCTCATGTGTCAGTAGATAAAGGCTGAGCATCAAAGGCCAGTAAGATTATTCCAGCCTTTGGAGGTAGCAGAGTTGAAATGGAAACATATCACAAAAGATTTTGTGACTCACTTGTCACGGATATCACGAAAACATGATACTATGTGGGTAATTGTAGACAAGCTTACAAAGTCTGCCCATTTTCTAGCAATGCGAATGAATTTTACACGCGAGAAATTATGTAGGTTATACATATGAGAAATTGTCCGATTACATGGAGTGCCAGTATCTATTGTATCGGACAGAGATCCCCGATTTATGGCTTATTTCTAGAAAAGTTTTCAGAAAGCAATGGGAACATTATTTTGGAAAGTACCATACAAGTTTTGAAAGATATGTTGCGAGCATGTTGTTTAGATTTCAAGGGTAATTGGGAAGAACATCGGCCTTTGGTCGAGTTTGCCTATAACAATAGTTATCATTCAAGCATCCAAATGAGACCATATGAAGCATTGTATAGAAGACCATGTAGATCTCCAGTTTGTGGGCTGAGGTGGGAGACCGATCCATTACGGGTCCAAATGTGATTAGAGATATCCTAGAGAAAGTAGTTTTGATATGACAACGTCTTCTTATAGCACAAAGTTGTTAGAAAAGTTATGCTGATAAAAGAAAATGACCCCTAGAATATGAAGCAAGAGATCATGTTTTCTTGAAAGTGATGCCAAAAAGGAGAGTAATCAGATTAGGCAAGTGTAAAAAGTTATCACCAAGATATATTGAGTCTTTCGAATACTCGAGAATGTGGGTTTGGTTACTCATCGATTAGCATTATCACCATATTTATCTGGTGTCCACGAGATATTTTCACGTCTCTATGCTTAGAAAATATATTCCTTATCCAACTCATGTAATGGATTGGGGCGAATTAGTTATTGACACAAATGCATCATTTAACGAAATGCAGTGCGAATCATTTATAAACGAGATCAATTTTGCGACGTAAAACTGTGAGACTAGTAAAAGTGATATGACATTATCAAGGAATAGAAGAAGCAACATGGGAACGTGAAGACACAATGCGTGTTGCTTATCCTTTTTATTTGAAAATTAAGGTATGTATTTTTAGTAATTTAAAAATTATTTAACTTTAGAATATATTTATAAGTTCAACGGTGTAATTGTGAGAATTTTGGGACGAAATTCTTTAAGGAGGAGAGAATGTGAAATCTCGAAAAAAAAATGAATAAATAACTAACATAAATTGATTTATGAAAATAAATGACAAAATGATAATTTTGTAATAATAAAAAATAATCTAAAAATTTTAGAGCCATAATGATAAAATGGATATTGTTATTGAATTCATTTTGGAAAATATAGCTACGGTATCAAATTTCTTTAAATTCTCAGAAAATCAGAATTTAATATATTTTTATTTAATTAAATAATTATTAGAATATTAATAAAAATTGTTGATCGAGCGAATGATCGTGCCACGTCATCTGCACGTGGCGGTGCCTACGCGGGCAGTCATTCGGCTGTCCAGGTGTCAACCTAAAAGGAAAAAAAAATTATTATTATTAATTAATGATATTAAATTAAATAAAATAAGAGAAAAAAACATCAAGAATCAGGAAAATGGGAGAAAAACTGAAAACAAAATGTTCGGCGCTGGAGAGGGAGACAACACATAAAAAAATATCTATAAATTTTCTTTTAATCATAATGGATTATTCTCGAATCATAATGAAATAATTCAAGAACTAAAGTTACTCTACACGACGAGATCTTCACATTGATATTAAATTTATAAAGTTTTTGTGAAATTTTTCGAAAGGTAGCAATTTTATATTATCAAAATTTCATTCTATTTAATGACCAGAAATGATATTATTTTATATTTCAATTCGAATTGTTAGAAATTTTATTGAAAATAATTAATTGGTGAAAAGTTCAGAATTTTAGTTAGTAAAAATTAGTACAGAACGAATTAGATTTGGATTGTTAAAATTATATATGAAACATGGCTTAAATTAGGCATAATTGCATTTCATATGCACGAGAATATTCCATTTACATGAGTGGGTGCATATATATATATATATATATATATATATATATATGTGTGTGTGTGTGTGTGTGTGTGTGTGTGTGTGTGTGTGTGTGTGTGTGTGTGTGTGTCTGTATATGGATGGTATTTAGAGAACTTTAATTGGGAAACATCTAGACTGAGTTACACGAGATTTTATTTGATATATGGTTATTATAGATTACGAACTCAAATTGGGACAAAGTCCGGGCAGAGTTACGGCGGTGCTTATTTCTCATAGTAAATCCAAGAAAATGATATTTTATTCGAATAAATGCCAAATATATTTTTCGGAGGAGGTCCATATTTTTCGGAATAATTCCAAAAAAATAAATATTTCTATAGATATATATACATATATATAATATGTCACACTTGGCTTCGGCATGTGTGAGGGAGTCGTTGAGACTTAGGAATATGTGCATATAAACATTTCATCCATAATTGTATTCATATAAATATTGTACTTGAATGAGTGTTGATATATATTCATGACGTTTTACGTGCACTTAGGTATTGAGTAACTCTGAAAGAGTGGAACCTATTGAGTCTTGCTCACTACGTTGTGGGACCCATTTTCAGGTACATGTCCAGTATAGATGACATACCGACATATGGGATTTCATATGTGAAAGAAAGTTGGTTCTGGCTTAAATAATATATTATGTGTTTTCTTTCTATCGCTGAGAAAATAAAAAGTAAAACGAAAAAAAATGTATTGTACATTTGAGAAAATTTATTTTATTGTACATTGTATTGTGAGATGGAATGAATGAGACCCCCTAAGGAATGGGGTGTCGCAATATTCATAAATTTATATATTCATATATTCATATATTCATATATTCACATATTCATATATTTACATATTCGTACATTCGCATATTCGAATATTCACCTATTCACATATTCACATATTCGCATATTTACATATTCTCATATTCACATATTCACATATTCACATATTCACATATTCATATATTCACATATTTACATATTCATATATTCACATATTCACATATTCATATTTTCATATATTCACATATTTACATAATGATGTATTCACATATTCATATATTCACATATTCATATATTCACACATTCATATATTCACATATTCATATATTCACATATTCATATATTCATATATGTATTTATGTATTTACATATTTATATATTTATGTATTTATAGATTTTTATATTTACATAAATACATAAATACATAAATACATAAATACATAAATACATAAATACATAAATACATAAATACATAAATACATAAATACATAAATACATAAATACATAAATACATAAATACATAAATACATAAATACATAAATACATAAATACATAAATACATAAATACATAAATACATAAATACATAAATACATAAATACATAAATACATAAATACATAAATACATAAATACATAAATACATAAATACACAAATACGTAAATACGTAAATACATAAATACATTAATACATAAATACATAAATACATAACTGCATAAATACATAAATGCATAAATACATAAATGCATAATTGCATAAAAACATAAATACATGAATACAAAAATAAATAAATACATAAATACATAAATACTTAAATACATAAATACATAAATACTTAAATACATAAATACATAAATACATAAATACTTAAATACATAAATACATAAATTCATAAATACATAAATACATAAATACATAAATATATAAATATATAAATATATAAATATTTCTGAAATCATTACTATGTTATTCAAATTTTGTTTTATACTAAATATTTTTGAAAAATAAACTATTAAACAATATACTATGTAAATTCAATGCATTGATAAAAATTGTATTTATGATAGCAAAAATAACTTTTAAATTTTTGATGTATATTTATACAAAATCTAATTAGAATTCATAAAATAATTGAAATTTTAGTTTAATAAATCATGTTAAATATGCTTTTTTTTATATTAAAATCTAATAGCTATTACATA
The DNA here is from genome assembly GCA_029783825.1 of Sapria himalayana. Taxonomy (NCBI): domain Eukaryota; kingdom Viridiplantae; phylum Streptophyta; class Magnoliopsida; order Malpighiales; family Rafflesiaceae; genus Sapria; species Sapria himalayana. Next base: position 108,231 of record JAREIK010003317.1, read on the forward strand.
TGCTTTTTTTTTTTTTTGCAAAATAATTATAGCTATAATAAATTTATGAATAATAAATCATATTAGTTCATGTTAATAAAAGGTTAACAATTACAAAATAATAATAATAATAATAATAATAATAATAATAATAAACTATTATAATTGAAATAAATAATGATTAATATATAATTTTAATACTTAAAATGATTAAAAATATAAATAAAGAATATTCTATGTAGCAATTGTTGACTTTCAACATAAAGAATTATTAAGATATAAATTTCAGAAAAAATTTTCAAATTATATTTATCTCATGCATAATAAATTTAGTTTGAGGTGACTAATTTGTTGAATTATTTTACATGTTTGTAAAATAAAGAATTAAGAGACAAAAATTTATTAAAAGTTAAACTGGAATACTTTCAATAATTTAAAATCAAGAATAAATTACTTATTAATGAGTTTTATATTTTTGAATATTGGCTAATTTTCTCAAGTTCATAACTTTTTTCATGATCTATAATTTTTATCAAATAATTTTTCCTTCCCCAAATTAAGTTTATTTTTAAATATTTTGACAAAAATAAACTTATAATAAACTTACAAACTTATGAATAATTTTAATAGTTTGTTTAATTTAATCAAAGTAATTTATTATTGCACACACACACACACACACAAATAAATGAATTAATCATTAAATAGAAATGGGATGAATAATCAATAAAAATATCATTAGTCATTGCATAATATAAATTTTCAAGAAATTATCTTCGCAGTCATAATTTTAGATAAAACAAACTTTTGAATTATTTGTTATGTTCGTCTATGTATAAACTAATTTATTGAATGATATTTACGGTTTGATTAAAAAAAATTGTAACAAAATATAAAATATATTAGATAGATATATATTAAAAATATAATTAAAATAGTAACAAAATATAAAATATAAGTAAAAAGCTTACTAGAAAAGGATCTTGGTGTTTCAAACCTTGTTCTTTTTTAAACATCATAGACTTTCATTAATTAATAATTTTTATAAAATTACATATGTCTGTGACAAAGCGTTATCACTTGATATATTAGATACACAATACTTACGAATAAAATCTAATACTAGTTAAAATATATATTACTTTTTAAATTGAAATTGTATTTATGAAAAAATAATATTTAATAAAATACTTAATTATAGTGATTCACAATTAGGTCGGTTCAAATTCATAGAGAATTTCAGGATTTAAAATTTTGACTCATTCCGTTAAGATTATAACGTCTTGATAATGAACATATATTTTTTTCAAATTACTCTTTTCTCCTGTAAATTAAATTGGGAATTCAATATTTTAGCAAGCTTATAAATAATATGCTAGGTTAGCTGAAAAATACACAAATTCTTTAATTAATCATAGGAGAGAAAAAAAAATACTTAATGAAGTATTAAATATCAGATAAATTATTATCAAAAATATAATTAAAATACTCATAATAATTCATATAGCACACATTCCGCTGGATTCTGAAGATATAAAATTGACACATTGCCTTTCAACACTGAGAATCTACGCGTGCGTCAGCATCTACATGAGCATCAGCACGCACGCACCACGTGCAGCCGCATGTATGCAGTAAGAGCGCACGAGGAGCCAGCATGAAATTAAGAACACTGACTCACATATTAGCAGCATCCGGATCGAGTCTTCTCTGGATTGCAGCTGCGGCCTACAATTCAAGCGGCATGGGTTGGCACCTGAACGATTAGTTCGTGACAAAAAAAAAAAAAAAAACAAGAAGTTTGTGTTTGCTTCACTTGCCTCATAGTTACCGAGCTTATACTGGTAAGCCATTTCTTCCCTAAGCTGAGCTTGTTCTTTCATCGCCTGGGCCTGAGTTAGAATTCGCCCCAAACGCAATTAGCAGAAGGCACAGTTAAGGGGTGGTTTGCAAGATGCAGTTTTTTTTTTTTTTTTTTAAATTTGCAGAGAAGGGCGCAACAGGAGGGGCCTACCATCCCACATTGCATAGAGCGCTTGATGGCAGCAACTTGTTCCTCCTTGAGCTTCTCCCGTTTCCAGAGCACTTGTTGCCTGCACAGCAGGAGGTGAGAGGAGGTGCCAATTTCTAGTGGCACGTCTATAATACAAAAGCACATACTGTCATATAGGCACTTCTTCGCCCAAGTCGATTTTGGCCTAACGAGTCTAGCCATGGCTCATGCAACCATGACACACAGAGCCCACCCCAAAGTACCGGCTTGCGCATGCTCCACGCATGGGTTCGAATCTGTCGAGCCGTGCCCAGGTAGGCTTCTGCCGATTGGAGCACGGGTCGTGTGGAGATCACCCTACCTATTTGGCACCTCTAGCTCTACAACACATTGCGGATGTGTAACGTGTGTCTACTGCCATACATCTACGCATCCTCTCTTGCTCACGCACAACACAGGCACATGCACTACTACAGGGGCACGCGCTCACGTGTTTGTCCATGCTAAAACATGCATTCGAAATGTACAATCGGAGCAGATCACATCTCGGGTGATAAAAAAAAAATGTATTTGTAATGTACAAAGCGCAGGAAAAGTCCAGGAAATTTGATGGATAATTAAAAAAAAAAAAAAAGTCAGAGCAAATTACGAAGCAAAAGAAAAACAAAAAATAGCATTTGAAAAACAATACCGCAGCTGTTCTTCGTCGTTAAAAACGGTACGCTCTGTTTCCGGGGCCTTCAGGCCCCTGCACTTTTCTTTCTCCACTTTGCGCTTGTAATACGCATTGAGATCATAGTATCTACCATCATTGGCACGTGTCACACCATGTCAGATTAACAAATATAAGCTTTAAAAAAAATTAATACTAAATATGTGCAATATTTAGTATTATTAGGTCAGCCAATAGACTCATGAATTATAGATATAAAAGTTATTATCCATTTCACAGGCAATTATCACTTATTCACCTATATTATATATTATTCTTAAAATATTATTATATTTTAATTATAAATCCTTTAAATTTATTATATATCATTCACTTATTTTAATTATTTAAAATTATTTTAATATTATTATATTTTAAAATTATTTTAAAATTATTTTAAAATTATTTTAATTAAAATATTATTACAATATTCAATTCGGTTGGTTATTCCTCCATCGTATTATGATTATTCGTGATTATCCCATCATCATACTTTCAGTTAATTGTATTTCTGAATAATTTAATTCTAATCTTACTTTTGTTATTTATTAATATTTATTTGCATGATCAAAAAATACTAAAAATAAAAAAAAAAAGACTCTATTTTAGATTAAGCATTATGATGTGTGTAGTGTTGGTGCGTGTGTATCCGTGGCTTGAACAACAAGGGTGGATCATGATTTATGAGATAATGGATCACTTAACAGATGAATCACCTAACGATAAGATGGAGGAGAAATACCTACGCCGTGATTCTCACATATTGATTGTCATGTAGTGGCCTCATAATTATTTGAGATGTAAAATTTTTTGTGAGTTAGTATCACCTAAGAAGCACGGACACGGACACGGGAATACGATATGCAGGATACGGGGACACGACAAATTCAAAAAAACTAGGATACGAATACGACATGATTAAAAAAATAAAAATAAAAATTATTATTTATAAATATTAGGTGATACTATGAAATAGATAAATTATTATTTATAAATAATAATTATTTTTATAAAAATAAAAATAAAAATAAAAATAAAAATTCAAAAATATATACGCGAATACGAATATTGAAATACTATGAAATCCTGGAAAAAAATTGAATAAATAACTAACATAATTTGATTTCTGGTAATAAAAGGTAAAATGATAATTTTATAATAATAAAAAATAAAATGAAAATTTTAGAGCAATAATGATAAAATAGATATCATTATTGAATTCGTCTCGAAAAATATAGCAACGGTGTCAAATTTTGTTAAATTCTAATAAAGTCAGAATTTATTATATTTTTATTTAATTAAATAATTATTAGAATATATATATATATATTAAAAAAAAAAATTTTGCTCAGCCAAAAGACAGCACCACGTCATCCACACGTGGCTGTGCCTGCGTGGTCCACGAGCTGTCCAGGTGTCAAAAAAAATATTAATATTATTAATTAATGATAATAAATAAATAAATAAATAAAAAATGTCAGAAATCCAAAATACAGGAGAAAGGCTGAAAAATAGTTCGGCGCCGGAGAGAGAGAGAGAGAGTATAGAAAAAAAAATACATGTGAATTTTCTTTCAATCATAACGGATTATTTTAAAATCAAAATGAAATAGTCCAAGAACTATAGTTATCCTACACGACGAGACCTTCCCACTGATATCAAATTTATAAAGTTTCTGAGAAATTTTCTGAAAAATAACGATTTTCTCTTTTCAGAATTTCTTTCTATTTAATTGTCAGAAATGATCATATTTTATATTTCAATTTCGAATTGTTAGAAATTTTATTGAAAATAATAAATTGGTAAAAAATTCGATAGTTCGTTTAGTAATTGTAAGTACATGAAAAATTGGATTTGGATTGTTAAAATTATGTATGGAACATGGGTTAAATTGAAAATGACATAATTACATTATATATGCACGGGAACATTTCATATACAAGAGAGATGCATGATATATATATAAAGATATATGGATAATATTTAGCGAACTCGAATTGAGACAACATTCAGACTGAGTTGCGCAAGATTTTATTTGATATATGATTATTATGAATTGCGAACTCGAATTAGGACAACGTCCAGGCATAGTTACAGTAGTGTTTATTTCTCGGAGTAAATCCTAGAAAATCATATTTTATTCGGATAAATGTCCAATATATTTTTCGGAAGAGATCCATATTTTTCAGAATAATTCCAAAAAAATAAATATTTCTATAAATATATATACATATGTATATCTAGAGATATAATATATCACACTTGACTACATATGTGAGGGAGTCGATGAGACTCAGGAATATAAGCATATAAATATTTCATCCATAATTGTATTCATATAAACATGTACTTGAATGGGTGTTTATATATTTATGATGTTTTACGTGCGCTTAAGTAGGGAATAACTCTGAAGGAGTTAACCCTACTGAACTTTGCTAACTCCATTGTGAGACCCTTTTTCAAGTACGGATCTAGGACAGATGACAAATCCACATACGGGATTACACATATGAAGGAAGCCGGTTGTGACTTAAATAATATGTTGTATGTTTTCTTTTTTCTGCTGAGCAAATAAAATATAAAATGAGAAAAAAATATATACTGTACATTTGAGAAAATTTTATTTTATTGCACATCATGTTGTGTGATGGAATGACGAGAATTTACCCTGGGAAATGGGATGTCACAAATACATTGAAATGTATCAATGATATTTGCTTCATTAAGCATATTCAAGTCTTGTAAAAAACAATCATTCTAACTTCAAGATAATTATTAAAAATTATAACTCAAAAAAAATTAGCAAGCACGGTTAAATCTTATTGAATATTATCAAATATTAGCAATTGTTAGAATGTATAAATATATCACATATATTAATAAAAACATCAATTAATATGTCAAGATATATCAAAGATATGAAAATTATAGATTATACTCAATAACAAAAATATCCAAAAAAAAAAATAGAGGTGTCAAATGGGTCAGGCTAGGCTAGCTCGATTTTAGGTTGCCCAACTGGGCCATCAGGCCGTGATTGGCCCGACTTTATCACAACATGTCTGGCACAGCTCATCAGCCTAGCAGTAATGAAGCCATGTTTGGTTGGGCCGGGCATGCCTGGTAGGGGGCCAATTTTGCCCAATGGGGTGGGGTTTGGTCGAGTTGGGCTTAGTTCGGGCCAATTTTAAAATTTTTAATTATTTAATTCAGAATATAAAAAATATTATAAAATTATAAAATTAATTATTTAAATATATACTTAATTAATTTTTAATTAATAGAAAATAGTTAATTGTTAAATTAAAATAAATAAATAATTTTTTAAATTTTATTTTATTAAATTTAATAAAATATTAAAATTTTTATAAAAAATAACCAAAATTTACAAATTAAATGTATATGAATTGATAAAACTTATAAACCAATAAAAATCACAAAAATAAAAATTAATATTTAAGCATCAAGCATCAAGCCTCAAACTATCTCAAACTCAAAGTAATATCACAAAAAAAAATAAACAAAAACAAAAAATAATATAAATAAATAAATCAAATATCAAACATCAATATCTCAATCTATCAATCATTAATCGTCAACATCATCAATCATCAAATCATCATTAATATCAATATTATACGAATCATCATCGACAACCAACCCCTCCGCTTTTGCTGCAGTCCAAGCATGATCCTGGAAGCTTAAGTTTGAAACCTCTCAATATTTCATGTATGTTAATGTCTCAATAATATAAGACCATGATCTAGATCTCATATCTAAAATCACATTTACTACAACAACAAAAAAACAAACTTTGATGCTATACTCGACACCGTAAAAGTCAGTAGATCCCGTACAATCTTAAATAGCTAATATAGATAAACTCATATGATTTTCATAACTGTAATATATTAATATTCTTATTATCAAAATATGATAAGATTGAGTAGTAATTAATATCTAAATACCAAAAAAAAATCATTCGCTGCCTGAATAAAAAAATCATCTCCGAATATGATATTCATGTCCATACTCGGAGGCTCACTACTGCTACTACCATACATAATATCATAGTATGTAAAGAGCCAGTCATCTTTTTATTTTAATTTTATTGGTTTAAAGCTTGGTGAAAGTGCATATTTACCCTTAGGTTTTTCTATAATTATAACAATATGAATTAGTTTGCGCACATCTTTGCTATTCTTACTAGGAGATTGATCTCTCTTAAAGCCCTACCCACATCTAAATATGTGCAATAATTTTTGTCTGAAAAATTTATGATTCAAACTCTTGATTATCATGAGAGAGACATTGTTACTTGGACTAATCTATAAATTAACTCTTATATAATATTTTTTGATATCCATATAAATCAAGATTATCTTTTACATACCTCAACAATTCGTATTGAGCAGTAGAACCTTTTTCATCATGTAAGTTTGAATGAACTAAATTTGAAAAATAAATAATAATTCTTTTAAAGGGTGGATAAATATATATATATATATATATATATATATATATATATATATATATATAAAATTACTTTAATGTCCAAATATAAAAAAAAACAAATGTGCCCTCAACTCAAAAAATTATGAAATCTAATAACACTTATATATATATATATATATATCATATGATGATCACATAAATGATATATTATCTGATGTAGTCAAATAATTAATTATCACTAGTATTCTCATGCTTATAGCTGAGTTAATTGAATGACTTACATGAGATAAAAAATTACTATATGACTCAATGATATTATTTACTTGAGTACAACTTAAACTAATCTACATGAGAGTATTAATTATATATTTTCTATATGATATTATAATATATCACATTATATAAGTTTCTTTTATCCAAAAAAAGTAATTGAGTAACTAAAAATATTTTATCTAAAATTATAACTAAAAATATTTCTTAAATTGATTAATTTACATCTCATCATATCTTAAAATAAGAATTTCTTTTAGATACATAATTAGCAAGATATATTTGACATCTGAACTCCTTAAAAAAAATAAAAAATAATTAGTAACAAACATATGCAAATCAAAAGATATGCTTACAAATAAATATAACGCAACATAAGCTCTTGATGATTACTTCATATAAGTCTTTCAATATCTTCTATAATTTATAAATTAAATTTGAGTGTCATGTCACAAGTTAAAAATTAAATGATTGCTCTATATATATATTATTTTCAAAGTAATCATGAAAAAATATATTCAACATATTTAACTTAGGTGTTCTTAATTTAGGATAAATTTTCAATAATTTATATATTTGTATTGAGATCTTGATAAATAAAGAAAAAATCTCTATAATCTACTCCAAAATTTTTAGTAAATTCCCTCCCAAAAATCTCTTCTATTGACAATCTACTTTTTCACTTGTATCAGCTTTTATCATGAACGCCTAAGTACAATAATTTATCTTTTTTAACATTATTAACTATCGGTATGATCGAAATAATATCTCAGATGACTTGAATATCCTAGTAACTTCAAGAGAAATAATAAAATAATAATAAAATAAAGATATAAATATGTCAATAACTAAGAAATCTGATAGTTATTGAAATTTTGAGAATATAAAGACATAAATATGTCAATATCTATGAAAAATATTAGTTATTGAAATAATAAAAATAAAGACTTTAAAAATATGTTAATAACTATGATAGATAATGAAATAATATCTCATATGACTTCAACATTCCCAAGTCTTATTAGAGTGAAGTACAACTCTTATGTTTTTTTTTTCTAGAAAGTAATTGAAATATTAACAATATAAAAATTAATTTCAAAATTATCTAATTTTTTGGAACTCTCCTCTGCATTGAATATAAAAATTAAAATATTAAGTACAATTCGGAGGACTTTTATATTATAGTACATTCAAGAGAAATAATAAAATAAAATAAAATAAAGACATAAATATATCAATATCTATGAAATATGATATTAAATACAATTATATGTTTTTCTAGGGAATAATTAAAATATTATGAATATAAAAATTGATTGCATAATTATCTAGTTTTATGAATGATTTTTCTCCGCACTAAATATAATAGTCTGCATACCTACCAATGATCAGTTTGAAGAATAGTATTGAGTTTTAATATATTTTTTATTATTTTATTTATTTTTTTATTGTTTAGGAGCACACAACAAGTTTTCTACTACAAACCACACACGCATATACTAAGAAGCACAGACACGGACACGGACACAGAGATACAACATAGCAGGATATGAGGATACGGCAAATTCTAAAAAACTAGAATACGGATACGACATGATAAAAAAAATAAAAATTATTTATTATAAATATTAGGTATTTTATAAAATTCATTAAATTAAATTAAATTAAATTAAAATATTTTATTATATAAAATAAATATATATTATTTATTTTATAAAATAAAAATATTTTATTTTATGCACATCCCCACACAAATTCGTGCCGCCCCTGCCTCCCCCTCAAACACGCCCGCCCCTGTCTCTCCCCTCAATTCGTGCCGCCCCTGCATCCCCCTCAAACACGCCCGCCCCTGTCTCTCCCCTCAATTCGTGCCGCCCCTGCCTCTCCCCTCAATTCACACCGCCCCTTCCTCTCCCCTCAATTCACGCCGCCCCTTCCTCTCCCCTCAAATTGTGCCCGCTCCTGCCTCTCCCTCAAATCGCGCCCACTCCTACCCCTCCCTCAAATCGCATCCGTTCCCTACCTCACCCTCAAATCGCGCCCGCCCTCTGCCAGTGGCCAACGTCGCCCATGCGACGACGTTGGCCACCCGACATCGTCGGACGTCGGGCACTATAGGCATGGATACGGCTGCCATCTGCAGACGCAACCATCCGATACGCCATGTGGCATATCGGATGCGGATTGTTGCAATGATACGCCACGTGGCGTATCGGACACGTATCCGTGCCGTGTACATGTCGTGTCTACGTGTCAGACAAGCGGACACGGCTGTAGGGAGCCGTGTCAGTGCTTCCTTGCGCATATATATACACGGTACAAGTTGTATTTTAGCCCTAGGTTCCATTTTAATATAATCTAATTTTTTGTTTTTACACTCTCCTCCTCCTCTCCTCTTTTCAGCCGTGCATAACCCTAACAGAGGTTCGGTAAGCTTCAACAACTTGTTCACAAGAACAAAGAAAGCATGGATGAAAACAACAAAAGGGATAGTTATTGTAAACAAGATGCACACAGAAATTGCCATAAAAATATAGAGAAAACCACAAATTGGCTTACTTTCGGGAGGGAAAAGTAGCTGTGTTGTGATCCTCCATAAATCTGCACAGTTACATATATTATATTAACAAACAGCTGAAACCAGTTTTATAAGGTTATTACTGTGCAGAAATTGGTCAGCAAAGTGATGCAGCCCTGAATGAAAAATTCCACCAGAAATCAAGTAGCCGTATATCCTTACTCTTTGAACATTTGCTTCTCTTGCCAATTGGGCAATGTTTCCAAGTTCACCTGAGAAACAACTTCAATTAGCTAACAGCTGGCTTACTACAATCTTTGCTGCAACTAGAGGTGTCAACCGGGCCGGGCCGTCCCGGCCCGGCATGTTTTTAAACCGTGCCCGGGGTAGGAACGTGCCGTGCCATGCCTGGCTCGTGCCGTGCCTAGCCGGGCACGGCACGGCGGCACTGGTTCTACCCGTGCCGTTTCACGCTGGCACGCGTGGGCGTGACCCAACCCTCCCAAAAAAAAAGACCGCGGGTCGGGTTTGATTGGATCCCGACCTGCGGTCCCGACTCCCAACCCAGCACGGCATGGTCTGCCGTGCCTACGGGCCGTGCCGTGCCCGAAAAAAATGGGCCGGGCCGTGCCGGGCCAGCCCGTTTGACACCTCTAGCTGCAACCAAGAAAATACTCCAGGATCAACAGAAACAAAAAAAAAAAAGAGAGAAACACTACAATAATATAATATACCCTTGGGGTGTTTTGTTTCCATCTGCGGATTAGTAGAGGTATGCGCTTCCAGGCCCCAAACACACATGGTTATTATGTTGGGTGTTGTGACATATATACCTCAGCTTGGGAGCATATATATATGTACACACACACACACACACAGTTATAGTTATGTTGTATTATTAGATAATTTTATCATAATTAACAAAATTTTTCAATTTTTCAATTTTATCATAATTAACAAAATATTGCCTTTATATAATAGGCAAAATTAATTATAAATTAAATATGATGATTGATAAATTATACATTTTATTTTTCTGTAAAATTTTTTTTAGATATTTTAATGTGTTGAATTATTTACTTGTTCGTTCTTAACATGAATATTAATCACTAGCAACGTTGAGAATATTTTATCTGGGTTTAAGAGTTTTATTATTATTATAGAGTGTAATTCTTATAAGTTAGTAAAGCATACTCAAAGATTCCTATCTTGTTCACTGGCATGATATGAGTAAGCATTCATTTGATTTGCTATACTCAAATATATGAGGATCTATGAGAGATGTGAAAAAAAAAATTTAGATATTTAATTATTTTTATTAATGATTGCTCATAATATATTTAATTTTTTTTTTGTGATAGAATATAAATAATTTTTTTTAGATATTTTATAAAATAATAAAAGATTAATAAATACAAATTTAAAAAAAAAATAAGTGACAATTTAATAGTATATTTAAGACATATTTGATACGTACTATATAAACAACGAGTTTATATATCAAATTTTTATGCAAGCACACTCTTACAGAATAAAATGATTGAAATAAAAAATAAATATCTGATTAAAATAACCTTGATACTCTTATTTAGAAAGAGTGTTTCAAAAATATTTTAAGAAGATATAATTTTAACCACAAACAATTTTATTAACTATATATATATATATCATTTCTCATTGGGTGCTCTTATAGTTTTAATATTTTGGACTAAGATTATTCAGTCTATCTCTTAGAATTTTTGAGATTACTTGCTTTGTCCATGATTTTTTTTTAGAATTGGTTAAAATGTTATCTTGTTTGAGCAGAAATCATCTTTAGCAAGCCTTGGTAGAGTGTGTGTTCAAATGTTATATTTGGATTCATTTTTTTCCTCCCATCCAATTCTACTTAGAACAAAAATTAGTAGAGAGAGTTACTTGGTGATTGTGTCTAAACTCTGTTAGCTCACGTTATGATGACACTCATATAGAATAATCATATATTCTATTAAGTACATATTATATTAATTCTAGAGAGAATAAGTTTCATAAAACAAGAAATCTCCCTTGGATCAAGATGTCATAGTAATCTATGAGCTAATTCCAATTTAGGCTTATGATGAGTCAAAGATTGGATAACTTGATTAGTAAGATTTATAATTTATTCTTGGAAAAGATGATATATATAATCTCATTAGATTAGAGATGAATCTATCGAGGAACCAGATTTTGATATGACTCATCTAGTTGAATTTTTAATTTTATAAAAAAATTATAAAAAAGATTAATTATTTAAGATTTATCATATTAAATATTGGATATGCAATTAGTATGATTAATCATTTTATAATTCTTTCTTAGCATATTTATCTAGATGCAAATTTTTGTATATTGAGATATATGGAGTTTAAGATTTGAGATCTATTTCAGTGATAATGAATACTTGTAGTTAGTTAAATATTTAAATTTGATTTGATTATATTATTTTATCAAGAATAAGTCTATGATAAATTTTTATACTTTTTATGAAACAAATTTGTATACTAAAAAAACAAAAGATAAATAATTATTTTGAGATTTAGTATAAATATAAAGTTCATAATAATGATGATATGTATCTATAAGATACTTTGAATTTGACATTATCTCCTTGAGAAAATTAAATATTTATTTTTTATTTTTATTATTCTTTATTGTGATAGTTATGCATCGAGATATATATTTGTATATCCGACATTTCATGAGCCAACAAAAGACAAAGGTGAATTTTTTTTTTCTTAGAAAAAAGATTCATGATCAAATATTTATTATAATGTACATTCAAATAACAGAGTTATTAGTGGACATCCTCAGAGGTTTTAACCAGATCTCAACTTATATTTCTCTCATTTAAGTTTAATATTTTAAATATTTATACATCAATTTGATAGTGTGAGTATTCTAATATATATATATATATATATATATATATATATATATATATATATATTAATTTTTTATTTTTTTTGCATTTTGATGAGAACATCATACTTGTAGGTGGTCTTAAATTAATTTTGCTTTTATATAAAGGCATTATTTCAACTATAGTTATCATGAGTTTTATATAGTATTTTTTTTTGACTTAGAATTCAATACACTTAAAAAAATAATAATATATTAAAACATATGTTATAAAATATTGTACTTACTATATTATTTATGAGAATATCCACCATATCTCTTGTGTCGGGACACTTTTATGAAATAAGGTTGGGAAAATGAAGAACTAATATTTATTTGAAACTATTTAGATACTTATATTTGATTATGAGTATTAAGAAATATTTTTGAGGAGATCTAATGTTAATAATAAATTATCTCATTAACTAGATATCTTTTTTTATTTTTTTATTGTGTGCACTTTTAGATAATGCTTCATAGAAAGATACTATTTAATTCTCTCCCATAACCTTTGGGAATACATGTCTTTTTTGGTTATTCTGATATCATATTTTTTTTTCCATAGGTTAATAAAGTTTTAGTGAGTATTTATATTCATATTATGGTAGATATTGTATAAAATGAATACTTGAGTTTCAAGCAATACAATCACATATATATTTCATATTATGGTAGATATTGTATGCCATAAAGTAAACATCGAGAACTTGAATTTTTGAGATTTTTACATGTAATTTCGTCAGCCTTACATATGTGTGTTATATATTTTTTTTATTTTTTAGAGAAATATTAAGGACAATATAATTTTATTTATTGTGTATATGAGATTATGAGTGATATTTTGACTGAGTTAGAAATAATCTAACTCAAATAGTATTTTCAGTTATATTTTTATTATCTTGAGAGACTCATATATTTGTTTAGGATAAATGTAACTAATTTTAGGAGAGACACAGTACCATCAATTGTCATTGAGGGGGTATTTGACTGTATATGAGTGATGCTCTGACATCAAAGGTTTTCTTTCCTGCAATTAAATCTCATGATAAGTATTTTAGTGTATTAGATACTTTTCTTATCAATTCTCTACTTGGTACTCATCACTTGGCGAGTAATGGATGAACAAGTAGAAAATATATAAGTAAAAAATCTATCATATCGAACATCAAGTCAAGAATCATGTCAAAAAAAAAAATTATAATTAATCATACTCGATCCCAAATACTTTCTAAAGTCGATGATTATGACATTAAAAATTTTTCTCTAATGATTATTTCTAATAATAAGTGTTTGAGTGTATTAAACACTTTACTTATTAATTCTCTACTTGATTACTTATCACTTGACAAATATAGATGATCAAGTAAAATATATATAAGTAAAGGATATATCATATTAAGAGTTAAAACTTCAAGTAAGAGATCATGTCATAGAAAAAAGAATATATAATTCATCATACTCAATATCAAATATAATTTTACTTGAAATATTAAGGTCATGCCCATAAAAATCAATAAAAGAGATAAAATTAAAAGTAAGTTGTATAAAAATATAATTCACAAAAATAAAAATATCTCGAGAATCAAAATTAAGCAAAATATGAATAAACAAAAGAACAAGTTTAATACTATCATACCAAATAATTTTTATGATTTTAATATGACAACCACAATAATCAATGAAGATAAAAAAAATAACAAAAATAATTAATTATTTATAATATAAATGTTGACTTATGAGTCAATAATCATGAATATGAAATAAAAAAATGAGTAATAAAAATTATAATACATGAAGACCATAAAGGATTTATTGTTTCCCTACTAAATTGAAATTCCAAATATCTCATCCTTTCAGTAAGAGTTATGGTGGAACAATCCCATGAGGACCCCTAGATGAATTTGATAGTTGGTCAATCTCCCTCAACTATCTGCAGCACTCTAAATCTCTTCTCTAGAAATTATTCTAAATAATTGTTCATGGCATGGCCCATTCTCCTGTAATGTATACATTGAATTGAGGCTCTTCAACCTTTGCCTATGTTAAGAAACTCTCTATTACCAAAAACTTTGTTTCAAACTACAAAAAACTTGATTTGTAAGGAGTACAGGAAGATCAAGTCAAGAAGCCTCTTCACCTCCCTCAACCTCTCCATAGCATCAATCTTGATTAAAAAAATTTCTAGAAACTATGTAATTAGTCAAGTGAACTTTGTAAAGATAGTGGTAACATATTCAAACCCTCTAATCACACTCAATCTCGGCTCAAAAAACTATCTAAATATGTCATAAATCTATGTTGCCTGAGATGAGTATAATGATATTAACTCCCATAAAATATTACTTATGCAAAATAAAAAAATTAATATCAACTTTAACTCAATTAAATGTAACATAATGATCAAAAGATAAAAATCTATCCATAGTCACTTCATAATCATCTTGTTGCTAGACAATTCATTTATCAAGTAATTTATCATCATAAAATTACATCTTCACTCTAGTCATTCACTATGAAAAATTCTGATTTTTGAGATACTATTAAGTAATGACATAATTTTAACTTCGACAAATATAACAAACCATAGTTATTTGAAATAAAAAGAATAATGAGTCATACTAATTTTTTTATGAAGCACATTCTACCTGATATATAGATAAATAATATATTTTGACTAAATATTATATATAATTTATTTCTATTAATGAAATACAATCCAATAAAAGATATGAAACACAAAAATTAAATATTATTAATATTTTTCAGCATCACAAATATTCTGAATACTAATAAAATATAATAATAAAATTTTAATAATCACATATGTAAAAATCTAAGACATTAATCATATTATCTATAATTGTTAAGAGTAGAGAGAATGGGGACTTTGAGAATAATATGATTTGTAGATGAGACTTTAAAAATAACTTGTTTTATAAGGGGGGTGCATGTGACGAGGCACTTTTACCTGGGCCTAATGATGCCAAAGCGTTGGGTTCACTAAGGTTCACTGAGGTACAATGATCAAGTGTGTACACTATTGCACAGTGTCACGGGATGTACACTCCTTGAGGTTTTGGCTTTGATACCAAGTAAATAATAATAATAATAATAATACTAAAAATATATTAATAAAACTCAATAATAAAAATATAATTGAAGCCTTTTATATTGGGGAAAATAGATTGAGACGGCCCACATATCAAGTGCTCTCATTCATAATAAAATAAAATTAAGGAGAATAAAATACAAGCAAGCCATGCACACATTCAAAGATGACACTTCAAAGCTCTACGATCAAAGCCACAATGTTCTATTCTCGAACATCCTAGCATTGTTGATCTTGTCCAAAAGTAATCCGAGTCCATAACTCTACAAACTATAGTAAATTTTGATGAGAGATTGATTCTAAACATGCAATACATGCGAAGAAGGACATGTGGATAATTATAATGAAATGAGGAGCAAAAAAAAAAAAAAACTAAAAAAAATATGATAGACTAAATGAATGCACAAAAACATGCACAAAATTATCAAGCACGATTTTATGCTCGTACCATAAAGTTTCCAAATCATATAATATCAATGATATAAATATAGCATATCATGGATATATCAGTAACTCGATTTACAAATATATCTATATATATTATGATATATTCATGAAAATTTCAACATAAAGTATTGGCAATTAATATTATAATAAAAATAAAATTAAAATATAATCAATTATTTTAAAATGATAATACAAACAATTAATATATATATATATATATAATATAATATAATTTATAATATAAAATTAAATTATATTGCATTTGTAAATAAGATATTTTAATAATATAATATTATTTACCTATTATAAATTTACTAATATTTTTATTTAAATATAGATATTTATGTTATTTAGATTTATTGAATAAAAAACTAACATTATATTTAAATACATTTTAATATACAAATAACATTAAAATTTAATATGATTTACTTATTACATATACATCTATACTATTCAATTTTATCAAAAATAAACATTTAATTACATTTCCATGTATGAGTAATATTAAATTTAATTTCATTTACTTTACTTATTAGAGATGTAGTGGATAATTAATTCAAATATATAATTACATATTATTTTAATTTATTCAAATCCATTAAATATAAAAATAACTTTAATTCTAAAAAAATATAACAAATATTTAATGAATTTATTTCAAATATTAATTATCACAAGTTTTAAAACAGCTGAATATATCTAGATATATCATGGAAATATTTATATACTTTTTCTTTTTTAATTATTTTGAACGGTTACAAGAATATATTCATGATTGTCAATATATTTGTGATAAACAACACATTAATATTTGATAATTAATATTTGATCTTCTGAACAGATTAAACTAAATAATTAAAATGGAAGTCAGCAGGCCATGGGGACTAGAGAAAACAAAAATGAGAAACCTGTTTTACTTCTGCCAACCATGCGCTAAACTCTGGTCTCTTATTCCTACGCAAGAAAAAAAGTATGTATCATTGGAGAGCAAACAATAAGCGAACAAGCTGTAGAAGAGAGAGAAACATCCACTATGAAGCACTCGTGGTTGATTGGTACAGCCGTGCGAGATTTTCTAAGAAAGGCATGCTGGCCAGCGTAGACACTATCCAGAGAGGAGAGAAACAATGGAGTCTATGCTCCTTTCCTTTAAAAATGGTATTGTGCTAGCTACTGTGACAGGTAGAGGCACTTGAAGACTGTGGAAGGATGCATTTCTTCCATGGCAGGCATGGCAGGCATGGCCAAAGGCAATCAATGGCGACGGAAGGATGAAGATGAGTGAAAAGGCAAACATTTCTTTGATTGGTCATGGTAAATGGGATTTTGCTGCGACTCGAAGAGTATTAGGTTTAACAGGTCTAGGTTTTAGCTTAGAACTAAACTATGTTGCACTTTGGACTCCGGGGAAGAAGGGAGGACGAAGCGAAGGTAGTTACCACATGTCAGTTTCCCGAATAATTCCGTATTTTCCCCATGAATTAGTTATCGCCCCGCTTCTTCCCCTATCCAGCTTCTTCTTCTCTTTGTGCTTCTCCCTCTTCGCCCTGCATCTTTCTTTCTCCTCCTTCCGCCGCTCCCGTCTCTTTTCTCTCTTCCGTACCTTTTCCTCGTCCAGATTCTTCTTGTTTTTTCTAATCCTCTCGTCCTCCTCTCCTCTCCGATTTTTCCTCCGTTTCCTCTTCTTCAAGTACTCTTCCCCCTCGCCCGAGCATTCCTCCGAGCCTGAATTCGATTCTGAGTCAGAAGAATCGCTTCTGCGGTGCTGCTTCACTGCCTTCATGCTGCCCTTCCTGCACTTTCTAATCTTCGCACCTCCTGCCTATTCTTCACACGACATCTCGCGGAGCACCAGCAATCATGGATGAGACCATTTCAACCACCCGGCAGTATCGGCTTTATGACACGCTCGCTGGGCCGCCCGAACTGCTGAACACCATCGACGGGCCGAGGGCTGGCATTCGAGGCTCGGGAATGGATTTGCAGTCAATAAATAGGCAAGATTGGGGAGATGGACTTTTTGAGCACTCGAATTTGACAAAAATAATTTTAGGGATATTATTTTAAATAATTTTTTGGATGAACATACATCAAATCAATAAAAAAATAGCCTTTTTTTAGAGCCCCCCAGTCCCCAGATGTGAAAATTCGAAAATAAGCAAGTAAGTGGACCCCAAGAAAGAGAGAAGATTAAAGAAACCACCTCGTTTTAAAAATGAAAAAAAAAATATAGCAAAATAGAAAGAAATTATGTCTGGAGGCAGTTCTTTGCTGGCACATCACATTCGATTCACGGATTTGATGACCTGGCAATAGAATGGCCAGTGGGGGTTGCTTTCTGTGATCGGATCCTGCCCTATCCGATGGCGCCCGACGAACCTCTCCACGTTATCGACGCCAACCAATCTTTCCAGGTAGGCTCTCAGGTCGCCTCCCTCGCCTGCCAGAGCCAGTGCCACGCGCCAACCCCACCCCCACCCCAACCCCCGGCCCAGCCAGGGTTCGGACCAATAAACCAGGCGGGCGGAGGGGCCAAAAAAGCGTAAGAAACTAGAAGACTGAAAGAACAAAAAATAAAACAAATGGTACCTAAGAACTTGTCGTCGACGTCCTGGAAGTGATAAGTGTCGGGAAAGATTGCCGTGTCCACCTAGCAGAGAAGGCAAGCTCGCCTGCTCGGTCAGCAGCGGAGGAGAGGGCCAAAAAGAGAGGGCGGAGAACTTACGGGGTTGAGCAGAGCTTTGTAGGGAGAATCGTCCACCAGCAGCGTATTGGTTTCGTCGTAGTCGCGCTGGTCCCAGTCGAGGCCTGGATCGTCATTTTCCCAAATTCTCCTCAGCTCCTTGAGAACCAACCCCTTCTGCCTGTTTTCTATCGTCTTAAACCCTGTCTCCGTACAGTTTGACGAGTCCTGCATTGCAAGAGATCAGGGTGAAGGTGCCAGGCAAAATCACATCTGGCTTCCATGATAGCACCAAACCCTAACTAGTTAGGAATCGTTTTTTTTTTTACTGGTGCACCGCCTGCCCAAGGCCCTGGTGCCTTGGCCACGTGATGCAAGGCACGCCGCACCCCAAAGCATGTTCCAACCACACCTATGAAGAGCGGAGAATTCCATGGGCTGCATGCATATGCTGGAGAGCATGTCTTGATGCGATGGCAACCATTGTCGTCTAAGGGTGGTATGTCTAGGGTTCGAGAATTATCAAGTGTAACTTAGAGGTGTCGACCGGCACGAGACACGGCACGATTCGGCCGTGCCTGGGCTGGACCGGCAGGAAATTTCCCTAGCCCAGGCTCGTGCCGTGCCGTGCCGTGCCGTGCCGAGGCCAACCGGGACTCGTGCCATGCCGAAATCAATTTCTTTTTAAATTAGGATTACGAGGGTGCCGAAACCCTATTTTTTTTTTTATTAAATTTAAGCACGCCCGAACCCTAATTTTTTTTAAAATTAGGGTTTCAGGATCGCCGAAATCCTAATTTTTTTTAATTAGGGTTTCGGGAGCGTCGAAATCCTAATTTTTTTTTAATTAGGGTTTCGGGCGTGCCGAAACCCTAATTTGTTTTTAATTTAGGGTCGGCCTGAATGGGCTGAACCCGATGGATCGTGGCGCGGGCCCATGCCAAGCTGAACCCCACAAAACCATGTCATGCCTGGCCCGACACAAAAGCACGGTCGGGCCTGAAAAAAATGGGCCGGCCCGAGTCGGCCCATTTGACACCTATAGTGTAACCTTGTGCTAAAAATCACGCCTTGTGTTCTGGGCATGATCTCGTAGAATAACTTTATTCTAATAACAAAATATTTTTTTATGAGAATAAATACGGAATTACTTAAGTTATCTCAAATCATTCTTCTCATCATCTTTTTTTTTCTTTTTTTTTGATAAAAATTAAAAATATTTGTGAAAGTAAAATAAAGAATAACATATTATTATAAATTAAAACTATTTTAGAGAAAATGAAAAACATACATCAATTTCCCCATAGCTTAGGCTCAAGGCACAACTACTCCCTAGCTATAGCACCTCGCCTTCCAAGTCATGCGCCTTACTAAAATGGCATGCCTTATATACTATAATTTTTAAAAAAAATATATTTATTCTCAAAATTTATAATTATATATTGAAATTTATATAATTTCATTTATTTTTTTCATCAAAATTTATTTAAATATTAGGAATATTTATTTTTTTATCAATAAAATCATATTTAATAAAAATTTATGTGCATCTAAAGTCACATTTCACTTCACAAAAGCTCACGCCTTAGGTATGTCTTGCGCCTCAAGGCTCCGAGAAACCTTTGCGCCTTAGTACGCCTTGCACTTTTTAAAACTATGACCTAGGCTCAAGGCACAACCACTCCCTAGCTATATCGTCTCGCTTTCCAAGGCATGCGCCTTATTGAAGAGGTGCGCCTTATATACTATAATTTTTTTTAAAAATATATTTGTTCTTAGAATTTATAATTATATATTGAAATTTATATAATTTCATTTAATTTTTTCATCAAAATTTATTTAAATGTTAGGAACATTTATTTTTTTTATCAATAGAATCATATTTAATAAAAATTTATGTGCATCTAAAGTCACATTTCACTTCACAAAAGTCAACGCCTAAGGTGCGCCTTGCGCCTCAAAGCTCCAAGAAACCTTTGCACTTTGGTGCGCCCTGCGCTTTTTAAAACTATGAATTTCCCTGTATGTGGTGCGTAGATAAAAAATAAGAGAGGAGATTGCATGGAAAATCACACAAGGCAGCCATTCTATAAAAAAAAGAAATTCGTGGAACAAAAATAAAATTGATCTGGAAATGCTCACCCAGCAGAATAGCAACTTGTGCTTTAGATCCCCGAATAAACAATCAACCAATTTGGTAACATTCTTCCTGCCATAAAAACAATTAAAAAAAAAAAAACATTATCCGAAGTAACAACTCCAGGCAAAACTGTGGTGCCGGGCGTCCTGGGACAGGAAAAAGAAGCACAGCCTAAGAAAGGAGGAGAGCACAGCAGGAGCGACAAGAGAAGGGGAGCAAAATTAAAATCAGACAGGAGAGTACTTCATTTTTGAGGACCAAATGGCAACGTCGAACCTCTCAAAACAAAACATCAGAAAGCCAAGGTAAAAGGGCCTGCAGAAAACTGAAAAAAAAAAACAAGCTTAGGAAGATGATTCGAAAAGCAAGACAATCTCAGCATCGCGCAGATGACTGGGCGCAGCAGCAGCATTTATCACCTCCTCGGCTTCCGAGTTTGATATCAGGATTGTAGCCATCTGGAATGGTGGAAGCCACGTCCAGCAGCAGCCCATTCAAATCAAGAATTAGAAGCTTCTTCTTTGAGCGACAAGATGGCCTTGCGGACGACGAACAAAGAGGGGCCCTGGGCGTGGCCTCCAGCACTGCATCTTTCTTGGCCCCGACTCGGGACCGATCAGCCCGCACAACTGGCCAACTCCGAGTCTCGGCCGAAGGACAACTCGCATGGGAACTATTGCGGCGGCTAGCCAAGCCTAGCATAGCCCCGCTATTCGCAACAGGGAGTCCCATGCGAAATGTATCACCTGCGGAAGCGCCCGCTTCTGCGCCAGGCGTTTTCCTCTGATAATAGGAACTTGCCAGACGACACCGACGACCCTCTTCGTTAGAATCTATCACCTGCGGAAGAATCACATCCTCGCGCTGCATCCCCACCACTGCATATTCCTCTGCTCGAGACCGAGACCCACCAGGCCGCGCATCATGCGGACGTCGAGCTGCAGAGGCTCCGGCTGGACCGCTGGCGGGAAAAGAACCACGACTGCCTCCAGGCATGGCCCCGTCCGGAATGTGTTCGTGCCCACGGCTCTGGCTTTGAAAAACTCTCGGGCGTGCCTCCGTGCTGCCGGCACGGCCAGGCCGAGGGCAACGCCTGCGAAGATGCCCAATCTCACCGCATCCGCGACTACCCCCGGCGTCCACACCGCGTGGGGCACCCAACTCATCAGACATTCCGCTCGTGGGGCACCCAACTCCCGCCCTTGTCCGTCCACTCTGATAATACGAACGCTCCCGAGGGCCCTGATCGTCCTCGTCAGCCCTGCGTGTCATCCTCGGCGGCGAACACCGCGCAGGCTTAGTATCGTTCCCTCTGAAGCTCACCTGCCCCTGCTCTGCCCTCTCAGCTTCCACTAGGGCGCCAAAATGAACAGTCTGGAACCCTGCGATCCTCGCTCCAATCTCTGCCCGCAGCCCATGCCTGTAACTAGCGCATCTGGCCTGCTCTCCTGGCGTTGCATCAGCTTCAGAAGGACACGAACCATTGAAGCGGTGCGTATATTCGGCAACAGAAGAGCTTCCTTGGGAGAGGGCTGGAAAAGACAGCTGCTTTCGTTCGGAGCAGGCGGCAGTGCCATACTCCATTTCGAAAGCGACACAGAAGTCGACCCACGTCATAGCTTGCTGGGGGGCGCACTTTGCATTCCACCAGATCCTGGCAGTGCCAAACAAGAAGGAGGGGACATGGTGGACTCTCTCCTCGTCCGTCAGCTGCATCACAGTAAACACCTTGTCTATGCTCTGCAGCCATCCATCTGCCGCTTCGGAATGGGCGCCGCCGATGAAATTCCTAGCCCCTAGATTCTTGGCACATTTAAAAACTAGAGGCCAGTGCTGAGGAACCGAATGGGCATGCAGCGGCTCAGGGGTGTTGGCATGATAAGGAATGAGGCCAGGCATTGGTGGAACGGGAGCTGATCGGAGAACTGGAGGAGGCTACGGTCAGGACACAATCAGAGGCGCATGTGGAACTGAATCAGCTATCATCCCATGGGCGGGACATCAGTGAGGCCTAAGCGAATCCAAACGATCTCATCATTGCCACACCAAAGCCTTTCCTATGTGTGCAAAAGAAATTACAATCACAAACACACACACACACACACACACACACACATATATATATATATATATCATCGTCATTGTACATACAGATCATTAATTGTGTATTTTGACGTATTTTTCCATATTTTATTTAATAAAAAACAATGCATTCTTCCATTACACGTCCAAAAATATAAAATAACTTGCCATGGTTCTCATAAGGGCAAGCATAAGCCCAATCAGGCTTGTCTAGATCAGGGGTGCTGACGATGCGAGTCGAGCTCGAGTACAGCTAAGCTCGACTCGAGCTCAAAAACTCAAATCCGAGCTCGAGAAGCTCGCGAGGTTGAATAATGAAGCTCGAATCGAACTCGAAATTACAAAACTCGAACTCGAGACAGGCTCTCAAGATTGAATTTGAATTTAATAAAATTAATTATTTTAAAATAAATATATTTATAACTATATAAATAATGAAAATTCATGATTTTTTTAAGAATACAAAGTAGAGATATATTATTTATGACATCCCCTAAAGTAAAGATATTAAATTTTAAAATAAAACTTTTTAAATTTTATATACAAAGTATTTTCGAGTTTCTCGCGAGCTCACTCGAGTCGAGTTTTGACCATGTTTTGACCGAGTCGACTTCGAGTAGCTCGCGAGTTGTCTCGTCTCATTAGCACCCCTAGTCTAGATTATAAAATTAATATAGGTTATAAGTATAGGTAATTATTCTTGAGATTTTTACGAGTCATATTCATATGTATATTTATTGTGTGCATAATTATTAAAAAAAAATTCTAGAATTCTCAATTATTTAAAAGAATCAACAAAATAATTGGTGACAAATGATGTAATTGAAGCACATAGTTAAAATTATTTTATTTACTACTCCCTATAAAAAATAAAATAAATGATAATAAATTTGAAATAGAAAAATTTAAGAAGAATAATTTTAGACAATGGATAAAAGAAATTGAATAAAATTCAAAAAATATTCAAGATACACAATAAGTTCAAATGGAAGATGATATTATAAAAAATATATAATATTGAAATTACGGTAAGCAAAAAAAGTATATAATATTTTTTTAGACATACTAAAAATTTTCCTACCTGCAAATATTTTATCACTGCATTCGCAACTACGTATGATGGTAAGAGGACCAACTAACATTGTTATTTAACGTTTCCTAAAAATATTTATCATTTTTCCTTTTAAGTTCTACCATTTTATTGTCAAATACTTATTTCATTACTCTCCATGATTATACTTTCTAAGACGCAAGTAAATTATAACTAATTTATAATAAGCGGTTAGACTCTCATCTGATATCACTTTATAATCTTTATATAATAGTTTATATTCATTCCAAATAAAAAAAAATCTATTTTATTCCTATAAAAACCAATTTGAACGATCATTGTTCGACACTGAAAATATCAAAATTTTAAAAATTATTTTTAGTTTATTTTATGTAGTATTTGTATTAGAATTAGGCATAAAAGATATGAATTTCAAAAAAATAAATTTCTAATAAATTTTGATGAAATTTTATGAAATCATATATAAATTGAGCATGCACAATTAGAGGTGTCAAACGGGCCGGCCCAGCACGGCACGGCCCGTTTTTCCCGTGCCCCGCCGTGCTACCGTGCCGTGCAGGGCACGGCACGGTCACTGTTCCGTGCCGTGCCCGGCACGGCACGGTATTTTATCCCACGGGCACGGCACGGCCCGTGGGCACGGTTCGGACGTGCCGTGCCGTACCCGGCCCGCTCGGGCACGTTTGCTCAACCGGGGTCCGGGTCCCGGAAGCCAAGCACGACGCAACCGGCAACACTGTTGCCGGTTGCGTGTTGCAACAGCCAAGCACGGGCACGGGCGCACGGCCCGTGCTTGGCACTTGGCAGTTGGCTACTTGGCTTGGCACTTTGAAAAAAATTTTTTTTTTAAATTTTTTTATTATTTTTCTGTTTATCTTTATTTAAGTTTATGTAATAAAAAAAAAATAAAATTTTTTGTTTAAAAATATTACATTTAAAATAAAATGTAAGTATGTAAAAAAAAAATTAGAAAATTTATTTTTTTTTTCAAATAAGTTTAGCATTTTTTAATATTATAATGTATTAATTAAATATTAAGATTTAAAGTTAATAAATTTTAAAATAATATTTAAATCTTAAATTAATAATTAAATACATTAAGTTAGTAAAAATTTTAATGAAAAAAAATTTAAACTACGCAAATAAAAATTACCATTCATGCTTTTGAAACCAAAACTCCGAAAAAAAAAAGTATAAGTTTCAACTTCAACACAACGTATAATACAAAGTACAAATAAAGCGTATAAAAAATAAATATATCGAAAAAAAAGAGCAGATGAGCATCAATCGTCAAGCGGCATATAATGAGAATCATCAGCCGCAACATCAAGATCAGTATCATATGGGTCATCATCATCGGCAATCAGCTCCTCCGCCATCGTAGTGGATGTGGATGCGACTGCAGTGTCTGTCACAGTCCCAGCTTCAGCACGATCACTGATGCTAAATCTCGAATCCTCCCAATCCTTCAAACATGCCAAGGCCTCAACCATATCTGGACGTAATCTCGATCTCCTATCCGAAATCACGTTCACTGCAACAGAAAAAGCAGACTCCGATGCTACGCTCGACACCGGAGGAGTCAGTAGATCCCGTGCCATCCTAGATAGCACGGGATAGGCGGACTCATATGATTTCCACCACTGTAATAAATCAAGATTCTTATTGTCAGATGGTGATAGGATTGAGCAGTAATCGGTATCTAAGTACCGAGACAGCTCGCTCCTATGTGAAGGTCCACCCCTACGTTTCCCCCTCGCTAGGTTAATGGAATATGGGTCATCTCCGAACAAGGTATCAGAGTCCGTACTCACAGTCTCAACACCACCACCACCATACCTAGTATCGTAGTATGTGAACAGGTCTGTCAACTTCTCGTAAATGAACCCTTGAGGTGGATCTTCCAGGTTCATGCACGAGGAAATGAAAGTCAGGGTGTTTTCAACCCCTTCCACCTTAGCCCTAGGGTCCATGCATGCTGCGAGGCAATAAAGAGATGGAATGGTGGACCAGTACTTCAGGTACTTGGTCTCCATCTCTGCAACCATAAGGCTGAGCGTCGGGTCCGCTCGATACATCCTAAACATGCTACTAATGTTGCATATGCAACGGAGTACAATGCAAGTGGTGGGTGTATAAACCGACGAACACATGTTCGTCGTGTCATAAAATATCTTCAGGAATTTCATAAATGAAATTCCTGAAGCCCAGTCAGTGTCGTCAATAATAAGTTCGCCACTCTTACTATTGACGTAGTCGGATATCACGTGTTCGTATCCAACACATGATTCCAACATCAGGTACGTGTAATTCCAACGATGTCTCACATCAGATTGGAATTTCTTCTTCTTAAGATTCGCAGACAAACAGAGATTACCAAACTCTTGTAGTCTGCGAGGAGTGCGAATATACTTGAGTGCATTGCATATATGTTCCAACGCGGTGGAACACACCTTCATACCCGCTTGAACTATAAGGTTAATAACATGACACATGCATCTGACATGAAATATCTCTCCTAAAGGTGCGTCTCTAATATTCCTAACAAACATATTGATCGCTACTCCATTATTCGCAGCATTATCGAAAGTGACACTAAAAATTTTATTTTGAATTTTATATTCCCTAAATATTTTCATCATACACTCAAAAATGGCCGGGCCATCATGAGGATGAAGAATCTCAGTGAATCCTAATATTTTTTTATTTATTGTCCAGTTTGAATCGACATAATGACTCGTGATACATGCATAAGAAGAATCATCGTGACATGTCCATATATCGGACGTCACGGACACCACTCCACTAAATGCCAAAAATTCCTTAATTATTTTTTGTTTTTCTAACTTATATATCTTTAGTATGTCACTCCTAGATGTGGACCTAGGAATCCTACGATAGGATGGCTGAAAATAAGTCTGCATGATGCGGACTACCCTCGGATCTTCCGAAAATCTGATCGGAAGACCCATCAATGTGATGAGCCTGGCCATGCCGTCCCTACCCAACTCGTTGGAGTATACGAAGGGACTAAACTTTGAGACTGAACTCGATCCAGTCTCAAAAAATGTAGTGCCAAGTTGGGTTTGCCTAGGATCTAACGGTCCATGTTTTTTGGAGCATATTTCAGAATGCCTCTTTAGGTGCCCAGTCCCACATGTACTCTTGCATGTTAAAAGTCGCATACAATATTTGCACTGTGCCATTTCATGTTCCTCACCCCTAACATCTAATTGTGTTATGATTTTAAAATGTGTCCAAACTACAGAAGTCCTCCTAGTTTTTTGTTTTTTAGAACTTTGGGCTGACATGACAGGAGAAACCAAAGTTTCAGGAGCCACGGACGTTTGTGTAACACTAACATTTTCATTTTCCAAATTTAAATATGTGTTAGGTGAATTCGGCATTTTTTATTTCGTACGTTTTTCTAGAGAGAGAAGATTTAGAGAGAGAAAATAAAACAAAAAGTAAATTATATTACCCGGTAAAAGCAAAGAGGTCTCTCACGTGAAAGATGCACCGAAGCCCGCAGGAAGCTTTGAAGTTCAAAACTCAAATTGAGTTTCACGAAAATTCAAGCCGAAATCAATAAAACGAGGGCCGAGCGAGAAAAGCACGGTTTATGTGAGAGAGAGAAAAAATTGAGAGGATTAATGTTTTTGAAAAACATAAATTCTATAGGGAGGGGGGTAGATTATATAGCCTAAAAAAAGTTTTTGTTTAAAAAAAAAATTATTTTTTTATTATTTTTTTGAATTTTTTTATTAAATTTAATGGGCAGAATCACGAGGACCGTCGGATTCTGCCCCCTAGCCGTTGGCGTCGAATCCAACGGCTGAAAATCGATCTACGTTTGAATTTTTTTTTTTTTACCGTTATTTTTTTCATTTATCTCGGTTTTCGGCGGAAAAGACCGCGGGTCGGGTCTGTTTGGACCCGACCCGCGGTCTTTTTTCCGGGGGGGCCATGGTGCTGGTGCTGGGTGGTTCGAGTTCGAGACTTCGAGCACGAGTCACGACTCAGTGCTCAGTGGTCACGCGGTCACGCCACGGCACGCGTGGCACTGGCGGCGTGCCACGCGTGCCTGCGGGACCGGCACGGGATGGACCCGTGCCGGCGTGCCGTGCCTAGGCACGACCCGTGCCGGGCCAGGCACGGCACGGCTCGTGCCATGCACGGCACGTTTCGTGCCTTGCTTCGACCGGGCACGGCACGGGCCCGGGCACGGTTTTTTAACGTGCCGGGCCGGCCCAGGCACGGCCGAACCGTGCCGTGCCTCGTGCCGGGCCGGGCCGGCCCGGCCCGTTTGACACCTCTATGCACAATAGATTAAATAGAACCCAGAACTAAAGTGCAAAAGAATGAGATGAAGTCGTAATATTTTTAGTCATGACAATATTAATACTAGCACATTTTTGAAGTAGTCGCGAAAGACATTTCTTGGTCGCGACTCAAAATAATAGTCACCACATTCATTATACGTCACAACTACATCACACAATCATCACATCTTTCTACGTTACAACAACTAAGTGATCGGGATACCACTTTAGAGTTGCAATCATATTTGTTTAAAACACATTATCAATTACAATAATATTTTCACATCATCATAACTAAAATATTAAATCTCAATCACACCAAAACGAAGTCACGAGAATGCTTAAATAATATTAGAAAATCACAATACAATTTTCAAGATCATGATATTATTGTTTCTGAACCAAAATCACAATATTTCAAAATTATGAAATATTTTGAAATATTTCAAGATCATGACATCTATGTTGCACGGACACAGATACGGGAATACGACATAACAAGATACGGGGACACGACAAATTCTAAAAAACTAGGATACGGATACGGCTAGGATGCGTCATGATAAAAAAAATAAAATTAAAAATAAAAATTATTAATAATAAATATTATGTATTTTAAAATAATTAAAAATACTGTATTTTAAAATATTTTAAAATTCTATATTTTAAAATAATGTAAAAAAAATTTAAACCCTTAACACCCTCCCCCCTCCCGAACCTTTCCCCCCAAACCCCCCACCCGATTTTCGAACTCTCCCCCTCCTGATACAAATTCCAAACCCCCCCCCCCTCCCGATACAAATTCCAAACCCCCCCCCCTCCCGATACAAATTCCAAACCCCCCCCCCTCCCGATACAAATTCCAAATCCCCTCCCGATACAGATTCCAAATCCCCTCCCGATACAGATTCCAAATCCCCTCCCCCTCCCTTTATAGAATTAGGTTACCTTAGGTGCTGTCGGCAGCTCGGCGGTGTGCTCCTCCCCTCCCCGTTTGACGCAATGACAATTGTTTCCGAACAACGCGTCGGATACATCTCCGACGTGTATCCGATACGCCACGTGGCGTATCCCATACGGATTTGGGTCCGATACACCACGCGGCGTATCCCATACGGATTTGGGTCCGATACGCCACGTGGCATATCGGACGCGTGTCCGACCCGTGTCGTCGTGTCCACGTGTCCGACACGTGGACACGACAGTTCCTAGGCGTATCCGTGCAACACAGCATGACATTATTATTTTTGAAACAAAATCATGAGTAATCTTAATCATGAAATCTTTTCACATCGCACCATCATCATCACACATCCATAATGATGTCGCAATATTTTCTATAACATTCCACGACACAGTGGTTCCAAAAGCAACTCGACTCAATCATCCTTAAGAACATTACCCAGCATCACGACATGGAACTCAATAACGATGCTACAACACACATCAAGGATTTGAAAGATTCACTTAACCAATTATCAAAAAAGTTCAAGGAAAAAAATAGAGAGATCGAGAGAAAACAAAAACAAAGGAAAGCATGTCAATGCCACCCTGGGCAGGGAAGCACCGCAAATGCCAAATACTAAAAGGATCGGATTGAGAACCAGAATTAAAACATCATTTCTAAATACATATTACCTTTGGGGATACATGATTCGGGGATATAATTCTCAAATTATCTTTTTCGATCCCTCTCAAATACCAGGCTAATTTAGGGATCAAGAATTAGTTTATATAATAATATATGATAAATGTGATTTGCACGAATAATATTGATGGATAAGAAAATATTTTAAAATGTCTAACCTAAAATTTTATCATGCCAATAAATGATATGGATAAGCTGTGACAGACGATAACAGGTAAACCACTAGATAAGCAAGATAACAAGCATTTATATGAAGTGATACCCTGCGACCATCTTTCCCTTGTAACAATTTCCAAGGGTTTAATTGCTATGTTAGCATATATTACCTGATGTATACATGATACTAAAAAAAAACCAAAAAGCACATATGTTATTATGGTCATATCATTGTTTGTTCTCTATACGTATTAGCCAAAAAATAGAGATAGACACAATCAAAATAATTGTTAAGAAAAGTTGAAGAATTCCTTAAAAAGGGTAGAAATTGTTTGTCGCTAGTTGTTAGGTATAACATAACTTTGATGGACAATGAAAAATATACCAACAGCACAATCACAAGAGGATAATCTACATTGATGGCAAATCGCAGTTGATTAACGCTTAAAGGCTAACAAGACAATTGAAGATCTGACATCATTCTACCTTTCTCCCAACAAACATGTATTACATGACTACAAAACCATAGAGGAAACATCAGCATTCACGAGAAGGTACATCGATCCTAGAGTCTAAGTATCAACTTAAGCAGTTAGTTAATTTACTAAAATTTAATCAAAAGCAAATACAATCCTTGTGAAATTAATAGCTAAAATAAAAATAAATATAATCCTTGTGGAATATAAATCTACACATATATTTGTAGATTATAGTTAGTAGGAATAAATATGCCTAATAAACTTTTAGTGTCGTTCCAAGAATCATTAAATCTTTGGCATTGTAGCAAAAGATTCCTCTCTCTTCTTTAAATATATATTAGCAAAAAAAAAAAATTACAAGCTAAGATAAAATATAAGATTGCTCTTTTCATTATATTTCTTTCTCGAAACTCATACCTCATATAATGCTTCTCGTAATCTCTATTATTTACTCCTACGTGACCATTTAAGTCTCAACTAATTATAATTCTATTTTTCATTAATATACCGTGTACTAATATATCTATAATCGCATGATCTCTAAGCATTATCTCACATTCTTTAATTTCTTCAGATATTTGAGAATCATAAATATTATATTCATATGAATCTATCTATGAGAGTCGAAAAAACTGTTAACTATTCTAGCAGCATAAATAATATTTGTCCTAATTATTATTAATAATTTAGTTTTCACAGAATCATTCTTAATCTAGTTTAGTTAGTTAATAAACCAAAATATATAAAAAAATCTACACTTAGATCAAGTGATGAGTCAACAAATATTCATTTTCATCATAGTAGATCAACCTCTGATAAATTATCATAAATATTTCTCTTTTAAGATAGAAAGACAATAATTCCTAAGTTTGCAACTTTTACAAAAAAAAAAATCAAGACATACCGAATTCTTTATCTGAAACTTAATATTTAAAAATACTTAATAAATCATCTCGTAAAATTAAAATATCATCAATATATACAATTGATATTACATACTCACATCATGATATAGATCAAAAGAAACAAAAAAAAATCTAAGACAATCCTAAGACCAAATATAGCAAGTAACAAAAAAAATTACCAAATAATACCCTATGAGACTACTTTAAATCATTAAGTGTCTTTCATAGTCAGCACACCATGCCTATTCTTCTAGCAATAATGAATCAAATGGTTGCTATAGAAAGTAACAAAATAATTATTATTATTTTGAACACATATGAGAAAATATTCCAGTAGTTAATATTATATATCTGCATAAAACATCTTACTATCAATATAGTCTTAAATCAATCAACTTTTTCCCTAACTATCATCTTTATCATATAGACCCATATGCATCTCACAATTAACTTAATTTTTTCAATATAACATGTCATCATTCTAAATGACAAAATATATCAAAAAAACATATGCAAAATTCAATAATAAATATCAAGTAAGAATAAAAAACTAAAATATTTAATATCAAAATGAAAATAACAAAACATTCAAGATAAATAATGTTGGGTTGCACACCTTCTTGGTACTTTTCGCAATGCAACTGAAAGGTCCACGTTATTAACCCGAGCAAGATCAAATGATACGATAAAAAACATATCTAAAATAAATTGTGGTCATATCTATCTAGTACAAATATTTAGATTGAAATCAAGTCTTCTAACCCTCATCGCCCTCTCCTAAGGAAAATCACTTCTCGTGTCCAATGGAACACTCATGCTAGGCTCATGTCCTAGGTAAACTACACGATGAGAAATGTAACTAATCTCCACAAAATCAATCATGCTAAGCATATCATGTGTAGGCATATGAGCAGTGTCAATTATTAATACTCTTTAGAGAATAATAACTAAATAGAAAAATAAGTCTACTATTATAGTATTTTCAACATACTTATGTACATTCTTTTAGATTGAGTCCTTAAATAATGACTTGTCTTAAAAGAAAATAATATTAACACTCATTCTTATATTCTGTGTTGAATAATACGTATATTCATTCTAAATATTAGAGTATCAAATAAAAATACACTAGACGGTACGTGCTACTATCTTCTTCCTACCTGGAGAAAGATTCTTAACAAAGAAAATACACCTAGGTATACTCATATAAAGTAAAAGTATCTTAGTTATCTCAATTAAATTTTGATTTTTTTTATCAACTATATTATTATGTGCATGAGCACCAACATTTGATATCAAGAGAACTATCTTGTGATCCTCAAAGAAACAAGAAAACTATTAAGTAGAAAATTATAATATATCATTATTCTCAATTTTTTGTCATATTAAAATAAAATTTTTATTCTTTCAAAAAAACTCAAAAAAAAAAAAAATTGAAATAATTTCTTCAGCACTAATAATTATGTAAATTGACTAACCTCATTAATAAAAACAAGGAAATATCTCAAACCATAATACGTGATATTTGTATAGCATCCCAAAACATGAGTCGATCAAGCGGAAAAAGTCATCACTCCTATAATTATGTAAATAGTCTACTACTAATACTCTCTGACACGTCAAAAAAGAAACTCTACTATCAATTCTTATTTAATATATCTCACAATCAAAATGCATCACTCCTATAATGCTCGACTCTAAAATATTTAGTTTCTTTAATGAAAAAAATCTCATTCAAAAATAAATAAATAGTAAATTAATAATAGACATGTATTTAGAAAGACAACTATAAATCAAAAAGAATAAATATAATTCATCTCTTAATGCTCAAAGAACTCATCTATCTGATCAAATGATCCTACATAAAAATAACAAAGGAAAAGAATAATATCATAGTCGATTTACTTTGCAAAGCAACTGATAAAAATAAATTATCATAAAAACCCCATACATATAAAATATGTTTCAAAAAAAATAACTAGCATTTACATTATCATTCCCCCTAACTCATACAACAATCTCATTGGTCAAAATAATATCAAAAATACTAAACTCCATAAAATAAAAAATATTAGTTTAATTACCAATATGATGAGTATTGGCCCATTGGTGTACTATCCAATAATATGGAGTAAAATAATGAACAGAAAGTATAGTGAATATAAACATGCATTATTTTTTATTTTTATTTTATTTATTATTTACTTTAACAATTAATGACTTACAATTTATGTTTATGTATATGGGATAGATAATGATGTTGGTGTGCATGTGCATCTCGTCTTTAGATTAAATTTTAAAAATAATACAATTTTTACAACAAAACAGCAAGCAGTATTAATACTTTTTTTATATTAAATTTTTTGTGAATTTTAGTTTCATAATTTATTTAATAAATATAAATAATTAAAAAATCACATGATTAAATTAATGATAATGAATATGATATTGATATAGATAATAATAATAATAATAGCCCTACCAAAATATCAAAAGCAAAAACTATATTTTTCTCCGACAACCTCAACACAAATTTATTTGTCACCTAAAAATAAAAAACTAGGCACACATAATAATATGAATGTGCATTCATATTACTGAGTAATATGAATGCACATCCAAAGACATTTTAAAAAATTATTGTGTAAATGAAGAATCAACATAATATATGTATATATATATATATATATATGTATGTAT
Source organism: Sapria himalayana (assembly GCA_029783825.1). Classification (NCBI taxonomy): domain Eukaryota; kingdom Viridiplantae; phylum Streptophyta; class Magnoliopsida; order Malpighiales; family Rafflesiaceae; genus Sapria; species Sapria himalayana. The sequence goes on from JAREIK010003317.1 coordinate 142,823, forward strand.
ATTATCAAAGGATATAAACATGTAAGAATATATATAAAACTAGACATCTAAAAAAACATCTCAATCAATACACAAAAAAATATGATATATCAGATTAGATGCAAACCCAATTTAATGGTAAAATCTTTCAAGATGAATTTAGTTCAATTTCGTTAATCCCCCTTTATAACCACAAAAATTTTGGAAATAAAGGCTTGACCAAACTAATTACGATTATTAATCTTTCAATTAGATTTTCAAATGATCCTAAAGTATTAAGTATTATGCAAACCTATTTATCATTAGATTTCAATGTCCACTAGTATGAATAATATAATAAAATATTATGTGTAAGAAAAATAATTAAAAATTAATGAATTTAGAAAATTTAATTTAATGGTATTCTTAACATTCGATATATGAACTAGTCACGATAATGTATCATTTATATGTCTCACCACCCACGATAAAAATTCTAAATAAAAAATAGAAAAATTTTAGGATTTTCTAAGAATCTTTATCTTCATGATGACCTTGCCATATATAAATATATGATACATATCTTTAAAGATATTAAATTTCAAAATAGAATACTTTGTATCACTTTTGATAATATTTCTAATAATAAACTAACTAGTAGGGTACTTGTTAGGACTATTAAAGATATTAAATAATATATGATACATATCTTCTCTCAAATCTTAAAAAATTAAAGATATCTATCTAATGTGATTTGATAGTACTAGTGCCTAGTCATCTTCTCTCAAATCATATGAAATCATATGAAATCATATGAAATCATATGATTTCAAATCATATGAAATCTAGCTAGTCATCTTCTCTCAAATCATATGATTTCAAATCATATTAAAGATATCTATTAAAGATATTAAATCTAGCTAGTCATCTTCTCTCAAATCATATGAAATCATATGAAATCACTTTTAATAGTACATGTCCAAGGCACGAACCATATCGTGCCATGCCATGTCATGCCGAGCCAACCAGGCCTCGTGCCGTGCCTAGTCTGGCACAATACCGTGGCCCATTAGCACGGTACCTCGGCAGGACCCGAGAAACCACCCCAGTAGAAGAAGCTGAGACCGACGATTCAAAAATTACCTGGGCCCGAGTCTGATTCAACCCCCCCCCCCCACCCACCCAGCCAACTCGCCCCACCGGCCCTGCCCCAATCCCCAACAATTCAAAATTTAAAAAAATAAGAATTAAAAAATTAAAATTTTTGAATTTTGGCCGTTGGATTTTGCCTCCCACTACTATGGGGCAGAATCTAACGGCTCAAATGATTTTGCCTCAAAAAATCAATAAAAAATTTTAAAAAATAAAAAAATACTTATTTTAAAAAAATCATAATTATATTCTATAAAAGCCCCCACCCTCTCTAATTTTTATGTTTTTCAAAAATAATAATTCTCACTCTCTCAAATCTCTATCCTAATATTATCTCTCTCAGGATTTTGACATAGTTTTTCAAGACTCACAACTCGGGCTCGAATTTGAAAGTTAAAATTTTGATGCACGTGTTTTACCTTTACACTACTTTACAATTATTTTTATGTTTTTTTTAATTATTTAACTAAAACTCTTAACTTAACATAATAATTAAATTTTAAAAATAATTAGTTTTTAACTTTCTCTCTCTCTCTACTCTTTAATCTATCATCTTGTCTAAAAAAATTAAAAAAATAAATAATACTTATAAAATTAATTTAAATTTAAAAAATAAAAATCTTATACAGATATCCGAGACTACTAAAATATTTGTTTATCCGGTCATCTCAACCCAAAGATCTAAAAAATAAAAAACTAAAAAGATTTCTATAGCTTGGACTAATTTTAATATAATAAAACAAAAAATATATTAAAGGTGAGAAAGAAAAAACGGCACTGTGTAAATATTATTAAAAAAATTTTACGTATAAGAGTACTTTTGGAACTACACACCTTAAGAGGCATGCCGAAATATGCATCAAAAAATATGACACATTAGATCCTAGACAAACACAACTTAAGAGTATATTTTTTAAGTCTGTATCCAATTCAGTCTCAAAGTTTACCCCCTTCAGATATCATAACAAGTTTGGTAGAGAATGCATGGCCAAAGTTATCACCTTAATGAGTCTTCCGATCAAATTTTCAAAAGATCAAAGATTAATGAGCATCACGCAGACATATTTTTTTACCTGCTTATTATAGTATTCATAAGTCAACATCTAGGAACGACATACTAAAATTTTATAAGTTAAAAAAATAAATAATAATTAATGAATTTATGATATATAATAGATTGATATCCGTGACGTCCAATATTTGGACTAGTCACGATGATTTATCTTATACATGTCTCATCGCTCACTATGTTGATTCTAAATGAACAATGATAAAAAAAAATAGGATTCTCTGAGATTCTCCATCCAGACTCAGTCATTTTTGAGTGTATGATGAAAATTTTTAAAAAATATAAAATTCAAAATAAAATTTTTAGTATCACATTTAAAAACATATCTAATAATGAAATAGCGATTAACATGTTTGTTAGAAATATTAGAGATGTACCATTATGAGAGATTTTTCACATAAGATATATGTGTCACATGATTAACTTGAGTGTAAAAATGAATATGAATGTGTGTTCCCCCACTTCAGATAACATACATAACTCACAAAAATATATTCGTATGCTTTGCAAACAACATGAGTTCGGTAGTGTCTGTTTATCTGCAAATCTTAAGAAAAATAAATTTCAATAAGAAATGAAACATTATTGGAATTACATATCCCTGATGTTGGAGTCATGTGTTAGATACGAATACGTGATATCTAACCATGTTAATCAGTAAGAGTGATAAACTTTTTAATGACGACATTAACTACGCTACAAAAATTTCATTTATAAAATTCCTTAATTTTTTATGACACGGCGAAAATTTATTCATTAGTTTATTATCCCACGACTTGCATTACACTCAGATACATATGCAATATTAGTAAAATATTTAGAAAGTATCGAGCTGACCCAACACTAGCCATGTGGTTGCAGAGATGAAATCCAAGTACTTAAAATACAGATCTACCATTCTATCTCTTTATTATCTCACTGCATGCATGAATCCTAGGATTAAGGTGAAAGGAATAGATAATATTTTGACTTATATTTCTTCGTGCATGAACCTGGAAGGCCCACCTGAAGGATTCATTCACAAGAAATTGACTGATATTTTCACATACTATGATACTAGGTATTGTAATAATAGTAGTGAGATTGTGAATACGGACATAAATATCATATTTAGAGATTACAATTTTTTTATTCAGTTAGCGAGTGAAAAATAACAGGATAGACAGTTGAATAGAAGCAAACTTTCTCAGTACTTAAATATCAATTACTGTTCAATTCTACCACATTCTGATACTAATAATCTTGATATATTATAATGATAAAAATCATATGAATCCATTCTCATGCTATCTAAGATGATACGAAATCTATTGACTCCTCCAGTATCAAGCATAGTATTGAATTCTACTTTTTATGTTGCAGTGAATGTGATTTCAAATAGGAGATCAAAATTACGTCCAGATATTATTGAGGTTTTAACATGCATGAAGAATTAGAAGGATTCGAGGATTAGTATCCAAGATTTTGCTAAAACAGGGACTGCGACAAAAATAGAGTTAATTATTGATTATGATCCATATGATAGTGATTTTGATGTTGAAGTTGAGAATGATAATGATATGCCGATGGACGATTGATGAGGTTGCAACTTGATGCCTAATGGTTGACAATTACAAAATTATGACACACAGACAGCAATACTTATATTACAGTTATACTTATGCTTATGAGTTTTGAGTTATGCATGATTCTGATTTTTGATTTCAAAATTTTACACTCACCTTTATTTACATTACATTTACTTTGGTTTGGGCGTTAGGCTTTGTGACTTTGTAATTTTTATTAAAAAAATTGTGTTTATTTTATTTTTGTGTTTAAGAATTTCATTAAAAATTCTAAAATTTAATTTTAATAAATTATAATCTAAATCTATTAATCTAATTAAAACATAATTAAAACAAATAACATAAAAAAAAACTTTATAACTATTCAAAAATTTTCAATTTTCAATTTAACTATTTTTTAACAGTATCTAATTTATATTTTATAATTACATAAATATTATAAGCAAAAAATATATATTTTTTTAAACTGGCCCGTACGAGCATATTATGGCCCGTACGTGCCTGACTCGACACAATGAAAAACTGGCCATGCCGGCAGGCCATGTCGGGCCTGGCCTGAAGAAATCGTGCCTGGCCCAGCACAAAAGCACGGTTGGGCAACCTAAAACCATGTCGGGCAGCCCGGCACGACCCATTTGGCACCTTTAATTATTACTTATAATTCTAACAAACAAAATAGGAAGCTTTAATAAATTTTTTTTATCTGATGAGTACTAATTTAATATATATACATCTTTAAAAATATGATCCTCGACCAAATATGAATGAACAAGTGACAAGAATTAACAAATAAATAATCATTGATACTCAAATACCTAGTAAAGCCCTTAGGGGTAGAAAAGAAAACATATAAATTATCATACATAATTTCAAAATAAAAATCATTTTTTAGGTCTAATCCTAAAAAACATTAATATGCAATAAAAGTATACGTGATTTGAATTATTTAACAAAATAACTGATAAAAATAAATTAATCAAATGCTCAAAAAAAAATAACACTCAAGACAAGAATAAAATATTAAATTAAATATTATCATAATTAAAATTTTTAAACATTTTATCATTAGTTATAATAACTCATGTTTTAATTTGTTTTTAAATTATTTTTTGTTTTTTTATTTATTTGGGATAGACCACACGTTCAATGCTCCTATTTGTATCACACCTCTCTCTTTTTTATCATGCCAACACAAACCCTAGATCTGTAACATGGTATCAATGGGGTTCTCTAACAAAGGGGTGTTGGCATTGGGGTGTGCGAGTAAGGACACACCTTCTGAAGTTACTAACATAAGTAATCAATGGAAGATTTAATGGTTGTGGTAGCACCGCCACACGGTAGCACTAAGACACCCAGATACAATAGATATTTTGGGCATATTCTTAAATTTTGAGGTTGTAAATCATCCAACAATGTGTTTTGATGTAAATTAGAGAACCTTAAGGTTATCACCAATGTCAAAAGAACTATTGGTAGCCAACATGGTTGTGATAGAAGAGAACTATCGTTGATGCTATATTATCAACCTTAAGTTTTGTTTTCCTTTTTGTTTGTCAAAAAAGGAACTTCAATTCTTATAGGGCAACTCATAACTATTATAGTGAATCTCACAAATTATTTATAATATTTTTTGATTGAATTTATATTTTGATTGTTTCTCTTATCTAGAAGTTTACATTGTTGTGAGAGAGGGATTATCATAATAAATATGAGATCATTGAAGATAACTCAATAAAAAATAAGGACATAATTTTTAGTGCACTTATTAAAATACTGTGAGAATCTAGTTTATGGGCCAAGGATATGTGAATTACTTATAAAAATACGATTTCAAACTAGTACTGTGAATGTTGAATGAATGTAGATCAATGAATAATTATTAGTACATATATGACAATCAATTGATCTCAATGTATCAAATATGTTTAGCTCTTGTAACACTCGAGGATTTGAACTTGATCATTTCAATGTAATCTTCAAAAATATTTTATTTATATAATATTATTACTTTGTTGTGAATTTGTAAACTAACTAACCATGATGAAGCGATTCACTATACCACTTAGACACAACTATGCAAAAAGATTATTGGTGTGGTACATGTATTAACAGACCAGATGGCATTAATGAAACTTAAAGAGCGGATACATAGCATTCTTTACACTCATTCATTATAATAGAAATATATTAGTTTGTGAATATAGATTCATTGGAATAAGATGCTTTCATCTCTTACATATATTTATCAAAAAGTAATATAAGTGGCAATTGATATACATAGATCAAGTAGAGTTAATATAATTAATCACAATGTTATTACATCTTCATCACACAATAATAATGAGAGAACTATATGACCTAGAAGAGGTACACCAAAAAGCAAAAATATAATAGTGATTATTCTTTATATGGGAGGTAAGGACATACTCAAAAAAAGTGTTTGATATTACACACTTAACTACAATTGACTATTCTTTATATAAAAAATATATTTTATTGATTGATTTTATATTTTGACTGTTTCTCTTATCTAGAAGTTTACATTATTATGAGAAAGGGAATTATCATAATCAATATTAGATCATTGAAGATAACTCAATAAAAATTAAGAACAAATAATTTTTAGTGCACTTATTAAAATACTATTTCAAAATGGTACTGACTGCTAAGTAAATGTAGATCGATGAATAGTTATTAGTGCATATATGACAATCGATTGATCTCAATGTAATCTTCAAAAATATTTTATTTATATAATATATTACATTGTTGTGAATTTGCAGACTAACTAACCAGGATGAAGCGACTCACTATACAACTTAGACACAACTATGCAAAAAGATTTTTGGTGTGGTACATGCATTAACAAACCAAATGGCATTGAGGAAACTTGAAGAGCAAATACATAGCATTCTTTACACACATTCATTATGATAGAAATATATTAGTTTGCGAATAAATATTCTTTGGTATAAGATGCTTTTGTCTCTTACATATATTTATCAAAAAGTGATATAGATTACAACTGATATACATAGATCAAGTGGAGTTGATATAATTAATCACAATGTTATTACATCTTCATCACACAATAATGATGAGAGAACTAGGAGACCTAGAAAAGGTATACCAAAAAGTAAAAATATAATAGTAACTATTCTTTCTATGTGAGATCGGGACATACTCAAAAAAAAAGTGTTAAATATTACACACTTAACTACAATTGACTTTTTAAAATTCAAAAGTTATATAACAAACAACTAAACCTACTCATGTTAGTTTTTCTATGACTACAACCACTATAGATGTGACTCTTTCTCATCCAAATTGTATTCTATAGGTATTATTGGATCAAGTACATCTATATGCATTGTACTTCCAGCTCACCACATTACTCCAAACTGTTAAGTAGTAGACTCATTGGCTAATACTCATGAAATAAACAACCATATTGTTTTTATTTCTTTTATTAAGTCTGTAACCTCTATATTATTGTGACTAATAATACTATTACACGAGTCAAAGAACATGATAGTATATAAATCATTTTATTTATTAGAACATAGTTATTTGAGGCGTAAGATACACTAAGATGGAAGAGCCTTTTGGAGAACTAAATCTAAAATAAATAAATTATATATTTTACAAAATAATATCTATAATTTTTGTATTTAAATAAAATATATCAAATATAAAAATAAAATATCATTTGTATTTTTCAACACAAATATTCAAAATTATAAAATAAAATAATAAAATTTTTATAATTCAATATTTTGTGTTTGTATACATACATACATACATATATATATATATATTTATACACATATATGTATTGATATGACTATAGATATATAAATATATATACATATATGTACAGATCATGCGTATATATGTACATGTTTATAATAGACATATGTATATAGCTATACATATATATGTGTGCATATGTATAGTACACACATATATATATATAGCTATTCATATTTATAGACGCATACATATATGTGTGTGTATATGCATGCATATATGTATATTCATATGCATATGTATATGTATGTATCAATACATAAGTATGTGTACATAGTATATACATATATGCATGCTTATATATAAATATATACATGCATATATGTACATATATGCATGTATGTGTATATACACAAATATATATGTGTGTGTGTACATGTTTACATACATATAAATTTAGCTAGTTTCAAGGAGTTATCCAAGCTTGTTCCAAAAATGATTTACCCAAGCTCATTCCATAAATGAGCTATACAAGCTTGTTCCATGGATGAGCTGTGTCAACTCCTTCCATAAATGAGCTACATCATCTCGTTCGACAAGGCAAGGCATGCCTAGGCAAAGCACACCTCGGCAAAGTACACCTTTTTCTAGTAACTTCAATGCCTTTCAAAAAATAGTTGTGCATGGCCAAAAGCTAAGCATTTTTGTCAACGCTTCATGATGCCTACGTTTTAGAAGGGCCCTAGGCATGCCTTTAATAACTATATATTAAAGTTTCATCATATATTTATTTTTGTCAATTAATTTATGAAATAATAAGGCTATGCCATTATTTTCTTCTTTTTCTAGTATTTTTATGCAGCATCGTCAAACCTGAGAGATAACTTCCCTTAGAATTTATTGAAAATGATTTTATTTATCCTTTGAATCACATGAATCATTCTAGATGTTTGTCTATAATTGATTTACTATTTATTCACTAGCAACTGGGACATTCTTCGCTGAAGAAGCTGAATATTATAGAGTCGAGCAACAAATTGAGTAACATATATTAATTGTGAGACATGTCAAGGCTATGCCATTATTTTATTTGTTTTAGATGTGTATGCAGCATGAATCATTCTAGAATTTAGTGAGAATGATTGTACTTATACTTTGAATCACGTGAATCATTCTAAGTGTTTGTTACAATTGATTTACTAGTTATTCACTAATAACTTTGACATCCTTCATTGAAGAAGCTAAATATTATAGAATCGAGCAACAATTGAATAACATATTTTAATTATGAGACATGTCAGCAAAAAAAATAGACTAAAATTTCTTATCTAATATGTTAGAGAAATACTATGAGAGACACATTTTTATCATATTCACTCTAATATTTAGAAATCCTATAAGATGACCATGTATAATGATTTGAAATATTTTATTAGTTTTATTAATAATTATAATCAATTTATATAATTATCGATATTAAAAATAAATATCAATTTTTTTTATTTTAGTGAAATTTAATAAAAAAATATAAAACTCAATTTGAATATGACATTAATATATATATATATATATAAGTGATAATAGATTATAATATACTTTTCATCAATTTTATTGTTTCTTTTAAAAGAATATGGTAGTTCAATATATATCATGTAATGATTGTCTTGCACATTACTAGGATGCTCCTACTTCATAAGAGTCTGCCAATATAATTTTGAGAAACAAAATTTAATGCAACTTCCTAATCTACTAGATGTTATTTTTATTCTCTTATGCCATAAAAAATTTCAACTCGTGTACCCCATAAACAGACTCTTTCACCTTCCAGTTAAGATTTTTAGGTACATTTATTTTGTTCAATATCTTTTTCTAGGTAAAAATAAGATAGTTGTATATTTCATCAATTTTGCTTTCACTAGATATTCTAGTACTCGAAAGAAATATAGATATAATTCATCAAAAATTAATAGAAGTGTAGAATTATTACGAGCATTGATATCAGCTTCTTTGAAGGGAAGTCCTTTTTTAAGCACTCAATTTTAAGAGAATATATTTTCAAACACCATACTAGTAGGCCCAATTCCCGATCTAGTTGTTATTCCCCATGGAGGAATGAATAAAGGCAAACTCTTCTCATATATCTATACCTGATATCATTAGCATAGTGTTTTAAAGAGAAGTGATACTTCTCTTATGACAAAAAACCTAGGAGAAGAACCTAGAGTGAATATCCCACTCAAAACAAGGTGTGAGTCTCCATAAGAATATGGGATAAGGGTTGAAAGACTTGATATTCTCAATCTCAAGGTATATACTAAATAATACGTTTATAATATATTTCAGATAAATGTGTCAAACGGGACAGGCTAGCCAGGCGGGCCAAGCCCATTTATTTTGGCCCACCTAGCTGGTGTACCGTGCCTTTACAGGACGAGTCCTTGGAGGGCAAGCCCGGCAAGGACCCACAGCCCAAAACCCGCCCGGATTTGGGTCGAGTCGGTAATTTTTTTAGAAAATTAGGATATCAGCCCCACACTGCCGTCGCTCTTCAAACGTCACTGTTTCGTCCCCCTGTCGGGTATCGCCATGTCGCCCCCCATTAGGCGTCGCTCATTGCATGGTCACCCATGCCTTTCTCACAAGCCAGTCACCTATGTCGTGCCTGGCACGGCACGCAGGCCAAAAACCCTCGGCACGACATGCCATTATTCATGCCTAGGGTGTGCCTAGCACGGACCGATATACGCTATTGTAGCATGTCATGCCGGACCATGCATGCCTGAAATGGGCTAGGCTTCGAGTCGGGCCAGGGACGCCCGGCCCATTTGACACCTATAATTTCAGATAAATCATTTATCATATCAACTAATCCATGTCAAAGTAACGATTTGATCCTTTTAATTGCAATACAAAATAAACCAATGATATATTATATTTAATATCATTTACCTTGAATACTTTCTTATTCTCATTTTATTCTTACATATATTAGTTTCTTATCCTTACTTAATAGGAACTTAATTATTCTCATTTTATCCTTACTTAATAGTTTCTTATCCTTACTTAATGAGATATCATTTACCTTGAATGATATCTCATTTTATTCTCATTTTATTCTCATTTCATACACACTTTTCAAGGAACTTAATTATTCAGGATATGAACAAGTAATATTAGAAGAATAAGTACAATCTCATCTAACCATAAGTGAGATATCATTCAAAAACCAATAGACAAGCTTAGAGTGATATATAGACGAGTGAAAGTGTGTGTGATGAACACAAGATTTGAGCGAAATACCAATCAACTCAAAACTAAATTGATAACAAAAAATTTTACACATATCTATAACATTGACTACTGTGACACTTTCTTTCTTGTAGCCAAATTAACAATCAAAAGGTTATTACTTTCTATTACATTATGGCACAAGTGGATTGTGTATCTGCTAAATAAAAGAAATGCATTCCTTCATAGTAATCTAGAGAAAGAAATTTTCATATAACAACTACTATAATTTATTATTCTTGAAAGCATAGATATGATATGTAGATGGTGGATATTGTTTTATGATCTAAAATAATCTCATAGAGTAGATTTTCTTTGGCGCACTTGATATAGTCTTAAAAAATATATGTCAAATATTCATTTTTCTTTCAATGTTGATCAAAATGTGAATATGTGATATTAATTATATATATTGATAATATTTTGATTATAGAATATAATAAGTTAGATAGAACCCAACTTAAATTGCTTCCATAAATTAAGTTTCATATGAATTATTTTGAAATATTTAGGATATTTATTAACATAGAGGTTGAATACTCAAAAAATACACCAATTCTTTTAAAAGGAGATAAGTTTTAAATATTTTATTTGAACTTGATATATCAGGATGTGCACATGTTGACTCATCATTTGATATAAGAGTATACTTATTTATATATATTAATTCATCAATTGATTATACTATATATAGGATGATTATTTAAAAAATTATAATATATAATAATAATTAGGTAGCATATTACCTACATTATTAGTATAATTATATATTTTCTAAGCTCTCATAGATAAATTCTTATAAATACAATATCTATGATTCTCATGTATGTGAAGAAAACTTTGGAATAAAAAATTATGTTTAAGGATCATAAGCATAGTTACATAAAGATGTATTCAAATTATAATTGGGATCATATGATTATAGAGAAAAAATTTATAATAAATTTTTATTACTTTTTTTATAGTAAATTGTCTCCTAGAAGAATAAATTACAAATATTTATGTCAAGATACAATATAAAGAAAGAGTATAAAGTTATTGCATTATCTACCTGTGAGCTATAGTTGAGCAATCACCTCTTTGAAGAGTTTTGTCTATAAGTTCATAGACCAATGATACTTTAGTATGAGTCACTCAGCCACAGCCCAACACATTGTAGCAGTGATCAATTTGTATATTAATTTTTTTTTATTTTTCTATTTATTTTTTTTTATTGTTTGAAAACACTCAACTTATTAACTACCCTAAATCATAAATATATAATTATCTTTTATTCAAACTCCACTCATTTATTTAAGATTTTTATTTTTTATATTTCAATTTTAATCTCTTCCTTCTCTCCTGTCTCTCTCTTTTTTCTCATGCCAACACAACCCCTAAATTAGTAAGAACAATAACAATTAAAGAGCAAGTAAAGAAATAATTAATAATTACATAAGACGTTAGTATTTGCACTTGAAAAGTTAATCGAGTCATTGAATGAAAAAATATCATAAGAGTTTCAATATTTGTAAGATGGACCTATTGTTATCTTATTAGAGAGAATTTGTATATTTCTTTCTAATAAGTTTCATAATGAGGTATATTTGTGTAAACCTCTATAATAGATCTAGTAGTCAACCTATCTCACTCAATATTTAATATATTCCCAATAATTTTTACTAGGATGATCACCATTCCTATAGAGTGTACATTGAGCTAAGAATCTAGTCTTTGTTTGTAGCATGAGTAATTTCCTTGTCAGCAATGTAAGCAACATGTTATATGTTTCCATTAAGTCTATATCTACCTCATTAAGACAAGTTCTAGGCTATATGATAATAAATCTCTAATATGAAAAATATATATATAAACAATCAAAATTCAATTACAAAATATAACAAAACTACCAAATAAAATATATATCAATATCATGCTGAGAAACTAGTATATACCTTCAAGAAATGAGTAGTTAATTGTATGAAATGATTATATTGAGTAGTTTTATTATTTAGTTCTTTAAGATTCTCTAATCTCAATTTTGTAAGCTAGGTGACCACATCATATATGCGTATAATCTAACATGAACACAGAGATATTACAAATTATTATAAAACCTTACAGGTAGTGCAAGAGATAAAAATTGAGTATACTTTTATCATATAAAATTGAGATAAGAAAATGAATAATCACGAATCAATTAATAATCATATCACTGTCTCATCACTATAAAGCCCCTCTATTAGTATTATATGATCATCTTGACTAAGAATCACATGTGAAAACTAGTAGCATATTCTATATTGTTCTTTTGTCTCACCTTTCACAATATAATAACTAGGATTTTTTACTTTCTTCGATTAGCAATGTAGCAGGTAACTATCACAATAACAGCACACGCATACACCACCCTATAAATAAAGTAAAATACCCCAAGAGCCACCCTATAAATAAAGTAAAATACCCCAAGAGTCACCCCATAATGCACAATACTATGATGTCACACTACTAGATGTGTCAAACATGTCATTTCATGTCTGACACTGTATAGTGCACGTTCCACTAGCCCATCACGGCAAGTGGGCGACCAATTAAAATCGGCCACATGGGCACATTTTTAAAAAAAAATGGACCACCCAGTGAGGGGGCAGTCGAATTTAAAAAAAAAAACTAAATCAGCCCGAATAACCCCTCAACGGGATCTTATCGGGCAGCCACCCATGTTGGTTTACCATGCAGTCGGGTCAGGCACACGAGTCGGGCCAGGCACGACTCATGTGCCTAGCCCAGCACGAGGCACAATTTAAGACGCCCCAGCAAGGCAAGAGCCATGCCAGGGAGCAGCCCAGCCCAGCCTAACCTGAGGCACGGTTCCAGACCGTGCCGTGCCGAGCCTGGCATTGCTGAACCGAGCTTGGCCCCAGAACGCCAAGCCCACTTGAAACCTCTACACACTACAGGACATTCTCACATGTATACCACAGTGCACCATATTGTCATATAACACTCACACCGTGCTAGGCCAATTGGTCACATGTGCACCACACTACATAACCACATGCCTCACTATCACACACTTGCAGCATAGATATTATCTAGCACACACACACTACACATGCACCACACATATTGTCAAGCACACACTATCATGCACATACAACATTGCAAGATAGCACTTCACGTGTCGCATGTTTGTCACACCTGAACATCTATCACACGCTTGCACAGTGCACCACGCATGTCTAACAAATGCCCACACACCTGGCTTATTTCAATTGTGTTTTTATCTCTAGGGTCCTATACATCTAAGAGAAAGATAGTGAAAAAACTTTGGCTCTAGTATCAAGTAAAAAGTAAAAACACTCAAAATAATAAATTATATAGAAAAAAACGCATGGATTAAAAAAAATAATCTTATATGTAGGAAAAAAATGATATTACTCGCTAGTTGAGTATTCATATCATAAAAACATAAAAGAAACATAAAAAAATTATAGTAACTTTAATTCCCTTCCATGGGCTAGAAATAAATAATTGAATTTCCAATAGTCGTTCTCACAATTTTAAATTTTTAAAAATAATTAACAACAAAAATAGAACAAAAACAAATTAAGTTCACCTACTTATACAAATATTTGGTTAAAATAAGCCATTGATATATGACTTCAGGAAAAGTACAATTTTATCTTTGTATTGTATTTAAATTTTATTATACTTTAATTGTCTATGTTTATAAAATAAGAATTAAGTATACAGATATCCATGATATATGAAGTCATTCTAATATTGTTTTTATATTACTAATTGATGATCAGATAATTAATTGAAGATAAGAAAATTATTGCCGCACTTAGGTGAAGGACCTCTACTTACATAAGTATTGTCTTTCTTTTTCCCCTTGACTTTTTTATAGTGTTGGTGAACTTTTTTAATTGATTTTATTAGATGCACCAGAGACATGAGAGTTGAATGATATTAGGTCACGTATTTTACATGGTCACCGGTCACATATTATAGTGTTTGTCAATGATGATTATGATAGGTGAGTAATTCAATTTCAATTATAATTTCACGCTCACTCACCAATTATCATGTCTACCATTGAGTGGAGTTTCACTCCTGACACCCAAGAGAATTTACCATGAGGGAGTAGATCCACAATCCAACCACGAGGAAATTGAATCCTCAAACATTGTGAAACACAAAAATGAGACTACCCAACGGATTAAAACTCATAATATAAACCCTAGGGGTTTCATAAATATCAAATGAAATCACATATGCATATGCATAAGCAGAAGATAATTACATTATACTAACCTTTAGCTATTTTGATATTTTGCAAGCAACAAGAACAAGGGTCGCATTTATCGCTTTTTATATTTCACATTAACGAATGTGAAATTTATAGAACCCGTCGCCTATCATTTTCTGCCATAACCAATCTCAATTCCACGCGTACGCACGAGACAGACAACACGTGTTGATTTCGTATACAGATGAAATCATTCAGCATTGCCAATTCCTCCTCTAATGAACCTTTTGCGAGAGATCATATCTGCAACAAAAAGAGATACGAATACTACCCGTGCAGCATGCGCGAGAGGAATTCAAATAGAATTTTAATGGGGAACATTCCTAGAAATTGTTCGCCAACAAAAATTTTAGATTCCCAGTTATCTGGGAGACACTTACCATTTAAATTTAGAATTGAACAGCGTAATCATATATTACTAGGATCTCGATTGAGTTTCCGACGTGAAGTTCTGGCGCCAGAGCAATCACTGGATATCCTTGTGGCGTCCCGATACCACTTCCACTTTCTCCGTCAAGCAACGAATAAGTTTTCTGCAACTTCGCGGTCAAGCTACGAATAGATTTTCACCAATTTCACTGTCAAAGAGCACTCGAGCTCAACGTAGCTTAATATTTTAATTTATATTTTACATCCCGAGTTCTAGTTAGTGGAGAGGAGATTCATCTCTCCGGGACTTATTTGGAATAATAAGTTAAGGTAACTAAATTATATCAAAATGACTTGGAATAATGCCAAAAATAATTGAGTATTATAAAATGATAGTGTACTCCAACAAATATTATTAAATATCATCAAAAATCATCTAAAATTCGTAAAAATATTTTATTTTTGATGAAAATAATAAATATTTAATCTTTAAAAAGTGAAAGGTAATTCTATATACATGAGTAAATATATTGTAACTCATAAGGTGCAGGTGGTGATATCCCTTGTGAGCTACCATTACTCATATGATTCTCATCAGTAAAATTTAAAAAAATATATATATATTAATTATGTGAGTACGTCGCTTATGAAGCTAAAAGTACAAATACTTATAAATCATATCAATTTATGGTCATTATGACATTTGATACTAGATAATAAGAATGTATATATGAAGTATTCATTATGGGTAGATGATGAAGTTGCCTAAAATATATAAGATTATGAATTACTCTTTAATATATATGAATTATTATCTTGACGATGATATACTGAGTGGATAGATAATCAATGGTGATTAGCAGCTTGTATGTCATCATCGTAATGAGTCATTACACAATACCTTAACCTTCATTTATTGTCCATATAATATAAGTCAAGCAACTTAAATAGTATCACGTAGATTAAAAGAATAAAATCATACATACCTAAGATAGAAGAGAAATGAATATCTTTTCTGAATCTTCTGTCTGTGTAGATAATCCATCAAATATATTTGATAGAATATCATACATAGTCTCTAATATTTGCTCAATAAAATTAAGCATAACTTCAAAACTTTCCGCCATAAAATAAAAACCTTTTTGGTTTAAACTATACTTTTATATTTTATCCATTAATTGGGACTCTCTATATTTTATCCATTAAAAATCACATCCATTTTTGTATTTAATTTTAAATAATTTGGCACTTTTCGCCAATCAAATATCAAAGCATATCATTTAAGAGTTTGTAGATACAGTCTTCAAATTTTTCTTGCATTGTGACAAAATTCATCTTTGTTTTTATGGGTATGCTTTTCTCACATTATATTATTCTTTCCAAAATCTACAACTACACCTATGCATAGGGAATAGATCATTCTTTTCTGCTCTTTCTTGTTTTGCTAAGCAAGCAGCTACACATATTCTACAATAAGCAAAATATTCATGATCATATCACCATGTGTAGCTATGCAATGTTTATTGTAGGCTAGCAAATCTTATTGCTTTCCTTCCATTCTTTGCATCTTTATTGTGTCACCGCTCACCGGCGATGATGGGTAGGCATTCTTCCTAAAATTCAGTAAGTTCTTCCCATTCAAGCATCAGCTTCTCCCATTTTCTCTCTCTTTCAATTTTTCTCTTTGTGCCCAGAAATGTCAAGGGAGACACCATCAGTAATAATGTATTGACTTATTCACATGAAATAACTTTTTTGTCTAAACATGTCAGTGTAGTAAGGGAAAGGTGAATTAGTTGGCCATAAAATTCCCCCTCGAGGAATCCAAGAATCAATTCTCAAAGTCTATCCTATATCAAAGTGGTACTTAATGAGGATGACATACAACAGCATCACTCTCTCTGAAATAATCATAGAATTTAAAAAATGGATAATAAAAATGAGCCTATGAAATACTAACAAATTTTACTCACCTTTGTATATTATCTTTTCATCTAATATTCATATACACTATTCGATATCGCTCTCCATATGCCCTTATGATATGTATATAATTTAGTGATAGCTACAAAATTTATTTTCTTTGAATAAAGATTTAAAATTTATCCTATTATTTTTCCCCAAGAATCGAACCATTTCATTAATATTTTCCTTATCAAAATTAACTCAAATCTCTCTCAAATAGCACATCTTCCTCCAAATGCACGGGTCATTTAAGTAATAAAAAAAGAATGTAAGTCCAGATATCATTCATATTGAGATTAACAAGAATTAAATTTCCAACTACCCAAACTAATATAAAGATTAAAATTATTTGAACCACTAAAAAGGATGTTTTTAGTTACTAAAATTATAAACAAAATGTCAAATAAATTTCATAAAGATAAATTGGAATTGATAGGTTCACTTACTGAAGCATACACTAACTCAAAATGATGTGGTGTAGCCAATTCATATAGACTTATCTATCATTGCTCATTTCTAGAGTTAAGTTAAAATCTATTAAGTATCTTTGTCATGTTGTATTGAATCTCTTCGTGTAGCTACACCTTTCACTACTTAGACTACCTTACTTCCAAAGAAGTTTAGAATTTAAATGGTTACTCATATTTTTAGCTGTCTAATAAGAATTAGGTATTTTTCTTTCTCAATACATTATATCCATTTGTAATGACTACATGTCTCTTGCTTCCCGAGACATAGGTGTTGCAAGTCTCTGAAAATATTTGATTCCTCTTCCTTTAAATCTTTGAGAGTTTACACTTTTCTTGATCGAATCAAAGTTAACATGGGGATATCGATCACTCGAAAGATTAAGGTATTATTTCTAGTTATTCAACTAATGAATCAATCTACTTCCTCGACTCTGAGTAAAATGGGGACTTCTCTAAATGAACTTCCAGGGTTTCATTATTTACCACTATTAGCCTCACATATCCCCTTAATAGATTGTTCACTGACCCTTAGGATCTCACATTCTCTACGTTAGTTCAGATGTCCTTTAGTAACTTGGCATAAACTAGCATATGTGCCACTACCTTTAGAAAAGGTAGGTTGATTTCTACTTTCTTGAAAATATTCAAAAACTTGGAGGATTGCTCTTTTACTTTAGCACTTTTTAGTGTCTACGTGAATAGAACTTCATTCCTAGATATATGAATTTGTTCTTTAAGCTTCCGAGTTCCTTCTTCATCATGCTCCTGCTACACTGATTTTTCAACTTATTAGGTAGTATTCTCTGAATTATTCTTCTTATTTCCACTTTCATATGACTTTGGGTTCTCCACTTCTTCCTACTTCTTAGTTGTATAACCATGCAGTCTCTTGGATTCTTTTGAGTATCATTGTGAAATGCATTTTCATTCTAACCATGCAAAGTTAAGGCAAGGCTAACTACCCTACTTGAGTCTCAAGATTTTTGAGGGAAGCACTTGTGTTGTTGTAAAACATACGTGTGTTAGATTTGAAAGTTTCCATTTCAGCCAATTTATGTTTATAATGGCTCAACATCCTCTTATTGTTCCCCATGAACTATAATATATGTTCTTCAAATGATTGAGTCTTTTATTAACATGATGATCAATCCTATTTTATCTTCCTTGCTGCTGTAGTTGCTGGAACCTTGTTGGAACATACTCTTATTGGTAATGTTAACCATACCATGTACCATATTGCCCTCCACCATTAGAAAAGTTCTCATGGTTTCTCAATAATGGTGTATAGTGTGTTGGCAGATTGGGGTTGAGCTTGAAATAATAACTCATTTATTCATTTAAGTAGTTTGCCTCCTCCACTACATAAAGACATTCTTATTGGCTCTCAACACTTATTTTATTTTCATCTCTTTCCATTGCTCCAATTTCATGAGTATAATATATTCTTCTCTCTTGTTTGTCTAGTCTATTCATGAGTGTATCAAGCTTGGCCTCAATAGTAGTCATACTGTTTAGCTCTATCAATCCACTCCATTTTGTTCTAATGTTGCTTTGGTTTGATTTAAATGGAGCCCTCATGTTGCATCTAACAAGATCTTTAATTAGCAGCCTTACTTCCTTTATAATTCTTCTTTTAAAAGCTTCATAGCATGTCGCATCAATTATCTTCTTAGAGGTATAATTTATCGAGTGGTAAAATATATCCATTTACATCTTTAGATTAATTTCATGTATTAGACACATCTTCAATAGTCTTTTATATCTTTCCCAAGTAGTATATAGGCTCTCCTCATCCCCTTGTCTGTAGGTTATGATCTTTCCTATTCTTTTGAGTGTGAGGGATGAGAAAAGAACTTTCTAAGATATGCTTTTAATAGCTCTTCCCAAGTGTTGTTTAGCCACATGGTAGAGATTCAAACCATGTGGCTGCTATATCTCTTAGGAAAAATGGAAATAGCTATAACTTGATTACTTCGAGCCTTACATCATTCAGCTTTATAATGTGGGTCATTCTCGAAAATCTACCTGGATGCTTATTATGATCCTTTGATTGATGGCATGTAAATTGATTCTATTAGACCATCAAGATCAAAGATAGTTAAAGTTCAAAGTTGTTTGCTTCAATAGTTGATTGTCTCATTACTAAATATTCTTACTGGATGACTGGTCTCAATAAATCTTCTCTAGTGTCTCGCCTTGGAGGTCTTGCTGAAACAAATCTAATTCTTGCTTCCTATGCATTAATTATTTCTTAAAACTGAAACACAATAAGATAAAAAATGATTAGTGGCATCAAATAAAATGCTACATATATGTATCCATGAAGCTCAAAAATATTAGTATCTCCACAAGACCCTGCTATTAATTTGATTTTTGTGATTTTTATAATCTTTTTTTTCAAAATTTGTTCAAACTAATGTTTCTCTATTTTATTTGAATATTTTCTTAACCATTTCTTTCAATCCCTAATAATGTTACCATAAAACATGACTATCTTTTCTATATATACTAAATTACTCTCCTTTGAATAGATAATGTAATTAGATTTAGTTTATGATATTCCAAGTGCATAGGTTATTCAAGTAGTAAAAATTGAATGTAAGTCCAAATATCATTCCCATAGAGATTGATAATAATTGAATTTCCAACGAATTAGACTACTCAAGATTCATTCTATTTAAACCATTAAAAATGATGTTTTTAGTTGCTAACTAAAAGATAATGAAAAGCAAGTGCTAAAACTCTAAACAAAATATCAAATGAAATTCATAAAAATAAATTGAACTAGATTGATTCACTTGCTGAAGTTGACACTGACACAAGATTTTGTGGTATAGCCAATTTCTGTAGACTTATATATCATATATTGTTTTTAGAGTCAAGTTGAAATATGTCAAGTACCTTTTTCATATAGTCTTGGATATCTATTTGTAGCTATACCTTTTATCACTTAGACTACATTGCTTCCCTAAAAGTCTAAGATCTAAATGGTTACTCATATTTCGAGATGTCTTGTGAGAATTTTTTATTTTTATTTCTCAATACTTCATACCTATTTATAATGACTTCATGTCTCTTACTTCCCAATATATGAGTGTTGCAAGTCTCTACGGATTGTTGGTACCTCTTTCTTTAAATCCTTGAAAGTTTTCTCTTCCCTTGATTGGATAAAAGCCAACATGGGGATATCGATCACTCGAAAGATTAAGGTGATATCTCAAGTGATTCGTCTAGAAAATCACTCCACTTCCTCATATTTGAGTAAAATGGGGACCTTTTTATATGAACTGGCAGAGTTCTATCATTTATCACTATTTTCCTCACATACCTCCCTAATAGATTGATTACTAACTTTTAGAATCTCACATTCTCTATCACTCAAGGGGTCTCCCAATGATTAGGGCGAGATAAAATGAATTAATGGCATTCGATACTAACATGGAGAAGAAGTAGTTGAAATGCACACTAATTCATTATATTTACTTATTTGTTTTAAGGAATTCTCATTGATTCCTATATAAAATAAATTTCTTAATTTCTAAATTGATTCAGCAAAAAATTTGTTTAGATTTGTAATCACCTATGAACTACATATAGTAAAGAACAAAGTTCTTGCAACTTTTTAAATCCTTATATTTCATGAGATTTCTTCCAATTCAAATTCAATACAATCATTACATTATAGAAAGTAATAAAATCTTATTCAGATTCATGCTTATGACAAGTGACGTTTCAGATCCAAACAAAATGATTCAAATAAAAGCTATTCTACTCCAGATATATGCTAAAATAATAAAGAATAAAATAAGTAGTGTCTTCAGCTACCAGTCGCCTGGTCACCTCCTAGACTTCTATTTACAAAAAAGAATTTATTTTTATATGGTATGTGCAAGCCCTAGCTTCTAGAAATATTTTTGTAAAAAACTAGAATGATCAACCTAACTTTGAATTATTTGCCATGACCTCTACATCTTTTTTTCTCTCATTTCACTATATGACTAACTTTTGATGTCAAGACTAATTATGATGTCTTGACCATGTTCTACTATCACAACCATGTCTGTTTTCATGACCAAATATCAATGTCATTACAAAGTATATTGTCACAACTAAATTATGCTATTACAACCAATTATATTTTTATGATCAAGTATTGATATCAGGATCAAGTCTAATGTCTCGACTATGTTCTACTATCATGACTATAATGTTGATGTCATGACCAAGTCTCTTTTTTGTGATTCTTCACCAAAAATCTTTTTTGTTATGATAATAATTTTCTTGTCGTGACCTTGCCTCAATCATCCTTTCTTGGTATATAAAAAATTTGTTGTGACCAACCCCATCTTTCCTCCTTGATGTTAGTGGCATTATTCACTAGTTGTGACCTAATTTTAGTTCTTCTGATTTTTGTCATAATAGAGTTGATTTTGTCGCCGCACAATTCTTAACTAATTTTTTGAATTTCTACTGTCATTTTCTTTCTTCAAGCTAAAAACCTATAAAACTATGAGATAAGTAATTTTCTAACCTTTAGTCATGAAATTTATCCTTTAAACATGAAAATATGTCAGGAAAATAGACTAAAACATATATGACTTTTTGGCTCATTAGTTGCCTCCCTAATAGTGCTATATTTAACATCCATAACAAGACCTTCAATATTTCTTTCTCTCAGTTGAAAATTTCTACTATCTATGCTAGCTTCTCAGTATACTATTTTTTTTTCTTTTTTTCTCATACTTTTGATATTCCTCATAGATTATGGATGAATGATATTGTCTAATTTATCATCCACGTAATTAGTTTTCATATGATTTTTCTTCTTTATTTTTTCCTCTAGGATTGATGTTGTGAAAGGTATTGGCTTTTTCAATTTGATGCTCACAAAACTCATCAATTTTTTTTACAATGTAGCCACCAAAGTTTCATGGTTCACTTCAGCTTCTTCTTCTTCAATAGTTGAGGTCATATCTTTGAGTTCTCCTTCAAGATTTTCTATCATGGTTTTTTATGTACTAGAAATGAAGAGTGTGTGTTTCACTTCGTATTCTTCTTGAATTGGTGATTCCATAGGTTTGATTTTCTCTTCTAGTTTTTCAACCTTAACTATTTCTACCTTTGTTATAGAGATTTCTAATGGAGCATTTTTTCCAAATTTAACTCATTTCATGTCATCTTTTATTTCTCTGTCACACACACACTCTCTCTCTCTCATTGCCTCAACCCTTCTTCTTCAAGAGTATTATTTCTTTTCAATTCTTTTAGTAATTTATTATGTTCAGTTGTCCAATAAAATTCTAAAAATGGATAGGTTTCATAATATGCCCTCTCCTCATGTCTTTCTTATCCCCAATCTTTATAAATCTCTTCCTACTAATAATTTGGTTGATACTTTTTATCATAAGGTTCATAATAGAAATCACTTCCTTAAGCATGACAAGTCTCATTATGATTATAGCTTGGAATATTTTGGCTCACTTCTATTACTGATTTCCCACAAAGTTTTTCATATATATCATTGTCCTTGTATATCTCAAGGAAATTTTCTTTGAAGTATAGGAAAGATTAACTATGCATTTTGTTTTTTTTTAGATTAGTGACTAGAAAAAAAAATAAAACAAGAAGAATTACAAGAAAATCAAAATGAAATATCCATGTTGAAACATATTAACAAGATTTAGCTTTTAGATTTAGAAAAAAAAATTTCTAACTCAATTCTATCTAAACTACTAAAAAAGACTTATTTTTTTACAAGAATAATTACATTAATTTATGTTGACTAACCAAACTAAATAATCCTCAACATATTGCAACTTATTACAACTAACCAAACTAAACAATAGCAAAAACTTATAACTTAGTTATATCACATAATTTTATTAGTTAGGCAATATCTTAAATACTTATTAATGTGAGTATCTCATCAACTGAGATCTGAAAGTATATGATTTATATAAATAATAAAATGTACTTTTATATAAATATTAATCCCATATAAACTATATTGATAATTTATTTTTTTAATAATGAGATAACCTATTTTTAGTAAATGTTAGCTCATTATTAGAGAATTTAATGTCTATAGTTTATTCTTTTAATTTATGTGATATCATTTAAGTCGCTCAATTTATATTATGTTGGACACAAAATGAATGTTGAGGTATTATACAATAATTCATTGCTCTAATAGCTTATAAGATAATTATCACCATTGAACTCATCCAAATGAAATACATGTCATAGCTATCCTCCTTAATACATCACCATTGAGATAATAATTAAGAACTAGTTTTTTTTAATTCATAATCTCATATATTTTAGGCAACTTCGTTAAATACCAATAATGTTACTTTACATGCACATTATTATTCTTTAGTCTCAAATATCATAAAAATTACAAATCGATTTGGTTTGTAAGTAATTATACTTTTGACTTCATATACACCATACTCAGATAATTAACATATATTTTTCTCAAGTTTTACCAATGGGAACTATATGAGCAAGAGTGGCTCACTATGAATATCATCATCTTAACATTGAAGTGTCAAATAGACTATGTCAAATTGTCTTTGTTAGAAGCCCATTGTGTGAAATTGCAATGGGTGCCTAGCTTATGTGGCAAACCAATTGTACTCAGGCACATAAGCAAGATCAAGTATATGTAGAATGTTTTTTTAAAATAACATACCCCATTGGGTGGTCACCCGATTAGACTTAATCCATGACTTGTAGCTGGTCCCGGGTCCTCAGGCTAGTGGACCATGCCACTAGGCTATGTACTTGGGTCATGCCTAGCCTAGCATGAGGCATGGCTCTTGCTAGCCTAATATGATATTAGATGCATCATGAAGTAGCATGATCTAACACTAGTGATGGTTACAAACCATACCATGCCAGGCCAAGCATGGATGAACCATTCATAGGCCACCAAGCTAGGTTGACACCACTACCTTGACTTGAAACTTACCACATATTCAAGCATATCCTAAAAATTACATATCACCTTCTTTCTTAGTGGTGATGCAACTCCTACACTATAAATAGACCTATTGAAAAAAGATTCCATATAATATGCATACTAAATGAGAACTAGTTTCATTAAGATGTATGTTCTAGATTAATATGTAAAAGTATTTGTAAGTACCATGCTCAAGATTATTTGCATACTTAGATTTTTGATTTCAACATCTAGGTTTTTTTCATGTATCATAGTCAAAAGAGGTGTAACTTTCTTCTTACTATATGGATGAGTGAGTCTTATGTTTACTTATCACATCGATCACAATAATCTTGAATAAACCTAATGGTGGTTAAAACTCTCATGTAAGTTCTATTTAACAATATCCATCAATATTAAACCATAAAATAAATCAAACCATTCATCCATTCATAAATAAATAAAAGTAATACTCATTACATATGTTAAATTATACATATCATAGATACATGCTAGTTTGGTAAAATTTCTCAAATCCATAGCTAGAAGAGTGGGATTTGAGAATTGTGCTCCCAACTTTATGGATTAACATTAATCTTGCATCTCTTGCTTATTTGTGGAACCTTTACCTCTAAAGTTTAGTAGTTGTTATAATTTTTCTTATTATATGAGAGAGAAGAAGAGAAAAATAAGAAAAATCTAGAAAGTTCTCTATCTTACACTTTATACTGGAACAACCTTGCATTACTCTAATTAAGAAGTATTGACTTAAGGTCATGACTCTAGAAAATGGCCATGATATTAATCTGTACATTCATCTTTCTATAATACAAAGTCATGATACTAGTAATGACTTTGACTCATGTCTAATTTCTTTATAATATATAGTTATAGTGCTAGAAAATAATTCTAGTTTCATGGCCTTGTCTATTTGTAGCCCATAAACGGCCATATAATTAAGTTATATAGGTGTGTTGTTGTTTATAGGCTATGGTATTGGAAATGGTTCTTCTTGAGTTTTATATAGTCATGGTACTTAGAAATAGTCATGATATTAAGAATATCTTTCTTGTATTTTTTATGGCTGTGATACTGGGAAATGACTACAGTACAAAAGACTCCCTTCATATTTCTCAAGTATTCATGATATTGTGGATGATTGTAATACTAGTCTTCTTTTCTCTTATATACCATATTATCATGATATTGCTATGATGTCATATCATTGGCAATTAGCTTGAGCATTCAAGTCATGACTTTGTCTTCATCTGAGGACAAGAGTCATGGTCATAGAAGTAACTATACTTGAGTAATATCTTATGTAGCATTTAGTATCCCAAAGTCATGAATTTTAATAATTGTTATAGTTTTGGCATGAGTAGGTTTAGCTCTATGATTTTTTATATCTCAAAATTCATGACTTTGTAAAAAATATGTGGCTATTACTTGACAGTACTGAGTCATATTAAAGATAAAATCATAATTCTTGAACATGGCTGAACCTTAAGCACAAGTGAGGTACTTAATTATTGTGATGGAGAATTAATATCACAACCATTAAACCTTTTTGAGCTGAGTATTAGTGAAACTCCAAAATAATATCATAGTCAATAAGAATATATCACATAATAAAAGATTCTACTAACAAGTTGGTAAGGTTATGATGTACAATAATTACCCAAAAAATTAGGTTAAGATTCAAGAAAGAATATTTATTAGTTTGAACACCTAACACACACCTCTTAAATCTCTCTTCTATTGGGATGGATTTAAAAAAATGTACAAAACTAGCATGGGTATAGGGTTGGTATATTTTGAGATATATGATGTGAATTAGTTTTATTTAAGAATAAATGAATGGTTTGATTTATTTTTTGTTTGATTGTTGATGGATAGCTATAAAATATAACTCAAATTAGAGTTTTCAATTATTAGTATATTTGTGTAAGATTTATCGTGGTAGATGGTGATAAGAAAATCACAAGGCTCACACATGCACATGATAGAAAGGAAGTGAAAACCCTGGTGACTATGATATATAAGATAAACCTATATGTTGAAATGTAAAATTTAGGTAAGTTAATCATCGTAAGTATATTACTTATAAAGCCAAAAGTGATAATACTTTTACGCATCAATCCATAGTATATATTTTAAATGAACTCATTATTGATTAGTATATATGTAATATAAAACATTCTCTCAAAAAAAGTTCACCTATAATGCATGAGTTGCATCATCACCGAGGAGGATAAGGATACAAAGCCCTCATAACATGCACAAGTATGTTGTGACTCACAACATGATGATAGCCCTTGTGAGCTACTTTCACTTATATGGTTATTACTAGTAAAACTTGAAAAAAGTATACGTTAATTGTGAGTATAGTACTTACGAAGCCGAAAGTTTAAATACCCACAAATCATATTAATTTATGGTCTTTATGATATTTGAGGCTGCATAATAAGAGTATACATATGAAAAAATTATCAAGGGTAGTTGATGAACTTTCGTAAAAGGTATAATATTATTAATAAATATCGAGTAGAGATAAATTATTATCTATGTGGAGACATACCAAATAGAAAGCTACGAGGAGACCACTATTGAGATTGATTCAATTGTTAGAATTACCTTGCATACCATTTAGGCAATGAGTCAATGTATCTCACCACGATATAATATAAGTAGAGCGACTCAAGCAGCATCGCATAGATTTAATAAATAAATCATGGACCTAAGATAGTTTAACAATCCAAGTATCTAGTTTAACAATGTGTTATGAGACGAATTAATCAAAAAAAACTATGAGATTAAACCATAAATATTTTATCACCAATAGTTGTACATGGGAAAATATTATTGATGTACATTTTTTAGTTTGTCTAATTACAACTCATTAAGAAAATCAATCACATGAAAGATGACATAATAATGAGATTTAATGTTTCATGGTTGTCCACCCTAATCATTGATAAAAAATTTTGACAACTAAATTAGCTTTATAATGAGCAAAGATATCGATTGATTTAAAAATTGTTATGTACATCAAAACATTCAAGATGAAGAACAAAATGAGATACAACTAAATTAAAAGGAAGTATGAAGATAATTTCAATGGTAGGGATTGGTTGTTTGGGTTTGAAGGTGTTGTTAGGCGAATGATTGTCCACAGAGCAGGAAAAGTGTCAATAATTTGCTCTAACTAGAGAAGAAACATAGATATGATAATGAGGAGGATGAAAAGACAATAATGACGAGGAACCACATTGATATTTTGGTGTTTTTAGAATGATAAAATATGTTAGATTAGAAGAGAATAAAAATAATAACTTTTAAAATTAAATGTGACAAGGGATGTGAATTTTATTGTTAAATGAATGAAGTCAATAATAGTAGACAAACTTAAGAATTCTTGCTCTCTAAAACTAGGTGGGATGTTAAATATGTTTTTAAAAGAATATTTAGAATTGAGGATGAGAATCAAAAGATGATTCACAAAATATGGGGCGGGTGAAAAAAGTAGATGACTAATATGATGGTGGAATATAAACATCGTGGACAAGGTAAGATCAATTTCAATAATGAGATAGTGGTCTTTTAGTAGACCATTATGTTGAGGAGTATACAGTATAATAAAATGATGTTTTTTGAGTTGAGATGTTATATTCCTCTTATATATTAAAGTAATGAGTAGTATTTTTTGTTTTGTGAATTTAAAAATTGTCAAGTCATCTAGAATATTATATTTTGAATGATCTAGATACAATAAAATGTACTTAGTAAAATAGTCAACAAATATAATATAGTTTTTAAAATTATTAATATAGTTTATAAGAAGTAATCAGCAAGCATCAAAATAAACAAAAACAAGTGGACCATGACTTATAAAGGACAAATGATAAAAAGAATGTTTATAAATCACAAGGCTAAAAAAATGAATGACAATGAAAAGACAAAGATAATGAATGTGAAATAGGTATATAATGACTTGACATAACTATTGAAGAATTTGAAGGAAGGATGCTTGAAATGGTAATTCAAACTATCAGGAAGATTCCAAAACCAAGCAATTAATATGGTCATTTTAGAAGATAGGTGTCGTGTTGAAGCCACTGATAAACATCATATTTAGTTGGGCATAGTAGAATATATATCACATGGTGCATGATCATCAACAAAAAATAAAAAAAAATAAATAGATTTTCTAATAAACTGACTAAATCCAAAATAAAAAATAAATTCTTCCATACATACGATACACATTGAATATTATAGAAAATAGGAGAAAAAAAATATATCAATAATAAAAACATCGATATCACTCTTGTAATGGTTATATAGAGGCAAGCGTGGAAGGTCACGGATAACATGATGACTTACAAGTGACAATAGAGTCAATAAGTCATTTTGAATTTTTGTTTGATGATGAAACATGACTAATTAGGAGGAAGAGTTAAACTTTGAAGTTTTTGAATATGTTGGTGCATAAAGCACATGACCCATCTCATCATGAAACTAATAGATAAGGAGGTGGTTGGATGACATGATGATTAAGATACTATGGTTTTGAAGGATCATAATTACTAGTTGAGTAGCTATGAGAATGTACTGGTTAGAATGATAGATTAGATGACGTTCCATTTTCATGGTTAATAAATTTGCAACATGAATGGCTATAGGTGTGCAATATAGTATATTTTCATGTTCTAGCTATTTATTTTGAAACTCATAAAAAAAGAGTGTGGTGCCACGTGTATATAACATGAATAAACGTTAACTCATTAGAATCATGCTTAGTATCTTATAAATAATCAAAAACAAATCTAAAATATTGGACAACAAACAAAAAAAGCTCTTTCCAGTTTTTTGATGCTGGAATCTGTAAGATTGAAAGAGTCAAGTAATACTAACTTAGGTAATTATGAGTGATGGATGGGGATGTATAAAGTGAATTGCTCTAGATATTTTAAAAAGAGTGTAACTAATATTTATTTAGGCAGCGTAAAAGTGGTCGACATGTTAGGCTTGATACCACTTCTAACAAGCTATTTCAAAACAATTTGTTAGGATCATGGAGTAACAATATCGATGATGATAGAGTTTTGGTAAGGTTGTTATCATCACTAATAATTAATTGAAATTCTACCTTGGCCATTGAAAAAAAATCAATTAGTCTGGGTGCATACAAATAAATGATGGTTTGAATCAAAGCATCCATTTTAATGGAATTTATTTGGAAGCATACCAATGTTTACACGCATATGTTTTGATGGGCCACTCTCAAATTTATTATTAATGATGTTCCTTTTTAAATTTGAATTAGTTGATATGTTTTTGATAACAAAGATGTGTATTATACTATGAAAAACAATGTTGATATTATTTATCACAAAGTATAATGTAATTCTAACTCATACTAACTTTTTTTATTATATTTATCCATATTTTTTTATGGTTTAATTGTTCTTTCATGTCTACTCTTATTTGTTTATATATATATATATATATGTATATATATATATATGTTATTTATTTATTTATTTATTTATTTCAAGCTGTATATGATATGAAGAAAAATATTTTATGAAAATGTGATGAAACTTCTAAAATGCATGGTAGAATTGCTCATGAAGAAAAAAAATTATAATTAAATGCTAATGTTATTTAGAGTCAGCCTCAATTTATGATAAATTAATAAAATATGAGAAAATAGGGCAATATTTAAATAGATATGAGAAAGTTATATCCATATATATCATTATATAGTAGTCAAGTATTTTATAGAATAGAATATTTAAATTTAACATAGTCTATGAAAACATTATGGGTACTGGTAGTGTTGGCCGTAAGACAAAAAAAAATGAACATATTGTATAACTCATGAACAAATTTTAAAAAACATAATTTTGGGTAAAAGGAAAAAATAGTTTTCTTTGGATAATATAAAATTTGGATGAATTATTATTTGTCTAACTTATGATGATATAAATGTTTTGCAAGACTTTCCCAAATAATCAGGCATGTTTTATAGACTTTTGGCACCTTAGCCTATTAATCACATAATCTGTTGAATGATAGATGCAGATAAATGGAACAATGGGCATGCTCGAGTCAACACACAATAATTCAATGTGCTTAAAAAAAAATAATTGTTCAAAACAAGTTGATTTATTATAACCACTTACAAATATAAATATACTATTTTTATTTTAAAAAAAAATCATTCATTTGACAAAAAAAAAAATAACAATCTCATTTTTTATATTAGTAATATTTTTTTTGATTCCGTAGAAATTCAAAATTATTGATTAGTATATTTAATAATGTAGGTTTTATTATTTTTGTTTGATACAAATTTGTCACAATATCCCACCCAAATTTGACTTTTTAAGTGGAGCAATGTATCTGGAGGACCATTTTGGTTGACCCAATAGACCCATCTAGTATGTCAACACTAAAACCAGTACGTACTAGTACTGGAGATGTGTCAGAAATGTAATAATGGAGCAATGAAACTAGAGGTCCAATGGACCCAATGGACCAGATTGGTTAACTAGTACGTACTAGTGAGTCAGAAATGGCCCAGCTTGCCTCTAATGCTACTTGGGCTACAACTATATCTACTACAACATAATAGTGTACCATAAACACTAAAACTCTCCTGCACATAAACACCGTAGATCTTGATTGAGATGGTTCATGCCCCATTTTCAAGAGATGTGGGCATTCATAATGGGTCTAATTATGCTTTAGTTCATCAAATATAATTTTAAAAAAACCAAAATATATCAATTAAAAAAATAAACCTAAAATTAAAATGTTTGTGTTTTAATGCACTAAAAAAATCAAAACCCATTAATTATCTTCCAATTCAACAAAATTGTGGATGAACAACCTTCGATAATAGCTAGCTCACCAAATGAGATGCTCAAGCTCGTTCGTGGAATGAAATTTCATAGCTTGTTCACCAACTCACTTAGTGAATGAGCTTGCTAAGCTACTTCCATCAATGAGCGCGTGTAGCTCGTTAAGAAAAGGAGCTCGATCTCGTCCATTTATTTTTTTTTAATACTAGAGAGTATTTTTCATTTTTAAGTCGAGTCTATCCAATCTTATATATTTTAAGTCTGGATGTATTTTTTTTTAATTATTAATTTTTTGAATCTCTTTTTTTAAATGTTTTATATTTAATCCACTAAAACATAATGTATCTCTCATAATGGGTTGTAAATCTGGTCCACTAAATCATCACGTACTGAATCTAATGCCATCTAATCACAAAAAAAAAAAAAAAAAATTAATGAGTTTTTTTAAGAATACAAGTTTATTTTATATTTATACAATAAAGCTTTTTAATTAATCATAGTTGTAAGTGGGGTTTTTATGTTTAGGTGTTAGTTAGAAAATAATTTTAAAATTTTCAAAAATTTTAATTAAAAAAAAAATACATGGAAACATATAAATTTTATGTTTTTGTGCACTAAAAATTAGAGACCTAATTTTGTCTTGTCATGACATATAAGTAAATTAAAAAAAAAAACATTTAAAAACATTTAAAAGAGATAGTGTTGATTGAACCCACAACCTAATCATTTTTGGTTGTGCCTCAGACCATCCAACTATGAGCATCAAATAATTATATAAGTGACACACACACACACACACATATATACATGTTGATATATTTATATATGTACATATATATATATATATATATATATATATTCACTTATCAAATAATATGATGCTTTAATTTTGATGGTTGGGGGCACAACAAACAGTGCTTTCATCATTGGTTCAAACAAAACCATCTTTTTTAGAGCTACATTAATAGTTTTAGAGATATATATGCTAAAAGTCATTTAATCTCTATGAATGTTTATTTTGTTATTTTATTTCAATGATAATCTACATGAGCTAATTTTGCATTTAATTATCATGCATGTGTGTCCTTTATTTAACATAATAGATTATTTGTTGTATAGGTTTAAACTTGCACATAAAATCAAATTATTTGTTATTGCTGACTATAAACTATTAGTTTGCAATCTAAATAGAGTTTGACATACAATTGGTAAGATTATATGACAAGATTTAAGTAAGGATTAACTATGAAGAATGATGTAGTCATAACTTCCTATACTAATACACTTGTGTGTATTGAACAATATATTTAGAGTGATTATTTTATATTGGCACATAATTAGTTTCTCATGTTTATTATGAATATTGTTATTCTTAATCTGTAGATAATTAATAAATACATGCATTTATTATTGGTTGTTTTGATTCACATAGAGTTTGATTTAAATGTTGATCAATAACTTCAATGTGTTGAATAACTATATTAATTGTATGTTGAATATAAATCATGAATATATGCCACATATTATAAATTAGATTGATGATATCTACTTGATAATGCTTGTAAAGTTATAATTTTATCTAACCATGCATGTGGATATAAATCCAACATATTTATTATGTCAAGTGGAATGTTTTAAAAAAATTATCAGATATTGATTAAATAAAATTGATTGTGATTTAATTTAATTGATAGATATCTTAGCATGAAGAGATTAATAATCATTTAATAAAAAAAAAGTATGAATGACATTTCAAATAAGTGAGCAAATATAATTATAATTTTTTATTGTATTGAATTGTATTTAATTAAAGTAAGTTTAATTATTTACATTGGAAGCTTAAAATCTTATTTTTATTTTATGTCCCTGCTGTGGTCTTAACTACAATCATAATCAACTGCTTAATAATTGACTGATTAACTTTACTCATAATTGACTACTTAACTATAGACATGATTAACTGCTTAATAAAATAAAAATATTTTTTTAATTTGTTTAGAGTATTAAAGCATCTCTTCATGACGAGTTATAAACTAATAAAAAAAAAATAAAGGGACATAAGAAAAGATTTTTTTATTTCTATAAATGAGTTTTGTTTTTTGGGAAATTTATATTTTGGTACACTAAACACGAAATAATTGTGTATCTGTATGCTAAAATTTGAAACTTGATTTCACTCGTAAGTGACGCATCAATGATTAAAAAAAATAATAAATAAATAAATAACAAATCTTATATAAGGCACACGTCAACTTTTTTCGATAAACATGATATTCGAACCCACATCTTTTATAATAAAAAACACCCTTGTACCACTCATCTAAAAGCAAAGAATCAAAACCCAAATGAATGTATATGTGTGTGCGTGCGTGTGTACAAACGGACCTAAATAGAAATGGCCAAATTCTTTTCTTATATATATATATATATAATAAGTTAATTAAAAATAGACAAATCCATTTCTGATCCCATCACAATCTAAAATTAGTGACCCAAATAGATATGAAAATTTTTCATTTATAAAAGGCTTCTTTCTAAATTTTAGAAATGGAATTTGTTTGGACATTTCTAATTCGTGTGACATAACATTTTCATTTCTAAATATAGTGGCAAAATTGAATTCTCCATTTTTGTCTCTAATCTGATACTAAAATAGTGACAAAATAGAAATACTAATTATGTTTCTAAATTAGATTTGAAATTGAAATGATAATTTTTATTTCTAATTTCTTAAATACGAACATATTCCATTTGTTGTAGTTTTATGTATGATTTATATCATTTAGAAATGTATACAAAAATCATATACCCTGCCCTCTATTTTTTTTTTTTGTATAATTTTCATCTAATAACTTTCATATAACATCCGCTAAAATATATAACATTAAATAATAAACATCAAAGTTCACTTATCTGTATTGCACATATATTACATTCATAACATGAACACGAATAAAAAAGTTCTACACAACAAAGTTCCTTACAAAAATACCATAAACAACATAACAAACAACTACAACTCATTGTTGATATGAGTATTCTCCTCAGAAGATTTGGATGAATTTTTTTCAAAATGATGAAAAAAAGATGAAGCCTTTGCTGATGTGTACATAATTTTTTCCATCTTCAAAATCCTCAATTGTATTTCATCATCTCTTTTCAAATTACAATTCTTCCATATTTTTCATCTCTGTATTCTTGTACTGTATCTCCTCATTTTTTTGGCAATTGATCTTGAATTTTTTACATCTCCGCCCACAATTGCTCATCATAGAAATTATTATAATTAGAAGATGAAGTTGAAGAGCTCAAAATAGAACATAGATAAAATGTAGATACATGGATACCAAGATTATACACTTGTCATTTTTTCGACTCCACTCTTATGGCCTGAAGGTAAATATGTGCAACATCAATCTCTATATACTTTATAGAATGATTTGTCACTTGAGAAGAAAAAAAATCATATTATACACAGCTTCCTACAATTATATAATACAATATAATTCATCAATATTATATTAAAATAAAATTGAAATCAACATATCAAACCATCAACAACCTACTAAATATTGAGATAAAATTAAAGTGAATGATTATAGTTATGGAGTCCATATATAATAACTCATTAAAACTATTAATATAGAGAAGATACTTTACATGGAAAATTAAGTGTTGTGGTTGCCAAAAATTTAATTTTTTAACATTTTTTTCTTTAACATATTTCAATTCACATGACACACTAAAAGTAGAAAGTGATAAACTCACATTAATATCATTTGATTGCTTGTCTACAAATGATCTATCTTTTTTCTTGTGCATGTGCTTGAATACATCCAATGGTATTGGTGGACTCCATATTTGACTATTATATAAAGGAATAAATTATATATTTTATTTTATTGAATGTAATTATATTTTATTTGATTGTGTGGCCTGAATTTATCAATAAACAAATAGAATATATATATATATATATAGCTATTATATAAAGGAAAAATTATATATTTTATTGTATTGAATGTAATTATATTTTATTTGATTGTGTGGCCTGAATTTATCAATAAACAACTTAGTCTTTTGAAAATAAATAATATTAACTAATGATGTACATTAAACATTATTATTAATTTTATATATTTGTATTTACAAAGCTAACATCAAAGATAAATTAGAATGAGACTACTTCCAAATCTAAAAAATATTAGTACTTCAATTTGGAACCACCAATATGCTTGGAAGGTTCTGATCCCTCACTTGCTTTCTTCTCTATTCTCTAAGATTGTCATTGTATCTGATACTAGCCACATGTTTCAATGTATCTTTCATAGAGATCAACAAATTATTATTCCATTTATATTTTGCCTACAGAAAAAGAACATTATATTGTGATGCATTTTTTAATAATTTTTAGTAATAAAAGAATTTGACATTGTGTTACATGCAATAAAATTATACTTCAAATTCTTCTTAATAATATTTTTTCATGTTTAATGATACTCTACTTTAATTTATACCCTCCACAACTAGTTTCTACGTAAAAATTTTTATAATTATACAATAGGTAGAAAGAATAAATCTGCAAACATAATTTTAACTATGAATGATAATGTTTGATCAGTAATATTTTTTCATATGAACGAAAAATACTTATATTTATGTTACCAATTTAATGTTTTCTTTATTCATATGATTTATCCAAAACTTAGCAAGGCAAACATAATTTTAACTATGAATGATAATGTTTGATCAGTAACAAAATAATAGTTAGTTATTAATAAAAATGTTTAGATTTTAAACAAAAACATCTATTTATATATTTATGCACAATTATAAAATAAATTAATTACAAGTAAAAAGAAGAAAATCTAATAATACGTGCAGTAGTAAATTTATCTTAGCTACGTACTATTTATTATTAATAGTGGGCCAAATAAAAATTTTATCATAATTTTGCATGTAGATCATAAATTATCAATATCCAGCCATTGTCAAAGCTGTTGTAGTAATGCATATACCTCCTAAGATAGTTAGAACAAAGCTAGCAATATAAACCGATACAAAATGAGATGAAGATGAAATATTGGTTGTAGACAATACACGTGTGTCATTATGAGGTGATACAAATGTATCCTCTATATATGTAGATGAATGTGGAGAAATATTTATAGTGTTATTATCACCAAATAAATATGGAATTTCTTCTCCATCAACTATTTGTTGATTTTCTCTACCCCTCCCCAAGGATAGAGATCATCGGCTACTAGAATTATCACATCTTATACCTAATCTAATTCTCATAATCATCGAAAAATGCAAAGATAAGAAATAAATATAATGAATATGTTATACTAAGAAAACATTATGACATAAGATTCACATTTATATTTGTGAATATTTTTTAATCAAACACCAAAATTATATTAGTTACAAAATAAGTAATAAAATTTTACATCAAAGTCAAAGAATATCTACTCATCATCAAAAATTTCAAACAAAGCATCTCCATCTAAATATTCATCTTCATTAGATTAAGCAAGTAATTCTTTCTTATTATCTTTTTCAACATAAGTATCATCAATGTTTAAAGAGTTTTCATCTTCACCAATCTAAGTTTCAGTCCCATTATTTACCACAAGATTGATTGGATGAATTTCCACAATATTCTCTTGAAATACAGGTGCATGCGATGGCGTCACCATGACATCCATTTCAATAACGTTTACAACTGACCTAGGTTTTAATTTATAAATAACCCACCAGTCAACAACATTTTTTTATGGCTCGATAAGTGATGTAAAATACTTATTCTACTTGCATCTCAAGAATGAATGACTTGTACGTGTGATAATTATTTTTTATGGTGTACATCCAAATGGTTGTATCGATGATGAATTCAAGTTCCCAAACTTTGAATGGGATCAAACCACTCACATTTAAATAGAATTATCATCTTAATTGGTAAAGTATGATACTCCAAGTGTAAAATTTTAATCAATTGATATGAAAGTCAATATTAGATGCAGTAGAGTTAGACCCCTTAATACATATACCACTGTTCATTACAATTCTATCTGAATCATGCTTTAAAGTATGAAATTTATATTTATTTACATAATGTATAATATATATTTGTAAACTTCATAATAACATTTTTGCAAGATCCTTTATTTGTCTATTATATATATTTGATGACGGAAAATATACCCAAAAAGGGATTTAAAATAAAATCAATATATTGTGGCAGGTTATTTATTATATATATAATGATTTATGTGTACAAAAATTGTAATAATTTATTTACGACATTACATAAATATCATAAATAAATTATAGCCACCCTTTTATTTTGTATTGTAGTTTCTTTTTTCATTGTAATAAATGTTGGATGGAGCCTGCTTCCCCATCATAGAGGCACCATGCTCGCCTCTTATTAAAATAAAAGTTTCTCAATTTTCTAAATTTTATTTTTTTTTTAATTTCAGGATGTGATAAATTTATCCCACTTTAATGGTAAAATTGAATTTCTGATTTATTAGTGAACCTACACAATTATTTTTTATTTTTGTCTATTTTTTAAACTATTTTTAAGATTTCATTTTTTTATTTATTGTATGTTTGATGCACTAGAACACATATTCCCCTAAAAACAAAACTCATTTATAGAAAGAATAAAATCTTTTTTTTATATGACCATTTGTTTTTTTTTTTTTTTGTTTGTCAATTTATCACTTATCATGCTTAAGTAATTTAAAACTTAAATAAAATAAATATATATTATATTTGTCATTGTTTATGTTTAAATAATTATATATGTGTGTGTTTAAATATTTATATATATTTATGTTTATATTTTTATATTTAAGTTGATATATTTATATTTAAATATTTACAAATTTATAAAATTTTTATACATGTTTATGTTTAAATACAAACACACACACACACACACACACAAAATAAAAGTTAATGCATAGGTTATATATTACCTTAATTTTTTTTTTAAAAAAAAAATGCAAACTGACTATTAGGGAATAAACTTGAGTTTTAAATTTTTTTATTTAAACTTGAGTTTAAAATTTTTTTATTTATGTATATATTTTTTAATTATTTAATATTTGATGCATCAAATACGAATCAAACTATCAAAGATAAATTGATATCATATAATTTAGAGATATGAATTACAAATTGAATTAGATACTATAAAATAATAATTGTCTTAATTGAATTAATTGATTATTTTTATTTTTTAAATTTGTTGACGTGTCGAGGGTGATAAATAACAAATACATTTCTGATCTGTTATTTTTATTTATTTTAAAATAAATAATTTATATTTCAGAGAAGGTTTTCAAAAATTAAAGTTTTAGGTATATATTTTTAGTTATCTTGATGATACAATATCAATATAAGATTATAATCTCGGAATTTCACCCGCACGTGCGTTGCGTTCAATTCGGAGAGCATTCCGTTTCCCAGCTGGCGCGAGGACAACCAGGTCTGCGTTCGACCTTCGACTCCCAAGACTCTCATTCCTCTCCGTCAGGATAACGCTTTGCCATCCCTGGGAAAGTTGAACCAGCGTTTGGATTTCCGATCTCTATCAATTTTGATCGACATGGACGATAGCTGTGCGGTGTGTGCAGAGACACTGGAGTGGGTGGCGTATGGTCCATGTGGCCACCGCGAAGTGTGCTCGACTTGCGTCGCTCGCCTGCGATTCATCTTCGACGACAGCCGTTGTTGTATCTGCAAGACCGAGTCCACCATCGTCTTTGCCACAAAGGTGAAGCAGCAATAATTTTCTCTCTCTCATCAATATCGCACAATTTTGCTTAATTGTTCCTTTTTTTGCATGGTAGGCTCTAGGGGAATATACGAGGATGATTAATGACTTCTCGTCGTTTCCGTCAGTGCCGAGGGAGGGGCGCTCTGGATCGTATTGCTTTCACGAGGATACACATATCTTTTTTGATGATGATGATCATTACAAGATGATCAAGGCTATGTGCAGGCTTACCTGTCGTCTGTGTGATGGGGATGATGGGCAGAGTGATGTTTCAAAGCTCCCAGGGAAGTTTAGGCATATTGAACAGTTAAAGGGGCATCTGTTTCATCAGCACAGGTTGCTTATGTGCAGCCTTTGTTTGGAAGGGCGAAAGGTACGGATTGTTTTGTATGTTTTTAGTTTGCATGTTAAATTTTATTTATTTATGAGTTTTCCAACAATCATATGCAAAGATTCATGCTCGAGGTGTTATAACTTTCAGAGGTGTGAGTTTTATTTTGCAAGAGCATCTCCAACAATGTTATCTAAATTAGCTACTCAAAATATAATAAAATATTGTATTATATTTTATATCTATCATCTTTTTTAAGATTACACTCCAACAATGCTATCTATTATAGCTGTTCACTTCAACTAATTTTAATTAATTTTAAAAATAAAATCTAAAATATTATATGCAAGCAATGTAATCACCATATTGATAAAATACAAAATTTTAAAATTTGTAAATTTATACAATAATTTTTGCAACGAAAATGATTATACAATGGGATATAACATTGATGATAGTATATATCCAAAATTTAAAATATTTGTCAAAAAATATTTTATGTCAAAAAAGTAATAAATAACTGTTATTACTTTATTTGTACCATATTAATACTATATAAATTTGTTTGTTTATTAATAAAAAAGAATTATATATTTTTTCTAATATTTTCAATTGGCGGTATTGATAATATCTAGCTTGCAATTTTGGCATGCAACTTGTATTTATCAATATTATTTAATATTTCTCTTTTATTTGTTCAAGTTTCATTTTTTCATTCTTTTGAAGTAGATGTTATTGTTCTTGAAGATAATATTTTTTCAACATTTTAATTTTTTTTTCATTTGTTAATTTTTTTTTCCTACATCAAAACTAAGATTAAAAAATTTAAGTTTTTTTTCATCACCTCATTATTCGTTGTTTTTGGATTTTTGGAGTCTCGCTTTCTTAGTTTTTATACTCGATGGTCTATCTAAAGATCCATATGAACCATCGTCATCTTCAAAATTTCTTGAGTCCGATATAGATGGTAAGGATTTGCCATGGGTGTCATAATGTTCTGATTTTTGTTTTTTTGCTTAAGAATTTTCTATCTATTTTGGTTGATATCTTACTTCATTTCAATAATGTTCAAATGAAAAGAAGATTTATAGAGTTTTTTGTACATGTTTTTGGTATTATGAATCAAAAAAATTTGAAAAGAAAAAAATCATTATGTCAATTAAAAGATAACAATTTTGTAATATAATTTTATCTCAAACTTTATCTTTCTTTGTCGACCCACAATGATTCAGTTTTTTAATTCGTGCTTTGCACCCTCAAAATTTGTTGGTGGCTAATTGAATTGTCGACCAATAATTTATTAAAGAATGTTGACTATGAATTGAGCATGCCTTAGGTATGTATTGATGGAAGAACTCATAAATCATTTGCCAATGTGCCTTAGATTTTTATTCATTTTCTTGCACAACATCTAATCTAATATTAAGCCATGCTGATATTATCATACTATTTTCATTTGAAATAAAATTGTCACCTCGTTTTTTGGCGGTGAAGTGTACTTGATGAGATATTGGAGAAAATTAACCTATAATCTCATAATCTAAATGGCTTGCATCATTCATAAGATTGGTGAAGTACGCACCATAATGAAATTGATCCATGAGATTAACAATTCTTGCTTTTTAAAAGTTAGATGATTAAGTATTATAATGTAAAAAAAAAATTCAAATAAAAAAGAAAAGCCATAAAAATTAAAATGAACATTGTATAAAATTCATAAACAAGAAAGCTTGCTTATACAGAAGAACATGACATTTAAGATTAATCAAGGGGATTTCATTTGTGAAAACACAAAACATTAAAAAATTAAACATCTGTGAAAAAAAAATTAGTGTGTTCTTATCCAATAATAATATTATTTTGTGCATAACTACAGCATCAAATTAGTCAAATTATCATCAATATTGGTTTTAGACAAAATATAAGCAATATGAGTAATAAAATTATTTAACAAATATGAGCAATGATATTATAAAATATGAGCAACTTCATTTGAATATGCAGACACAACTCCAATCAGTTAATATTTTCACAAAACCACTAGCCTCCAACTTATCGCTCATCTTATTGTCCAAGATATATGTTAAAGATATTTACAATCCATTTAAAAAAAGGATTTTTGAGATAACTATAATGAAAAAATTCATAATATTTATGTTTTAACTATTCACAAATAGATTGTGTAAGGACTGTTATAATGTATAAAGATAAAATTTTTATCTAAGATGATGCTTTAATTTTTTTGAAATGGCCAAAATACAATAGATAGTACATCCCACTAACTAGTATATGCTAGGAAGCAATGTATTTGAGTATCATAGAAGTGATATCCTATCATCAATTGATTTTTATTTTCCTGTTCTAAAATTATAAAATTAAATTCTAAAATTTAATAGATTTTAGTTTAATAGATTAACTAAAATAATCCTACAAGGATTAAAATAGTATGTGTGTGTGTGTGTGTCTGTATGTCAAGAGTTATGATAATTCTGAAACAACATAACACAATAATTATTCACATACACATAACACAAAAAATATTCACACACACATCAAAATACACAAAAAATAGATATTCATTGATTATAGTCAGATTAATAAAGTTCTAAAACAAAGTTAATTAATAGATTAATAACATATTCAAACTATATCATGATTGTTTGATTATAAATCAAAATTTTTTAACCTAATAGTAATTGTTTAGACAACAAAGGAACATAACAGTAGAAAAATGATAACTAGAACAACAAAATTGTTGGGTAATCGCGCTTCCACGGGTAGTGAGATTAAGAACAAAAAATACAGAAACAACACAGAAACGAGCAATATATATATCCCAATCCACAAACATTCATGACAGAATCAAAATGAGAAAAAACAACAGCAAATAACTTGGTTCGCTAGTCGCTCAGTACGACTAGCTACCTCCACCAGAAAACGCTTATGCGTTACAGATTAAAACCAAGAAATGTATGTCTTACAGTATGCTGCACGATAGTCGTGAAAAATCGCGCAGAGAGAGAGAGAGAGGAGAAGAGACGATGAATAGTTCAACCGGGTCAAAAATAGCCACC
Source organism: Sapria himalayana (assembly GCA_029783825.1). Classification (NCBI taxonomy): domain Eukaryota; kingdom Viridiplantae; phylum Streptophyta; class Magnoliopsida; order Malpighiales; family Rafflesiaceae; genus Sapria; species Sapria himalayana. The sequence continues at coordinate 185,715 of JAREIK010003317.1, forward strand.
CGAAAAATAAATACAAATGTTTTTATACAAAAAATAAATAGCCGGTTCATTTAACCGAAGCGGGATCTTCGTTATTGTGTTACTGCTGCATCCCCGAGCTTTTAATATTTCATTTCTTGCACTTACATAAAAATATTAAAACAGATTATTAAGTTAAAATAAATTACATATACAACAAAAATAAATATTGATACAGGTAAAACGACAAGGATATAAATGAAAATTAAAACTCCAAACCCTAGAAACAGAATTATGAAATGAAAAATTCATGTGTTTGATTAATTCAAGGGAAGAAATGCATAAATTTAAAATTTTCAATACCGTTATAGTAACCATAGTCAAAAAAATTTGATTTCATGATAAATTTGTGTTTTCACGCGATGTTAGTTGGAGCCTGGCGAGGATTTATGGATTGCTACATGTTGCGAGCAAAATGATGGATATGTGAAATAGATAGCCGGATGCCGAGCTTGTTGGAGTTGTTTTTTAAGCTTTAACTTTTTAAAATAATTAAACAAAAGTAGATAGCAAACCTCTTGGAGATGCTTTAAGTTGCCATTGTTCATTCTTTTGATGTGGGCACATTATGTTTGCCATGTTCATTGAATATGCCATTAAAATCTAGACTTAATCTTTTCTCGGTGGAGTGATCATACACATTAAGCTATGTACATGAGATTTTTATAAAGGATTTATTAATTAAATAGTAGCATTTAGTTCTCCTTTTCATTGAGCCGTGTTAGTCAATTTTTGATTAGTTTCTTGATGTGGGAGGATGGTATTTGCAAACTCAGGTGTGATTATGGTTCAGGCCATGACTAATGAATTCATCGCTTGAGTCAAGCTGATGAAATTTCCTGGAGTACATTTATGTGTTTTTCCTTCATGTAAATACAAGTGGAAATTCAGTTATTTATATCAGGCCATGCGTGCACAATGCCAAGCCTGTATTAAAACTAGGCTAGGAAAACACATTCTCATCATTGAAAAATATATGCTATATTAATATGAACTAACAAATTCAAATGTAATTGAAATATGACTCATTCTTAACTTGAGGCCAAAGTGAAATTTCAAAGGTGTAAAAAATTAATAGATACTAATATATCTCATGGATCTTTATTTTTTCTAGACTTATCAAAAAATAAGGTTTGCTATAGTACTTGCTAATAATATTTGTATCTTGTTAAGTATTTTGATAAGCATGTGGTACTCATATCTTTCTTGATATGTATGTGGCTATGACCCTAGGAATTGATCATGATGCTTATGGTTAGCTTGCACGTATAAGTTGCATTTGTTCATTTATTTGAGGATACGAGTCATAATTTTTGAAATGACTAAATTTGAGTAATATTTTTTATAATATTTAATAATCTAAAAGTTATAGTTTTAAATAATTTTTGTGGTCTTGTCTTGATTACTTATGATTTTTTAATTTTTTGTAGCTTAAAAATTATTTTATAAAAAATTATGGCTTTGACTTGAGAGTATTTAGTTATGTAAAGATAAAGTCATAATTATGTAAAATTTGTCATTACTTTGAATATTAGTGAGATATTTGGTTGTTGTGATGAATAATTAATATCATAGTTATTATAATTTTATGAGCTAACTATTATTATGATTTTATTATAATATCAAAGTCATTGAGAATATATTATACGGTAAAAAAATTATGCTCATGGGAAAGTAGGATTGTGACAAATAATATTTTCTCAATGATCATTTAGATATGATTTTAGTCAAGAATAAATATTAAAATTATGAAAGACTTGTAAATTTATCCCATCTGCTAACTATTTCAAGAAATTAGTTAGCTCAATAAATATTTATTAAATTTCTTTAAAATACTAAAATTTATAAAATTAATACATATTTATCCTATTTTTATATATACACATTAATTTCAAATATCAAAATATAATTGAATATCCAGTAAATTGAATACTGAACAAATTTTCATAATAAAATGATTGCTCATCCCCGAGCAATAATTTTTTTCATCAAAAAATATGAATCATCACAAACCATGATTTTGTATGATAATGTTTTAGTGTCATTATATCTATAAATAGTGGAGTAATTATAAGAAGCCATATTAATAATTACAATGAGATTTGAGTTTCATGATTATACTTGTGGTTCATTCGGCCAATGAATTTGTTTTTGTGGTGAATATAGATGTTTATTATGTCATATATGCAGAAAAAATTTATGAATTATCTCTTAAGTAGTATTATGTTTAATTTTTATACATTGACTATCAAAAATTCTTTAATTTAATTGGAGATTTTTGATGTTAATACAATTTTTTTAGTATATTATGTTTATTATGTCATATATTATGTTTTATGTTGGTCTCTTCATTTAATTTTTCTTTAGTTACATTCATTTTAAAGATTATTTCCTCATTTGATGTCCTAATTTTAGTAAATTTTATAGTTTTTTTTTCTCTACTTCATTGTTTTTTTTTTGAATCTTCAAATTTTGTGGTATTGATTATTTTTTGTGACTTTTTTTTGAATTATTTTTTTTTGTGGATCCAAAGAGTTGGGTATGTGAGTGTCAGCTACTTCTTGTGCTGTTTTCTTGCTTTTATCTTTCTATAATTCTAAAATCATGGCACTATGTAGAGTTATATATATATATATTTTAAATTTTTAACTGATTAATTTTTTTTATATCTTCAAAGTCATAATATCATGTGTAACCATGACTTTGTCTTTTATCATTTCTTAATTATTTTTATTTTATTTCACTAAAGTTGTGACTTTGGGTTAGAGGTGTCTAGTGGGCTGGACAGCATGAGATCGACTTAAGGTATGTCTCGACTGAGTCGTGCCTGACACTGCATGGTCCAGAATCATGCATTGGCTTGAGTTGTGTTGAGCCAAAGTTAATGAGGCTTGTGCGGGTCAAGCATGACCCTACTATTTGGCACGAAGGCACGGTCGAGGGAACGTTCGAGTATTGTGCCCTAGATCTTAGGCTAGGTATTGGGTGCGGTTTGATTGTACCTAGCCTGACACACTTGCACCAATTCTTTTTTAATTATTTTTTATTATAATAATTTTTCATAAAAAAAACTTTTTATTCGTGACCCTGACCCATCGCATTGCTCTGCCTACTCGCCCGAGTCCGAGGCTCGATCTTGAACTTGAATGCTTGATCCTGAACCTTTTGGAACAAATGGCATGACTCGGCACGAATTTGCCATGGGCCGACATCAACCAGCCTTTTTTGAGTCATGCCTTGCTTGGTACTGCACAACCCACTTGACACCTCAATGTTGGGGACAGCTAGAGGTGTCAAACGGGTCATGCTGGGCTGACTTGGCACTGTTTTTGCCGGCCCAATCATGCCACCATGCTGGGCATGGTTTTTTTTGGACAGGCCCGGCTTGCACGACCAGATTTTGGCTGTGTTGGGTTAGGCCCATACGAGCTGGTTCTAAAAAAATTAATTTTTTTTTCATTATTTGTTTAATATTTATTATATTTATGTAATAATAAAATATAAATTAGATAATATTTAAAAATATTTAAATTATAAATTATAAATATTTAAATAATTATAAATTTTATTTTTTATATTATTTAATATTTATTTTAATTATGTATTAATTAGAGTATAATTTATTAGAATTATATTTTAGAAATTTAAAAGAAATTCTTAAATAAAAAAATAAATTAAACACAATTTATTTAACAAAAATAATAAAGTTATACTCACAAAATTAAGTGCCAAACGACTAAATCAAAGCAAATACAATGTAAATAAAATGAGTACAAAATATCGAAATTAAAATTAGAATCAATCACAAGTGAATAACTCATAAGCAAAAGCATAACTGTAACATGAGTGTTGCGGTCGGCGTGTTGTAATCCCACAATCGTCAACCGTCAAACATCAAGTGACAATCTCATCAATTATTTATTGACATATTATTATCATCCTCATCCTTATTCTTAATATCAATATCACAATCATTAGAATCATCATCAGTAATCAACTCATTCGATTTCATTGTAGTACCAGTCTCAACACGATCTTGGATGCTAAATCTCGAATCTTTCCAATTCTTCATACATATTAAAGTTTAAACAATATCTTGATATAATCTTGATTTCTTATCCGAAATCACATTCACTGCAACAAAAAAAGTAGACTCCGATGCTATGTTCGACACCTGAGGAGTTAGTAGATCTCGTCCTATCTTAGATAGCACGGGAAAGGTGGATTTATATGATTTTTACAACTCTAATATATCAAGATTTTTGATATCAGAATATGATAGGATTGAGCAGTAATCGGTATCTAACTATCGAGATAGCTTGCTCCTATTCGATAGTTTACTTCATTATTTTACACTAGTTAACTGAATGAAAAAATTGTCATCTCTGAATATGATATTAATGTTCGTACTCATAGTCTCACTACTACAACCATTATACCTAGTATCGTAATATGTGAAAAGCTTAGTTAATTTCTCGTGAATGAATCTTTTAAGTAAGTCTTCCAGGTTCATGCACGAGAAAATATAAGTTAAAATATTATCTATTATTTTCACTTTAATCCTAGGGTCAATGCATGCAGTGAGATAATAAAGAGATGAAATGATGGACTAGTATTTTAAGTACTTGGTTTTCATTTCTGTAATCATATGGTTAAGTGTCTGGTCAGCTCGATACTTCTTAAACATGTTACTAATATTATATATGCATATGAGTACAATGCAAGTCATGTGAGTATAAACTGATGAACATATATTCGTCGTGTCATAAAAAATCTTCAGAAATTTCATAAATAAAATTCTTAAAATTCAGTTAGTGTTGTCAATAATAAGTTTGTTATTTTTATTATTGACGTAGTCGGATATCACGTGTTCGTATCCAACACATGACTCCAGCATCAGATATATGTAATTCTAATTGTATCGCACATTCGATTGAAATTTTTGTTCTTAAGATTCGCATGCAAACAGAGACTACCGAACTTTTGCTCTCTGTGAGGTGTGCAAATAAATTTTAGTGAGTTACGTATGTTTTTCAAAATGAGGGAATATATTTTTATTTTCGCTAGTACAATCAAGTTAATTATGTGACATATGCATCTTACGTGAAAAATCTCTTTTAATGAGTCGTTTCTAATATTCTTAACAAATATGTTAATTGTTACTTCATTATTAGATACGTTATCGAATTTGATACTAAAAATTTTATTTTTAATTTTATATTCTTTAAAGATCTTTATTATATACTTAAAAATGACATGGTTATCATTATGATGAAGAATCTCATAGAATTTTAAAATTTTTTTATTCATAGTTTATTTAGAATCTACATAGTAGGTGGTGAGACATACATAAGATGCATCATCGTGATTAGTCCAGATATTAGATGTCACGAATACCACTTCACTATATATCATAAATTCAATAATAATTATTTATTTTTCCAACTTATAATATTTTAGTATGTCGTTCTTAGATGTGGACATATGAATCCTACGATAAGTAGGCTGAAAATATGTTTGCATGATGCTCACAATTCTTAGTTCTTCTGAAAATCTAATCGGAAGATCCATTAAGGTGATAAGTTTGACTATATCTTTCCTTTCCAATTTGATATGGTATATGAAGTAGGTAAACTTTGAGACTAGCTAGATCTAATCTTCAAAAATATAGTACTAAGTTGGGTTTGCCTAAGATCTAGTACATCATATTTTTTGGTGCATAAGTCGGCATGACTCTTAAGGTGTCTAGTCCCAAATGCACTCTTAAAAGTTAAAATTATCTTATAATATTTGTAATATGCTATTTATTCTTCTTTATCCTTTATTTTTTTTAGCTTTATTATATTAAAATGAGTTCAAACTACAGAAGTTTTTTTAATTTTTTATTTTTTAGATGATTGGGTTGAAATGACCGGAGAACCCAAAGTTTCAGTAGTATTGGATCTTTGTATAAAATTTTTATTTTCTAAATTTATATTAATTTTATTAGTATTTTTTATTTTTTTGATTTTTTAAGACAAGATGATAGCTTAAAGAGTAGAGAGGGAGAGAGACAAAGCAAAAAAAATAATTATTTTTAAATTAAAAGTTATAGACTTCGGTTAACTAATTAAAAAAAAGAAATACTCGTAAAGTAGTATAAAGGAAAAGCACGTGCACCAAAAATCTAACTTTCAAAGACAATGCAAATATCAACAAAAGACGAGCCTGAGTTGTGAGTCTTAAAATGCCGATCCAAAATTCTAAGAGAGAGAATATTTGGAGAGAGATTTGAGAGATTGAAAATGTGAGATTTTATCCTTTTGAAAAACATATAAATTAGAGAGAGGTGGGTTTTTATAGAAAAAAATTTAGAATTTCAAAAAAATATATATTTTTTTGAATTTTTTAATAATTTTTTTGGGATAGAATCATGTGAGCCATCGGATTATGCTCCATAGCTGTGGGAGGCGAAATCTAACTGCTAAAATTCAAATAATATTTATTTTTTATTTTTTTTAATTTTTGAACCATTAGGGTTGGTTTGGATTATGCCTCGGCACGGCACGAGCATTGGCATAGGAAATTCTCATGCCGTGCTCCATGCTATGCTGGCCAGCCCGGCCTGCTTGACACCTCTAGGTATAGTCTTAATTTTATCTTTGATTTATCCTTTTGTGAAATTTATTTTATTCCCTTTTTTTGTCAGATATCTCTTTTTTTTAGAGTTATTATCATATGATTCTCAAAAGGTCACACATTTAAAGAATATCATAATCTCATAGCACTCATTTTATTTTGTTTTATTATTTTTGAATATAATTCTTTATATATATATTTTTTGTTTTTATCACTATCTAAAGATATTCATCCATCATGTATACTACATAGCACTAGTAATTCTAATGTTTTTATGTTTTGTAAACTTTATTAGCTGCACAACTTCAAAATTTATTTTTTGGTCCATACATTACATCTTCATTTGGCCATATAATGAAAGTTATAATATTGGACAATAACTTTTTATGCTATTGACATAAAAGGTTATAATGGCTATTAATAATCTCAGATCTTTTAAAAAAATTCTTTAATTATTATTGATGGTTGTTTCGTAAACATATTTTTATTCATATTATTTTATAAATTAATAGCTGATATGGTTTATATATATATTTATACTTTTGACTTCATTAGTGGAAGTCTCGTATCATTAACATATTTTTCATTTGAGTTTCATCTATGAGAATTATACGAGTAAAAAAAATTATGTGGGTTGTCACCATCTTGCAATATAATATTTAATTATTGTTCTCGATAAAAATTTCTCATACATTAAAGTTAAATCATTTGGAAGAATATTTAATATAATATTCATCTCGGTTGAGAATTTGTCCTTTTAGGTTATGTCTAATGAATTAAATTTATAAAAGTATTTAATTTCGTAGCTTCTTAAGTTACATATTTATAGTAATTAACATATTTATAAAATTGGCTTTTATTTCTTCAGCTTAAGTTGACGGCTCTAAAAAATCATCGTGACTCTGTTCAACATTTTAATATCTCTGTAACACAAGGTTGTGGTGCTGATAATTAGCATATCATATGCCTAATTTTTTGGGAATACAAAATTGTGGTGCTATGAAATGATTGTGATTTGGTTGCTTCACCATTTGTAGCCCATAGATGATCGTTTTGCTATGAAGTGACTGCATGGTGAAGATGTCTTTCAATATTATAATATATAGTTGCATTGTTATGTGGAGGGTAGGGTATTGATCATTTTTTTCTTCTTGATATGTATTTGGCCGCAAGACTAGGATTTGGCTACGATGCTTGCACTTAGCTTACGGGTATAAGTTGTAACTATGATTTCCTTTTAAACTATTATTTAGTGATCAAAAGTTCTTTATAATTGTAGCCGAGTAAAGTTATGCTTGCACTTGGCTCTAGTACTTGTTTTAATTTTTTATAGTTCAAATAATTATGGCTTTATAAAAATATTATGACTCTTGCTTGTTACTACCTATCAATATAAAAATAAAATTATGGTTCTATGAAATTAACCATAACCTCAAGTGCTAGTGGAGCTCTTGGTTGCTGCGATTGAAAATTAATGTTATACTCGTTATAATTTTATGATCTAAGTATGGTTGTGATTTCATGATAATATATCGTAGTAATTTATAATATATTACATAGTAGAAAGATTTTGCTAATAAGAGATTAGAATCGTGATATATAAGATTTTGTCTATAATTTATAATTTATACTCATTATAATTAGGGTTATGTTTCACATAACCCTAATTTTAAAAAAGTTAGGGTTTTGGCGCCCAGTAACCCTAGTTTTTTTTTTTTAAAAAAAAATCAGCACGGTACCGTGCCAACAAGCCATGGTACCGTGCCGGGCCAAGCACTGCATGAGGCCCGGTTGGCCTCGGCACGAGCCCGGGCACGGGAAATTCCCGTGTCGGGCCGGGCCAGCCCGGTTGACATCTCTGTGCTGCATCATGATTATGTGACTAAACAGTGTCTCGCAACAGGATGTTCATTAATATTGGCCTCCAATAATCTTATTGATTATTCTCATTGTTATCATTATCTTCTATGCTTGTTTTATCCGTTCCTTGTGTTAGAATTTGTCTTGTTACTCTTTTAATTTTTGGGTTCAAAAGTATTGATTTAGTACTAGATTTTCAGTGCTCAGATTTTTTTGGTATCTAAAAAACAAACAAATACACAAAAGTATTAAATAATAATAAATATGCGATCGGCTGGAAATAGAATTACTCATTTTCAAAGATAGAACAACTCAAGATTAACTAATCAAACTAAAAATAATCATTATCAGTGGTGTCAAAAATTTCTTATGATATTCACAAGTATATGAGTCGTGCAAGTAATACAGTCGATATAAGTTCATGTGTTGATTTTACAGAGAGTGTATTGGTGAGTTTGATCGATTAACAATGAATTAGCTATTGATTGAGTCGAGGGGAAAACTTAGGACTCGATATAGTACTTAGACTTTATGGCTAATCTACTTTATTATACATAAATAGTTTTTTTTTTTTTTTTAAATTTTATGGTAATGTCCTGCTTGATTGTTGAACGAAGGATAATGTAATGTAAGAGCATCTCCAACGGGTTAGCTATTTATTCACTTTTAGCTATTTTAGCTAGTCAAACATAAAAAATACTCTCCAACTCGCTTCTCATTTTCTAGTCTACTCAAATGGCTTAACAAATTTAGAGAGCTATTTGAGTTTTCTAAATTTTCTCTCTCCCTTTTTTCTCTCTATCCCTCTCTATATATGTTTTGACTTTTATAAAAATTATTATAATTTGTGTAAAATAAAGAGTGGTTGTAGTGTATTCTAAAAAATTATTACGATTGATTGAGTGGAGTAGAAAACTTAGGTCTCGATTAAGTACTTATTCACTTTTAGCTATTTATTCACTTTTAGCTATTTTAGCTAGTCAAACATAAAAAATACTCTCCAACTCGCTTTTCATTTTCTAGTCTACTCAAATGGCTTAACAAATTTAGAGAGCTATTTGAGTTTTCTAAATTTTCTCTCTCCCTTTTTTCTCTCTATCCCTCTCTATATATGTTTTGACTTTTATAAAAATTATTATAATTTGTGTAAAATAAAGAGTGGTTGTAGTGTATTCTAAAAAATTATTACGATTGATTGAGTGGAGTAGAAAACTTAGGTCTCGATTAAGTACTTATTCACTTTTAGCTATTTATTCACTTTTAGTTATTTTAGCTATTCAAGCACAAAAAATCCTCTCCAACTCACTCTTTTTTTTCTAGTCTACTCAAATGACTCGACAAATTTGGAGAGCCATTTGAGCTTTCTAAATTTTCTCTCCTTTTTTTTTTCTCTATTCCTCTCTATATTTGTTTTGACTTTTTAAAAATTATTATAATTTATGTGTAAAATCGAGAGTGTGGTTGGAGTGTATTATAGAAAATTGATAGCTAAATTAGTGAATTTAATGTTTAATTATATTCTGAGTAGTTATTTTGATTCTAAAACACACTTTTTACGTGCAAATAAACCACCGACGGTGGGATGGACGCTGCATCTTTGTGAAACTCAGTTCTGGGTTGCTGCTACTGCTAATCTGCTGCATCTGGCAGGTATTCATCTGCGAGCAAAAGCTGTATAACAGGAAGCAATTGACGCAGCACATAAAGTCGGGGGACTCCGAGGTCGACGGGAGCGAGGGCGAGAGAGGAGGCTTCACGGGCCACCCACCCTGTGAATTCTGCAGCTCTACTTTTTACGGAGACAATGAGCTCTACTCACACATGTCCACCGAACACTACACCTGCCATTTCTGCCAGAGGTACCGCCCGCGCCCTTCTGCTGCCTCCCCCAAACACGTGCTGCCCCCCTCCTCCCCCTAGTTGCTCCCCCCCTCCCTCCCCTCAATATGTTTTGTCTTAAATGCAGGCAGAATCCCGGGAGATACGAATATTTCAAGGCCTACGATGAGCTGGAGGCGAGGCTCATCTTTTTTTTTTTTTTTTTTTTTTTTTCTTTTTTTTTGTAGCGATTGTTTGAAGGTGTGTTTTGGGTTTTTTTTTTTTTGCTGCAGATTCACTTCCGGCAAGCACATTTCTTGTGCGAAGACGAGGCCTGCCTCTCCAAGAAGTTTGTCGTGTTTCTGACCGAGCTAGAAATGAAGGTGCGTTCTGTACTATTGATCTTGCTGATGTGTCGCGTGCGCGAGTAACACTTCGGCGTGCGTGCTGCAGAGACACCATACGTTGGAACACGGCGGGAGCATGCCCCGTTGCAAGCGGAATGCCGCCCTCAAGGTGTGCTATTTTTTTTATTTACTTTTTATTGCTAAATTCCAAGCCAAGTCTGATATTGAGATTTATAAATAATTAAGAGTTATTAATAGTTTATTAAATAATAAATTATTTTCATTAGTGAATAAATTTAATTTTTATTAATTTTGTATTTTTTTATTATTCTCATTAAAATCATTAATAATTTATATTGTTATCATATAAATTAACTTTACAAATGTGATGCCTAGATAAATTATATATATATTTTTTTATTTTTAATTCCACTATGATTTTTCTACCAATTTATTTTAATACCCACATCCCTGCAATACTTATTTCTTGAATTTCATATCTTGTGGAGATTTAATATTTAAATTGTAAAATCTTATTGATCTTACAATTATTCTATAATATTTATATTTTTTTACAAAATAATATTTTAATGGTATCCTATCTGTAATTATTTTGATATTTGGTTATTATAAATTTGAATTTTTAATTTTTTTTTTTATGATTCATTATCACCGTCACCTAATTTTATTTTTTTTTTATTTATATTTACCCTAATGATCGAACTTGTATTAAGTAATAACTTTAAAATACATAAATAAATAGTGATGTACGAATGGAATATTACATAAACCCTAATTTTATGAGTTCTTGAGAACTCCTCTTAAACCTAGCCCACGAAACTTTTTTTTTTAGGTCATAATCTTGTGAAAATTCAGTTATCTAAAATGCAAGAAGCAGCTCTCTCCCCCGTGGCAACTGCAGTACTGACACAGACTGCTGTGCTGCTGTTTCCTCTCCTTTTTTCAGATACCGACCAGCTTTCGATACCAGCGAAGTAGTGAAACTGAAAATCGACGAGGACGGGGGAGGACTTTCTGTCCTGATACAGGAGAGGAAGCAGATATTTCGCGGAGCGGGACGCGTTTCGCGTCGCCATCTGATCCGCAGGTCGTCGTCCCTAATTTTGTAGATGGAAGCGACATGTTCCCATCAGTTCAGCCTGGCGAGCAGCCAGTGCCTGCTGACAGGATCGACGCGGCAAGATCCTCGAATTATCTCGAAGCCTTGGGAAGAAGAAGCAGTCCGGGTGTGGGACTAGAGGAGTCTTCCTTTCCTCCTCTTCCGTCTGCTTCTGGCGGCAGCAGCAGCCAACAGAAATCAAAGCCCAGGCCAGCCCGGGCGCAGCATCAGAAACCGAGAGACACTGCCAGTGCCAGGGCATCTTCGTCTCCCGCTGGCCACGAGCTCTCATCGAGCTCGACTCGCAAGTGGCCCGCAGCAAAAGCCGCCTCTCAACCCGGCACCAGCAGTGGCGGGCGCGCATCGAGTTCTCCCATGTCCAGCAGCCCTGTTTCTCAAAGCTACTCGAGTCTTGCTTGGAATCAAAAAAGCAGCCCGGCAGGGAGATCTCTGAAATCCACCGTCCACACCCGGGCAGCGTCGGCCTCGGCCCCGATTGATTTGGATTTCCCGCCAATTTCTGCAGGAAGAACTTCCGCCGCCGCATCGCCCGGCCTTGGTCACCGTGTTCCCTCGCCCGCCGACGACATTCAGGTGGCCAACAGATGCCTGGTGGAAAAGATTCGCGCCGCCCTGGACCACAACAAGGACAAGTTCTCCTCCTTCAAGGATATCTCTGGCTGGTACCGCGACGATTCCATCAGCACCGACACATACCTTGACTATGCCCGCCAGTTCGGCCTGTTACACCTCGTGCCCGAGCTGGCCAGGCTGTGCCCTGATGTCCAGAAGCAGAAACACCTTCTGGACGCCTACAACGCAGGTCTAACAATCAGGGGCTCGAAAAAAAACTGCTGGGCTCGAGGCGCTCCTTCCGCCAAAAATGGTTGTTCCCTGGCGGACAATGTGTTGAACTCTGTTCGTGCCCTGCAAATCAATCGCGCGCCTCAAGAACAACTGGTGGAGACTCTGTCGAGGGACGGCTATCGTGATGGCGGACGCTGACCATATTTCTCTTCGTTTCCGGTGAGCTCACCTGCACACAGAGATCTGTACTGCCACGCTGGCATCCATAACTTATGAATGATCCTCGTCATTTTCACCATTTGTGGGTCGTAATCTCATCGCGCTGTGTTTTCCAGTGCTAATTTTTGTTCTTAAGCCAAGTTCCATGCATAAAGATGACATTTTTTTTTCCATCGTCTACAAGAAGAGGTCGAAATGTCGTCGGAACAATTTTTACACTTAATTAAAGAATCAATGATTCAAAGAGAGATGTTTGGCGGCCTAGGGATCTTCCGCGGGAGGATTTCCAACTTTTGCAATCTGCAAAATCAAGAGAGAAATGTTTAGAATTTGTTCTGTCTGTAGCTCACGCAGAGAGGACGAGGACGAGAAGACTCAAATTGAAAGAGAAACCTGTGCTATATGCGCTTTTATTTTGTCAATAACTGGTCCGTCAAGAGCTCTCTCGGCCAACTCATAAACTAGAACATGGCCTTCTGGGCCGTTAACTTTCTCCTTGTGCAAATATCTATTCATTTCAACGGATCCATACCCAAAAAATGTGAAAATTGTGAAAAATGTGAAAATTATATTCATCCCCACCTAGGGTTCTTAGTCACCACTCTCATCCATAAAATGTAGACTACAAGAAGATCGGAGAGTTTTAAATTTTTTTTTAAAATTATAATGACCTTTGCTGGACGAGAGACTCCAATGCCACCTTTATGTCTCCAAGAAGTGGATCCGACCCGCCATTTCCAGTTCCAGACAATCCCATCTGTTTTAAATAACGCCACAAAGCTTCTGCAAATTCAAATGGAATAACAAATCTTATATATTAATTATTTTCAAAAATTACTTTCTTAAAAATTCACTTTTTCTCTTCTATCATCACATCAGCAAAATTATCATCTAAATCTACAATATATATATATATATATATATATGTGTGTGTGTGTGAGAGTATGTGTGTGTGTGAGTGAGTGAGTGTGTGTGTGTGTAAACATAAACACATATATAATCATATGCAACATCTCCAATTTATTGGGTATAATAGTCACCAAGATAAGTACCATTCTCAGACATTATATTAAGAAATGTTTGACCTTTACCTAGTGATATTATACCCTCTTATAATAGATAACGTGTTGGGTCTTTCATCAACTCTAGCATTAAATACTATCTCATACATTTTAATAATCTGGTAATATTATACGAACCACATGGTAGTTGAGTTGGTTGGATGCGTAACTCGTGACCTCTGTGTCACGAGTTCAAATCCCAGTAGCTCCTCTCAGTGTAAATTTATATATCTTTATCTTTTATTCATCTTCTTAATTACTCATTAATATCTACCAAAAAAAAATAATATTAATAGTTTTGTGTTTATTGTACCTTTTTCTTAATGCTTGGTTGTTTTATGATAAATGAAATTGTAATTCCATTTATCATGATAAATCCTAGCTCTAATAATATAATTGAGACGAGGCTTAATTTTAAATAATATAAATAATAATACCGAGAATTAATTTTTTTTCTTACTTTATCCTTGATTACTAACCCTAGGAAAAAAAAATATTCTCTCTCATTCTCTCTCTCTCTGCCCCTCCCTCCTCTATCTTCTCTATCCTACTGCCCCTGAAATCCTAACATGGCATAAGAGCCGATGAAGATTTGTAGGGTCTTGCAATAGGTGGAGCAAAGTGACGTGCATGGTGGCAAATCACGAGTCGACATTTGGCAACTATAATAACAGAGCCATTGTTATGTGGTCATGTAGTTGGGTTTTCCATGCGTAGTTACTAATATACCCTCAATGGTGACCTAGTATCTTTAGAGATGGCTAGACATCCTTGGCGAGCACTTCGTGTGCTTAATAGTAAATACACGTCCTAGCTAATAAAATACATTTTCCTACTTATACATTATTGTATCATGATTAATTATATTATTGTAGATAGATTTTCAAATTATTTCATTTATTTATTTTAACAGATAATTATACAACAACAATAGGACAAGGAGACACACCCTCTTGTATCTTTCCCCCGGCGAGATGGACCACACTAACTACCACAAATGTAAAACCAGCAAGATGTGATGCATTTTCATCATAAACATATTTACTGTAGATATCGATAGGCAGCCGACTTGTGATGACAAAGGATTTAGTATCAGCAACACCTGCAAACAATGTATAAATAACTATGTAAGCACGTATAGATCACGTATAAATACACCATACCCCAAGGCCCAATGCAATGCGTACAAGTAGCAATCACGTATACTGTGGTATTTTTAACCATCTTTTCATTATACTAGTTTCATTATTTTCTCTGCAGCACCGGCACTGGTTTGTCCCGTGCCAGGTGCCCCGTGAGCCCGACCCCATGATGCCCCTCCCTCAAAAAAAGACCGAGGGTCGGATCTGATTCAACCCGACCCGCGGTCCCCCATATCCCGAACCGCTTGGCCTGGCAAGCCCGAGCGGGCCAGGCACGGCCCGTCGTGCCTGCGGGCCGTGCTGGGCCCGGTTATTTTAAACCGTACCGGGCCAGGCACGGCAGTACGCTCGTGCCCTAAAAATTCAGGCTAGGCCGGCCCGTTTGACACCTCTACATCAAAATAATATTTTGTATTAATTCTAGCCTAAAAAAAAAATCTCCCCCTTCTTTTCTTTTCTTTGAAATATTAATTTATGCGAATTAATTTCCATGTCATGATTCTTTTATACGAGTACTAAAACCCTAATTTGAAATATTTTGTATTAGCATGATTGATCACTTAGAAAATCCTGGTGATGTATGTAAGTATTAAGATCATGTGCTGACGAGATGACAAGGATGGTATATCTAGGATTTGAGACTTATCAGACACGATCTCTCTGATTCTTAGAGATAATACTGATTAACATCTTCTAAACATCGCACCGAGTGATATCACTTTAGAGTTCTAAAGGTATTGTCGACATCATCATCGCACTCATGGTGATGTCACTTTAGCCATAAACCCATATGGGTTGGTTTAGATTGAGTCGGCCCGACCAAGAATCTCCTATTCTAAAATAGTATCTCAATGATACAATAGCTCTTGAGAATTTTCATTATTTTAATAGGTTATTTTAAGTTATGTGTGTTGCAGGCAAGGAAGCACGGACACGGCTCCCTACAGCCATGTCCGCGTGTCCGACACCTGGACACGACACGGACACGGCACGGATATGTGTCCGATACGCCACGTGGCGTATCATTGCACAATCCGTATACGATACGCCACGTGGCGTATCGGATGGTTGCGTCGGCAGATGACAGCCGTATCCATGCCTATAGTGCCTGACGCCCGACGACGTCGGGTGGCCAACGTTGCCGCATGGGCGACGTTGGCCACTGGCAGGGGGCGGGCGTGATTTGAGGGTGAGGCAGGGAGCGGACGCGATTTGAGGGAGAGGCAGGAGCGAGCGCGATTTGAGGGGAGAGGAATGAGCGGCGCGAATTGAGGGGAGAGGCATGAGTGGGCGTATTTGTGTGGGGATGTGTATGAAATAAAATATTTTAATAAAATAAAATAAAATATTTTTATTTTATAAAATAAAAAATATATATTTATTTCATATAATAAAATATTTTAATTTAATGAATTTTATAAAATACTTAATACTTATAATTAATAATTTTTATTTTTATTTTTATTTTTTTTATCATGCCGTATCCTAGCCATATCCGTATCCTAGTTTTTTAGAATTTACCGTATCCCCGTATCCTGCCGTATCATATCCCCGTGTCCGTATCCGTGTCCGTGCTTATTAGGTTGCAGGCATTTGTATTTTGATAAATTTATTTTTAGATATTTTTTAAGCTTTGTTTTGCACTTGATGTGGGTAGAGGAACAATTGTTGTATAAGAGTATTCCGAGTATTAAATATTTTTTGAATTAAGATTTATAGTGTCAAAATGAAAATCTCAAAATATAATTTTATTATAGTTAAGAATTATAATCTAAAGAAAAATAAAATTTAAAAAGATAAAAATTATAAAAATTAAAACTGATTAGATGAATAATAGGCGAAGCACTTTTAAGAATCCACACAATATATGTCTTAGGAAGTAGGAACGACCTTCACAAATAAATTGAGTATATTAAATTTAAGCTAGCCGGATGAATACTGGATGAAAAATTTACAAGAATCTCTATAGGGTTTAGGTTTTATAGTGTCGAGATCATAAGAATGATGATAATGTAACAATGCATATTACTAGATATTTCACAGATAAATAAATAAAATATATTAAAATTAATCATCACTTTATTAAAAAATAAGGATGCTCCAATTTATATAGTCAATGTGGACAACAAAACATCGATTTAAACTCTTGATGAAGAACTTACAAGAATCTCAACTAATGTTTCACTCTTATGAGCTTAAGTAATTCATTTAATTATTTCTCATATATTCTACTAGTTATATTATATAGTTGTGTTTAATATTTATATTTATCATTTTATTTAAAATAAAGAATATTATATTTTTATACATTTATGCAATAATTCCCAAATTTTTATATAAAAGTGAAACAAGCACAGTATGTAAATTGCACGAAATTCTTTATGACCTAAAGTAATTTTTTAAAATATTTGGTTTGAGAAATTTTATTTTGTGGTTACTTCTTTCGAATACAATTAAGCAAGTTAATTTATTTTTAATTTCACATAAAAGATTCTTATAATAAATTTATTTTTCCCCTTGTAGTGGTATATATGGATAATATTATTATGATAGTGAATATGTGATGATGAGCTATAAATTTCTTGACTTGAATAAATTTTCAAACACAATTTTAAATAAATAATCTTGATAAATATAATTATTTTTTAAATTGATATTACGTATTTTTATCTATTAATGTTGCAATTTCAGCAATTTTAATTTTCTTATTTTATAATATTTTACCATTTTTATTCCATTTTGGATGAGAACACCTAATATGTGATTCGTCCAAATCCAATTTTCTCATTATAAGAAATTTATTGATTAATTTTATTTATATGACTTAGAATTGAATATGGTATCATATTCTTCGAAACTAAGCATGATGAATTATATATTTTTTCTTATACAATAAGATGTCCTAGTCCTACTGTTTATTTGAGCCTATCAGACTCTTTATTTATATATTCTTAGCTTGATCACCCATTACTACCAAGCTAATAAACTTTTATCCAAATTTAAAGAATATTTGTATCCTAGGTATATTATTGAAAAATTATAAATAAAAATTTTCAAGATATTATTGCATTATCAGGGAGTGTATGAATATACAAGTATTAGTATTTTCAATTTTGTATCTATTATCCTCATTAAACATTATATTATGCGAGAATAAATAAATATCATATTACCCTTTTAATCATAATAGTTCTTATTGATTTGATTTTCTTAGTACTCATAACCAAGGAAGCACGGACATTGCTCCCTACATCCGTGTCCGACACCTGGACACGACACGGACACGACACGGATACGTGTTCGATACGCCAGGTGACGAATCATTGCACAATCCGTATCCGATACGCCACGTGGCGTATCAGATGGTTGCGTCGGCAGACGATAGCCGTATCCATGCCTATAGTGCCCGACGTCTGACGACGTCGGGTGGCCAACGTCGCCGCATGGGCGACGTTGGCCACTGGCAGGGGGCTGGTGCGATTTGAGGGTGAGGCAGGGAGCGGACGTGATTTGAGGGAGAGGCAGGAGCGGGAGCAATGTGAGGGGAGAGGCAGGGGCGGCACGAATTGAGAGGAGAGACATGGGAAGGCATGTTTGAGGGGGAGGCAGGGGCGAGCGTGTTTGAGGGGAAGGCAGGGGCGGGCGTATTTGTTTGGGGATGTGCATAAAATAAAATATTTTAATAAAATAAAATATTTTTATTTTATAAAATAAATAATATATATTAATTTTATATAATAAAATATTTTAATTTAATTTAATGAATTTTATAAAATACCTAATATTTATAATTAATATTTTTAATTTTAATTTTTATTTTTTTTATCATGCCGTATCCTAGCCGTATCCGTATCCTAGTTTTTTAGAATTTGCCGTATCCCCGTATCCTGCCATGTCGTATCCCCGTGTCCATGTCCGTGTCCGTGCTTCTTAGCTCATAACTAGTCTTTGGAAAGAAATAAGAGTCCTATAAGAGTCTTAAAATGATTGACTTTACTTATATTTTTCTAGTTTTGCAACCATTACTATTTACTAGTGTCTAGCTATGCAAAACCATTTGAAGATCACTCAATTTTTGTATCGATAATACATTTAAAGCCATATCTTTCTTTGAAGTAGTTTGTATTGTTGATACTATGATTATTAATAATAATGGGCTAGGAATTACATAACTCTACCAACATCCGAAGTGAATATTCCATACGATGAGCCTATGTTTCTCATGGATAGGCATGGAAAAGAAATATTAGGAAAAACCCATCGAAGCCACTATGGGTAAAGAAGGTGGAAGACCCCAGTTTCTTTTAAATGATGGGGAATGAGATTGCAGTATTTCCTCACCAAAGAATAAAGTTTTAGGGATTTGAGCACATAGAAAGATGATAGTGCGTACTGATTAAACCAAAAGGAAAGCTATCAGATGAAGCTACAAGGATACATACGAAATCCATACCCAGAGATGTGGTTGAAGCGATTCATCACTCATTTTTTGACCTTTTGAGCCTTCTACCATATATCCTTCACATTCAAACTAGAGAAGAAACAAAAAATGAGAGTGGCTCTCTTCTCATTAGCACTATATAGTAGCCTTTGCTTTTCAATCCATAAAGCGACGGACTTTTAAAAAAAGAAGATTGTTACCAAACATGGAGCTTGTGTAGACTACCTAAGAAGCACGGACACGGACACGGACACGGGAATACGACACAGTAGGATACGAGGACACGGTAAATTCTAAAAAACTAGGATACGGATACGGCTAGGATACGGCATGATAAAAAAAATAAAAATAAAAAAAATTAATTATAAATATTAGGTATTTTATAAAATTCATTAAATTAAATTAAAATATTTTATTATATAAAATAATATATATTGTTTATTTTATAAAATAAAAATATTTTATTTTATTTTATTAAAATATTTTATTTTATATTATAAAAATATTTTATTTTATGCCACATCCCCACACAAATACGCCCGCCCCTGCCTCTCCCCTCAAATTGCGCCGCCTTTGCCTCTCCCCTCAAATCGCGCCGTCCCTGCCTCTCCCCTCAAATCGTGCCGCCCTTGCCTCTCCCCTCAAATCGCGTCGCCCCTGCCTCTCCCCTCAAATCGCGTCGCCCCTTCCTCTCCCCTCAAATCGCGTCGCCCCTTCCTCTCCCCTCAAATCGCGCCCGCTCTTGCCTCTACCTCAAATCGCGCCCGCTCTTGCCTCTACCTCAAATCACGCCCGCTCCCTACCTCACTCTCATATCGCGCCCGCCCCCTGCGAGTGGCCAACGTTGCCCATGCGGCAACGTTGGCCACCCAACGTCGTCGGACGTCGGGCACTATAGACATGGATACGACTGCCGACGCAACCATCTGATACGCCACGTGGCGTATCGGATACGGATTGTGCAATGATACGCCACGTGACATATCAGACACGTATTTGTGCCGTGTCCGTGTCGTGTCCACGTGTCCACGTGTCGGACACGTGGACACGGTGGTAGGGAGCCGTGTCTGTGCTTCCTTGTAGATTACGATAGCAACCTAAAGGCTAAAATAAAAATTGGATTCCCAATATAAATGTATGAACTCAACTACATTAATTATAATTCACAATTATTTCAAAATTGTAATTCATCTGCGATATTACTAAATGCTTATTAATCTCGAGATGATAACATTATAGATACTTGTTAATTAAATTAAATTAATGTTATTTATATTTAATTAACTTCTGATAGTTACCGTGAAACCATTTACTTAACTTTTTTGAAATGTCAGATTAAAATTCATCTGTAGTATTTGACACGATCAAAACTTATAAGTATGCTCAAGTAAATACCATCAATCTAATTAATGAGACATGAATTTTATTAATAATTAATATTTATCATACAATTAAAATAATTATCCAACTTACCGAGGCTATTGAACTATATATAAATTTCACTTTTTATGAATCAAAATAATCAACAATAAATATATGTTTCTATTAATCACCTTGAGATTAAGAGTAATAATATTCATAATAATCATAAATTATTAAAATATTTTATTTGTTAATATAAGTATCACCCCAAGTCAATCTCGTTCAATACACACAGTGACACAGATATACTAGTATAAGAAGTTAAAACTTGATCATTCCCCACAATCAGGATAAATTCACTAAAATTTTATGCTACAATCTTACCTATTATGTGTCCAACTCCATTTAAACTCTACATAAGATACAAAAATTCCACAAGAACTAATAGTTTTATCTTATATGCAAAGACCAAATCATATACATCAAATCATCTATTGTGTTGAATAAAAGTCAAACATGCATAATATTTAAATACAAATATAGCTCATATCGATTATCTTTAAAATGAAATAACAGAATTTTATTAAAAAATTAAAAAATAAACATCCATAAACAATAAAAATGGATTTTAACATATATAATTAGGGGAGTAACCGAGCCGAGTTAAGCCGAGTATTAGGCAGGCTCAGCTCGAGCTTGTTCACGAGCATGTTTACGAGCTGACGAGCCGAGTTTGAGGGTGCTCGGGCTCGGCTCGTTTAACTTACGAGCTTGTTCACGAGCTTATTCACGAGCCTGTTCACAAGCCTATTTATGAGCTGATGAGCTGAGTTTAAGGGTGCTCGGGCTCGGCTCGTTTAACTTACGAGCCTCAAAATGATGTTCGAGAATTAAAGAAAATATTCATCTAAAATAACCAACATACAACTAAATTAAAAAGATAAGATAATAAAAGTTCAATTAACTTGATTAAAGTTCAAGAGTTAAAATATTCATCATGTTCATTTGTAGGAAAAATTTATTGTGCATCAAGCCTTTTCCATGTTCACGAGCCTGTTCACGAGCTTGCTCATGAGCTTATTCATGAGTCTGTTTACGAGCTGACGAGCCGAGTTTGAGGGTGCTCGGGCTCGGCTCGTTTAACTTAATAAACGAGTTCGAGCGAGCTTCTAATGAGCCGAACGCCGAGCAGCTCGCCAGCAGCTCGGCTCGGTTACAGTCCTATATATAGTTCTCAGGCAAGCATGAAGAAAGTAGAAGATTACTGGTATGCCAGCATTTCATACTTGTCTGGTTCTGATTTGCTGCAGCCGTGCGAGATCTTTGAAGCTCCCTCAGTTCCAATCCAAACACATCAGACAGCTTTTCTGAAGCCTCTCTAATCACTAATCCTGGCAGCGCACGTTGTCGATAGTTCTTAGTAATAATTTGAGTGAGTTCGTCTCTCTTAATAGGGCACCCTGAAGTCTGGTATGCTCTGAATAACACATGTCGGATCACTTCGGCCACGAGCTTGTCCTTCTCCTTGCAGAAGCAAAACAATCAAAGGAGTAGTATTCATCACGTTTAGGTACGGTTATTTCAAAATTGCAGAGCGCGAGATAAAATAGACCATGGAAAATGGAAGCACGCGTACCTCCTTCGAAATATTTAACTGAGAGAAATCTTCGCCCTGGTTAACCATCCTTCATCGCGATTGCTCTTACAATCTGATGTCACGATTGATGCAGACCATTCGTCGGTTATCCTCGCCAGCGGCCATGGAAGGCGAAAGGGAAGATTCTAAATTCAAGATTGCAGGTAATATTACAATTGTATTTTCCGAATTATATTATTAATTAAAAAGTGTCACCTTGAAAATATCTAGGGGAAAAAAAATGTTTCTATTCGGTCTAAAATTCAAAAAAAAAAAAAATTAATAAAAATTATCCCAAAACTCTAAATATTTAAATTTATGTCGGTAAAATTTTAAGACCCAAAATTGCCCATGGTTGTATTTGACTAATACTATTACACCTATCCTGTCATCGTTACATAAATAAAAAAAAATTTTAAAAAATAAAAATTTTTTTTAAAAAATAGTAAAACATTAATGTTGGAAACATATATTTCTAACTAGTTTTCAAAAAATTTTATTTATTTTTTTATTTTTAAATGATGACGTGTCAGAGTGAAGATTTTTTGACTCTTATTTTTCGTGAATTTCCAAGATAAAAATTTAGGATTATATTTTTGATTTCTCAATAATTTTTTTATTGTTTTGAATTTCCATGAAAAATTTGCTTTTATATTTTTTTTAAAAAAATGTTTGAATAAATTCTACATGAGAAAAAGCGATATAAAACCCACGTTCGCAGCTCATCTCGCAGGGACGGGATTCTGCCAGGAGGAGAAGACGCTGTGCTGACAGTCGGAAGAACAGGGGAACCATTATAGAACTGGCGGCACAAAAATGGCCGCTGCTGATGCTCCTCTGTGCTACGTCGGAATTGCCAGGGCATCTCCTGCTTTTCGCCTAATGAAACAAATGGTATTGTTATGGCGGCCGCTTCGCGGCCTAGCAAGGGCATCTTGCTCGCTTGATGTTTGATGAAATTCTTGTGCGCCCAGGGATGGGAAGAGGGAGAGGGGCTCGGGAAAGAGAGGCAGGGGATCAAGGGATATGTTAAAGTCCAAAAAAAACGCGACACTATTGGTATTCTACTGCACGTCCTTCTCATCTTCACATGGTTACAGTTCTTTATGAAGTTGTTTCGTGAGATAAATAAATTAGCAGGTGTTGGATTAGAGAAGCCAAGCAACTGGTCATTCGATACATCTCAATTCGACAGCATTCTCAAGAGATTGAAAGTGGTGTGGTGTCTTCAATGCTTATCTTTCCAGTACACGTTTGGTTACCTGTGTTGCATTTAAGCTTTTTGATGATTTCTATCTTTTTATCTTCTCTTTCGCGCGTCCGATCGACAGCAAGCAGTGGAAACAACTATCGAAGGTAAAATGTATTGTAATTCAGTCACTCCATCGCCGTGATCCTGTGGCAGCTGTAGGATTATTGACTATCTGCTTTACAGATTCCGAGAAGAGCAACACACAACAAAATAGAAGGATTGATTTTTCAGACGTGGGGGAGCCACCTGTGAAGGCTACTCGACCTCAGGGGAGGTTGGTTGTCGAGGATTTGTTTGATTCAGCTGCATCACCATTTTTTTGTTGCAGAAAGGTTGTAATATCCTTTTTTTTTTCGAAATTACAATCAGATACAAGAAGCGTGAGGGAGGAAAGCTGGCCCATTCCTATTCCGCACAAGATCTAAAAGGAATTTTAGTAAGTTATGAACCTTTAAATGCTGCTTGTCTGTTGAAAGAGAGAGATAGAGTGGAGGAAGATAGTGGCTTAAGGGATAGGGGTGGTATTATTTGCGTTCTTAGTTGCAGAGATAGTATGATTTGTTATTCTTTTCATATTCAAATGGTATAAGAAATTAAAGTACTGATAGATTGCACAATCATAAGGGCACAAAAGTGCTAATTTGCTTAGATGTCTCATGAAATTGTATTTAATTAAATGCTCAATACCCAAGCATTCTATATTCTAGAGGTATCAAACAGGCCGTGCCGGGCTGGCCCGACCTATTTTTTTAGAGCACGGCCGTGCTTTCGTGTTGGGCCAGGCATGATTTATAAAAGTCAGGCCTGGTCGGGCCAAACCAGGTCGTACGGGCCAGGTAAAAATATTAGAATTAAATTTTTAAATAAAATTAGTGTAAAATAAATTTTTATAATTTATAGTGTAAAATAAAATTAGTTTATAATTTATTAGAATTAAATAATAGAGTTATAAATTTTTAAATGAAAAAATAAAACAAAAAAAAATAAATAAATCAATAAATTTTGTTAAAAAAATTTAAAAAGTAAAAAAAACATAATCCAACCAAATAAAAAATGATCAATTAGTCATTAGATATCGAAAGTCCGAACCAAACAAATTAAAGTTTCAACGTAACGTATAAATAAAGTATACAATCAATAAAAAATAAAACATCAAAATCAAAAAGTAATAGATCATTATCAATCGTCAATCGGCATATCATGAATATCATCAGTCGCAACATCAAGATCATTATCATATGGATCATTATCATATGGATCATTATCATCAGCAATCAACTTTTCCACTTTCGTAGTGGATGCTGCTGCAGTCCCTATCCTAGTCTCAGTTCCAGCACGATCATGGATGTTAAATCTTGAATCCTCCCAATCCTTAAAACAAGTCAAGGTCTCAACAATATCTGGACGTAATCTCGATCTCTTATTTGTAATCACGTTCATTGTAACAGAAAAAACAGACTTCGATGCTATGCTCGGCACCGGAGGAGTCAGTAGATCCCGTACCATCCTAGATAGCACGGAAAAGGTAGACTCATATGATTTCTACCACTATAATATATTAAGATTATTAGTATCAAAATGTGATAGGATAGAGAAGTAATCGGTATCTAAGTACCGAGAAAGCGCGCTCCTATGTGATGGTCCACCCATACGTTTCTCCCTCGCTAGATGAATATAAAAATCATCATCTTCGAACAAGGTATCTATGTCTGTAATCACAGTTTCACCACCACCATCATATATAGTATTATAGTATGTGAACAAGTCAGTCAATTTCTCGTGAATGAACTATTCAGGTGGCTCTTCTAGGTTCATGCACGAGAAAATGTAAGTCGGTGTTTTTTACCCCTTCCACCTTAATCCTAGGGTCCATGCATGCAGTGAGGCAATAAAGAGATAGAAAGGTGGACCAGTACTTCAAGTACTTGGTTTTCATCTCTGCAACCATATGGTTAAGTGTCGGGTCAACTTTATACTTCCTAAATATGCTACTAATGTTGCATATGCACCGGAGTGCAATGTAAGTCGTGGGCGTATAAACGACGAACACATGTTCGCCGTGTCATAAAAAATTATCAGGAATTTCATAAATAAAATTTCTAAAACCTAGTCAGTATCGTCAATAATAAGTTCGTCACTCTTATAATTGACGTAGTCAGATATTACGTATTCGTATCCAAAACATGATTCCAACATCAGGTACGTGTAATTCTAACGATGTCTCATATCTGATTGGAATTTTTTCTTCTTAAGATTCGCAGACAAATAGAGACTATAAAACTTTTGTTGTCAACGAGGAGTGCGAATATATTTTAGTACATTATGTATATTATCTAACGCAGGGGAACACACCTTCATACCAGCTTAAATAATCAGGTTAATCACGTGACACATATATCTGACATGAAAAATCTTTTCTAATGGTGCGTCTCTAATATTCCTAACAAACATGTTAATCACTACTTAATTATTAATTATTCTCTAATATTAATTATTTCTAATGGTGCGTTTCAGAGAATCCTAAAATTTTTTTTATTCATAATCCAGTTAGAATCTACATAGTAGCTGGTGAGACATGCATAAGATGATTCATCGTGACTTGTCCAGATATCGGACGTCACGGACACCACTCCACTGTATGCCATAAATTTATTAATTATTTTTTGTTTTTTTTTTAAATTATATAATTTTAGTATGTTATTTCTAGATGTGGACTTAGGAATCCTACGATAAGAAGCTGAAAATATGTCTGCATTATGCGCACACCCCTTGGATTTTCCGAAAATCTGATCGGAAGACTAATCAATATGATGAGTTTGGCCATGCTGTCCCTACCCAACTCGCTGGAGTATATGAATGGAGTAAACTTTGAGACTGAACTCGATCCAGTTTTAAAAAATGAAGTGCTAAGTTGGGTTTGCCTAGGATCTAATGGATCTTGTTTTTTGGTCTATAATTCGGCATGTCTCTTAAGGTGCTCAGTCCCAAGTGAATTCTTACATGTTAAAAGTCTCATAAAATATTTGCACTGTGTTATTTCTTCTTCCTCATTCCTAATATTTTTTGTTTTATTATATTAAAATGATTCTAAACTACATAAGTTTTTCTATTTTTTTGTTTTTTACAAGTTTGAGTTGAGACGACTGGAGAAACTAAAGTTTCAACAGCCTCAGACATCTGGGTAATATTTTTATTTTTTAAATTTAAATATGTTTCATTAGTATTTATTATTTTTTAGGATTTTTATTAATCAGAATACTTATTTAGAGACTAGATGATAGATTTTAAATTTATTTATTTTAGGTCTAGAGAGAGAGACTAGAGAGTAAAAAAAACTTAAAATAAATTACTGATAAAGCAGTCAGATCGATCACGTGCATGGTGCGCCACCGTCTAGCTCAAAATTCAAAACTCAAGTTGAGATTCCCAAAAAGTAGGGGTGTAACCGAGTTGAGTTGAGTATTAGGCAGGCTCAGCTCATCTCAGTTTTAAAGGAGTAGGCTCGGGCTTGTTCACGAGCTGACGAGCTGAGTTTGAGTGTGCTCGGGCTTGGCTCGTTTAACTTATGACCCTGTTCACGAGTTTGGTTCACGAGCTTGTTCACAAGCCTGGTTAATGAGCTTGCTCATAAGCCTATTCACGAGCCTATTTATAAGCTGACGAGCTGAGTTTAATGGTGCTCGGGCTCGGCTTGTTTAACTTACGAGCCTCAAAATAATGTTCGAGAATTAAAGAAAATGTTCATCTAAAATAGTCAACATACAACTAAATTAAAAAGATAAGATAATAAAAGTTCAATTAACTTGATTGAAGTTCAAGAGTTAAAATATTCATCATGTTCATTTCTAGGAAAAATTTGTTGTGCATCAAGCCTTCTCCATGTTCACGAGCCTGTTCATGAGCTTGGTTCATGAGCTTGTTCACAAGCCTGGTTAACGAGCTTGCTCACGAGCCTATTCACGAGCTTGTTTATGAGCTGATGAGTCGAGTTTGAGGGTGCTCGGGCTCGGCTCGTTTAACTTAATAAACGAGTTAGTGCGAGCTTCTAACGAGTCGAATGCCGAGCAGCTCGCGAGCAGTTCTGCTCGGTTATAGCCCAACCAAAAAATCAATCCAAATGAGGAAATCCTAACTCCACGAGTCCCGAGAGAGCGGAGCAAGATTTTTGAGAGAGAAAATGTGAGATTTGAGAGAAAAAATATTTATGAAAAATATAAATATTATAGATATGAGTGAAATTTATAGATTAAAGAAAATAATTTTTTTTTAAAAAAAAGTCATTTTTTTTTTATTTTTTAAGGGGCAGAATCATGAGGGCCGTTGGATTCTGCCCCCTAGCCATTGGAGGCAAGATTCAACGGCTACAATTAAATTTTTTTTTTGCTCGTTGGGGGGGGGAATCGGGTTTGGTCGGGGACCGTGAGTCGGGTCTGATTGGACCCGACCCCTGGTCTTTTTTGCGAGAAGGGGAACGGGACGCTTAGGGCTTGCCGTTGGCCTGAATGTCCCGAGTCACAGTGAACCCTCCGTGACCCGTGACTTGTGAGGGTGCGGGACTATGGTTGCGGGATGCTGGGCTGGGTGTGAAAGGTGACCCTGGCCGTGCCTACGGGCCGTGCCACGGGCCATCGAACCATGACGGGTCAGGCACGACACGAGGCTCGGTTGGCCACGGCACGACACGGGATGTGGCTTACCCGGGCACGGCCGAACCGTGCCTCGTGCCGGCCCGGTCCGGCCCGGTTGACATCTCTACTATATCTACAAGAAAATTTTATTTCATGAACTAATTTAGTGAATGACTATACAGACCACAATAAAATGATATCTCAAAGTTATAATTTGATTATTATTTTTTCAAAATATAAGATTATATTTTTAAAATTATTAAAATAAATAATAGTTTTTTTATCAATGCAAGTTAGTGCTCAAGTAGATTTTGAAAACTAGATGAACTATACATGATCAATCTTGACCAAAATAAATATCAAGTTTCAAAGATCACTTCCTATATAAAAATATACACAAACAAATTTACTATGTTGACATCATATGATATATCTGAATTGATAATTATTAGATAGTTAAATTTTTTTTTTATATTTAAAAAAATTAATAAAAATATTAGTATTAACTACAAAATCAACTCTTGACTTAGTAGGTATATTTGTTGGCATACAACTTAAAAGTTCAAACTTTGAAATAATTTCAAATCCATATTGCTCACGAGATAACTTTGTTATTCAACCTTGCTTTGTATTTTTTATGCTACGAAAATACTTAAGTTTTTTATTATAAAATTATGTCTGAAGTAATTATCTCAATAAGTATCTATAACAAGCAAACACAAACAATAAGATCTTGTTGGATATTATCGTGATTTATAATTTTTTATTTTTTATTTTGTTTATTGTATCATGGATGAGTGTATCTAACTTGTGGGCTGTCCCAATTCAATGAACCCATTATGTAAAGGCATCCCATATATATTTTTCTTATTGAATTTTATTTAATATTATTTAGCTTTTAACTTTAATGATTAACATGTTATAATAGTCAAAATTCTAGTGAATACAAATACTAGGGTTGGTAGAGTTAGAGCATATGCATTGTAATAGCCTAATGCACTTGGTATTGTGTGCATTAGTGCACGCATGTGCACAACTTCTCGACGAGGAAGGTGACGCACATCCACTATGCATCAATGTTTCCATTGTCACATGCCCACAATGTTTATGTGTGTGGTGTGTGTAGGTGATGCATGACATGGTCTGTGGTGTCTTGGTGAAGTTAGGGTTTGGATGTGCAACATGTGTTTATTTTTGGTAGTGCATGTGCAAATGTGCAATGTGTTTTTTGGTTGGTAATGTTTTTCATTTTCTTTTTTTAAGTTGGTGCACATAAATTGCACCATTGTTCAGTTAGGGTATACTGTACAAATATTTTTTTGGTACAATTGTATGTTGCATGAGTGGTGTTTTCTTGTTGTAATTTATTATGGAAGTGTATTTTATTATGCATGAGTGGTGTCTCATTGCTGAGTGTATTTTATTATTAAGATTCCAATTTTTATTCTATGAAACCATGAGAATTGGGGTTGCTAGTGGCGGACAATGAAAGTTAGGAATCAATTCTTTAGTCAATTGATGCATGACCACCTGTCAAATGAATCACTTAGTGATGAAACAAAAGAGTAGTAACTATAAAAAAGCTCATCTTTTGATGATGATGTGATAGTCTATTGAGTTGGAGCTAACATCTGTTTTCTCATTTTATATAACATGTAAGATTCAATGAGAGTTAGTAATATCATTATATTTATCTTAGATTATACACACACACACACACACACATATATATAATACAACTACATAGTTTTATTGATTGAGATTACATGTAATTAGAGAACTTGAGCAAATTACTACTCATTTTACACATTAGATTGACTACATAATTCTTGTAAATTTTTTTAGTCGTGATTGATATTTCAAAGAGAGTAACATAGATGAAGAGGCATTTTGATATGATATATTAATATTCATTATTAAGAAAGTTTTTAGTATTTTCTATAAAGTTCTGGGTGATAGTGAGTTTCCCATAAGATCAAAATTATATTATCAAATAATTCAATTTATATGAGAAAAAGTGAGATAAATTGGAGAAATGTCCCATTTTCATATATAGGCAGTCGAGAGGATACTAGTTGTAGCTGATGCAAAAGTATGAGGGCCTTGGTTCAATGCACATTTTATAAGATGATAAGACATATCAGAGATAATCATTGATAGTTATTTTTAGAGAGGTGGTAAAAAGCATCACAAATAGTTGAAATAGATAGATCAACTATTAAATTAATCCAGAGGTCTTTACAAATTTCTCTTACTATAATCCATGTTGAAAAGGTTATGATATTGTTCATGTATTATAATTCCTATGATTTGTTCTTCAACCTCAAGCTCATGAATTGTTATCTCATAAGCTAATATTTATATTATAGGTAACCATTTATTGTATATTATTTTTATTTGTTTATTGTATATTATGGCAACTAATAATTAAATTTTAAAAGTAATTGGATATGATAATATATAGTTTGTATTTTTTATTTTTCTTATATTTTATTTATTTTTGATTATTTTGTTACTTTTTTTAATGAGTTGCCTTTCTAGACAAATAAATTCTAATTTTATTTTTTTTATATTGATATTTGTTTATAGGATCCAAGAAGAATTATTTTTTTTGTGATTGAATATGTTGAATTGCATATTTTTTTTTATTATGGTAGGTTATCCCACTAAATGTTTAAGTTTGATTGATCAATTATTTATATATTTTTAACTTTGTCATTTATTACTAATAAAATTAAGAATATTATATTAGTCTTAGAAGTAATTTTATCTTGGAGTGTGAAGTGTATCAATTAGAAAACATACTAGAGCTTCCTATCTAGAATATGTTAGCCTAGTGTTACTAAGTATTCAATTTATTTGACCACATATAGTTGAAGGAGATTGATTGACTATTGAATACATCTAGGAGTCTACACAGAATTCTCCCACTATAATCACTATTGATAGTGTTCATGAATAATTAATTCATGAGTTAATATTCATATTACTAATAATCATTTAGTTGTTATTATTATTTTTATTGTTCATTGAATATTATAATAACTAATAATTAATAATTAAAATTATTAAATATGATAATATTCAATCTATTTTTTATTCTTTTTTGTATTTTGTTTTTTTTTTTGATTATTGTGTTAGTATTATTTTAGTGAGTTATCTTTTCAAGTAATTCAGTTTGGATTTTATTTTTTCTTATATTGATATTTTTTTGTAGGATTCAAGATTAAGGAAGATTTTTTCTTGGATTGAATATGATGAATTATATGTTCTCTTTTATGATTGGATGTCTCACTAGATGCTCAAGTTTGATTGATTTATTGTTTGTACATTCTCAACTTGATCACTCAATACTTATTACTAGTGAAGTTGGAAATACTATATCATAATATTAGGATTATTTCTATCTTGAAATGTGAGGTGTGTTATAGTTTCTATTATGAATGTTAGATTTGTGTGACTAAGGATTTATTTGATTTGATATACTTAGATGTATAGGGTTTTAGTAGAGATGAGACTTGAGAAGGGTGTAAGTATTTTATTACTTTTATTTATGATTGTTCACGAGATATATATATATATATATATATATATATATATTGGTCTAGGTCAATTTTTTGTTATTTAATAAAATAATAAAAAAATAATATAATACAAATATAAAAAAAAGAAATGATAATGCATTAAATTATATATTATATTTTTAGAATAAGATTGTAGAAAAAAAATAAAAATTTATTTTAGGCATCTTGGATACTCATCTATGATATGCATGTTTTGAAATATTTGTGGCGAGATGTGATATTATTTTATTTTATTTTATTAATTAAAATAAAAACTTATCTTATCAATTAAATATTTTATTTTATTAATTTTTATCATAAATTATTTTAGATTCTATATTATGCAGAGAAGTTTAACATATTTCGTAAATTTTTTGTGAGTACTTATTTTATTCATGATATTTTTTTTGGTTAAGATAATATGATATTTATGTTCTTAAGATATATCTTTTTTAGTCATTATAATACCCAAAAAAGAGATATTATTTTTTACCAGAGTCTGGTAGGGTTTTAGTAAGTATTGACATTACAAAATTTGAGACTTATTTTTTAGTGGGCATAGGAAGAGTTGGAGTTCATAAAATATATTTGGATCTATTATTATTATTTACTCATTTGTAATCCTACTTGGATTTCTAATTAGGAGAGGAAGTTTTTTATTGATAATAATTAAACTTATTATTTCACATTATGCTGATATTCATATGATGGAATTATTATATGCACCAATAAATATAGTTCGGGTTGATTCTATTGAGTGAACTTTTAAAGAAATGAAAATTTACTTAAAATATAGACGACATAGTAGGAGATTGAAAGATTTTACCTTTTAGAACTTAGAGTCTATACTAGGAGAAGATGATATACATAGCATGTTCAAAGCATATAAAATTTTATCGAGTAGATAATGATCATGCAGCTAGTTTCTATGATTTTGAGCTTCTTATCATTCCCTAAAAGAAATAAAAGAGTTATACTTACTATTTAGTATTTGATTTTATATGTATTGTCTTACTCACATATTATTTCTTTCTTTATTTAATATTTTTTTTAATGGTATTATGATACTCAAATCTCATTTTAAGATATCATCTCTTACAAGATGATGTCTTATCATGCTAGAAATGATATATGCCTTTTATTCCAATAATACTTAAGAATAGTATCAACATCTTCAAGAAAATTTATTGTTAGTTGTATGTGAATATTCACTATGAAGATATATTGAGATGAGAAAATAAATTTTCTTAAAGTGAGATTTATAATAAGATGATTTACTTAAATTAATGATATGAATTATTAGAATACTTTTTCTACTAACCAAGATGATCTTAGTATAAATTTTTATTTTATTAGTAACATCTTATAATTAAAAGATATGTTAGCTAAATGTGAAAAATATTTTTTTTCATGGTAACATTGAGAAGATGGTCCATTTGGAGCAACTATTTGAATTTTAAGTAGTACAATTAGTTGTAGCTTATAAATTATGAAAAATATTGTATGATCTAAATTAGTCATTAAAAGCTTGATTTATGAGATTTTCACCATCTATTATCTTATTTGGTTTTATATGTGTTAAGTTTTTTTTTTAGTTTTTTAGAG
Organism: Sapria himalayana; assembly: GCA_029783825.1. NCBI lineage: Eukaryota > Viridiplantae > Streptophyta > Magnoliopsida > Malpighiales > Rafflesiaceae > Sapria > Sapria himalayana. Next base: position 219,212 of record JAREIK010003317.1, read on the forward strand.
AAATTTTGATATCAAGATAATTTTGCTTATAGTTTATGTTCATCTGCAAATTCAGACAAAAAAAAATATTGGGAGATTCAGATTTTCTTTGGAAGGAGGTGACTAGGAGAGATTAATTTTTTCATAAGGAAGATATGCAATTGATATTCTTATAGATATTGTAGCCTTTTAGATTGAACTAAAGTATATATTTTGATCGGCTAAAGAAATTATTTCTTATTACATACAATTCATTTAGTTGACTCTATTATTTTTAGTAAAATCATAGGAAAAATTATGTGTAAAAAGGGTTGGGTAGCTCGGGCATGACCCGTGGTCCGGCATGAGTTGTGCCTTGTGCTTGGTGACCGCCTAATGGTGTGATCACCAAATGGGGTCCCCTCTGTGGTTACTTGGGTGGTCCATTTTTTTAAAAACTATTGGCTACGTGGTTGATTATAATTGGCTGGCCTTTAAGCCGATCACCTGTTGGTTGTCATGGCTCTGCACTTGGGGCTGTGCCACTCTCCATTGTTGGGTAACAGTGATGATGCATGATCATGCACTTGGTTATGCCTACTATGTCGTGCTGGGCCGGTGGCACGGTCATACCCTGAAAAAGTAGGTTGTGTTAGCACGACATGATATGTTTGATACTTTTAGGAAAAATTAATTATCAGATTATTACTAAATTAGATATAACTTATATAGTTAGTTTAATTAGTTTCTTTATAGATTCTCATAGTAGGTTCACCTTGACATAATTTCTAGCATATAGAGTTTTGGGAAGAACTCTTATTGTTAGTTGAATTTTTAGATTCGAATTGGGCCCCAACTTTTATCAACAAGAGGTTTATGAAAAATTTTTGTGTTATTTTAAATTTAGTTTAATATTGTGAAAAAGTAAGATATAGATAGTTATTTAGATATTTAATATAGATGCAAAGTTCTTGGAGAAAGACAGTTTTTTTTAATATATTTTGAATTAGATACGTTTTAAAGAAAAGCATATATTTGTTTTTTTCTTCAATTATTTTTTGATGTGACAGTTAGATGATGAGATATATAATCTTAAATTAGGTATTTAACAAGCGCACAAAATATATAAAAGTGAATTGATTATTTATCAGGGAAAAGATTTAGGATGAGATTATTGTTATGACGTATATTCAGATAACAAATTAATTCGAAGATATTTTCATGAAATTCTTGAAAAGTTATTAGTTTATTTTTTTTCTCTAAACTTGATATTATAATTCTTTATATATCAAGTTGAGGGGGATATTGTGTATTGTAGTTTTATTATTGTTTATTTTGTGTATTATACTATGGATGGGAGCACTAAAGTGTCGGGCTACCACAATCAAGTGAACTCATTATATATACATGTATCCCATGTATATTTCTTTATTCAGTTTTATTTTATTATTGTTTATTTTTTAACTTTAATGTTTGATAGAGATAATCTTTGTCATTGATACAAGTGTAATCAATTTAATAAGTTTACATTAAGTTTATTAGCACAAATTATGATTTAAGCTAATTTATTGAATTTTTTCTAAATGTTAGAATATTAATTTATATATATTTTTTCTATAGGGTACAATACCCCTCAAAATTTTAAAAGGCGAAAGTATAAGTGGAGGTATTTTTGTGTTTGTGGGGCGAGACTTAAGTCTCGTGGTATTAAGGTGTAAATTTTTTTGAGTATCACAATATATAATTAATTAATATTTTAAAATATATAAAATAAAATAATATTAAAAAAATAATTTTATAAATAATATTAAATATTTTATAATTAATACTATTTGTTAATTTGATAATTCTATCAAATTATCAAATTAAAATATTATTTTAAATTTTAATAAATTTAAAATTTAAATTTATTAAATTCTCTCATTCTATTTTATTTTTAATTAAATACTATTTATTAATTAATACTATTATCAAATTTTTTAGTCTATTATCTTCATATAGCTTGAACGATGGAGCTCGAGGAGCTTCGTTGAGCTCGTGTGGAGCTTCGTCGAGCTCGATGCTTTTTTTTAACACTTTGAGGCGTTTTACATATGGTTCACCTTGAGATGTGCATCAATGTGTTAAAAAATAATTTTTAAAACATTGATATTTTTCATTTAGTTACTCTCATCATCACCTATGATGAGGTAATGTTTTTATAGTAGATACGAGTGTATTGATATAATTAAGTGAAATAATAGACTAGTAAAAATGAGAAGTCTAGAATCAAATATAACTTATGAAATAGAGTACCGAATACTACTCTACTATTTTTTTTGAAGAGTAATTAAAAGATCAATTTCACTATAATCACTTACGATAACAATGCTTTGAGGTTTCATGATTTTGTGGAGAGTGACATAGAAGAGAGAAAAATATGAAATGATTTTAACTTGAAAAATAAAAATAATACATATATATTTTAAAGATTACCTACCAAAAAAGTTAGGGCTTGTACTGAATGGAAAGAGAGAAGAGAGGGAAGAAGTATGAAAAACAAAAATTAAAATTTCATTAAAATGAAAAGTTTCACTTTGAATACAACATAAATTATATATATATATATATATAATTTGGGGCAGCCCACAAGTTGGGTGCACCCAAACAATTATAAAACAATAAAAATAAAAAATAAACTAAAACTCAACTATCACTTCAAGTTAGAATGTGTAATATTTATAATCCTTAATTTTAAAAAAAGGAAAATAATTTATAATCCTCTAAGAGCTTTTATAAAAATATATATGGTCTGATCACTGATAGTAATATTTGTCGGGATCGAATGATATTTGACATTATCGAGAATGAAGTGACAATTAATTTTAATATGTTTTTTATTTGTTCATGTAATATTAGGTCGATCATAATATACTAGCTGTTTTATTATCATAATAAAGTATCATCAATCTCTGATTTTGAATTGGTAGACAAAACTTCTTAAAGAAGTGATTGGTCTATTGAAACTTATAAGTAATTGATGTCATAACTTTGTACGTTATCTTTTCATTAGATTTTGAAAATCCAATTAACTCATACTCTTTTAATAAACAAGATTATTTGTAAAAAAAATTTAAAAATCGGTGATAAATTTATTCTTTGTAATCGTAGGAGTCCAACTAGAATTAAAACATGTCTCTATCTGAGTTTGTCCATGATCTTGCAACGCAATCTCACTTTTTGAAGTTTTCTTCATATATAAGAGAATCTTAAACACTTCATGCATATAAATAAATAAATAAATATATATATATAATTTAGAAAATAATTAATTATATTGATATTATAAGTAATATCTAGCCTAGTCACTACTAGATAGTTAGTTTTTCATATTGTCATCCTATTTCAGGTAGAGTAAATTGATAAACTAATATCTGTAAATAAGTTTACACCTGGATCAAATGGTGATGTATACATCTTGACATTTTGAGGTCAAATAAAATATGCTAAATATGTATTCTCTAAGAAAGAAATATCATATCTCATGAATATTAAATTTTTATCTATGAAAATATTTTAGGTATTCAAAATATTTAGTGTGAAATATATTATGTAGAAATAATTTTCGTTATTATATATCTATATGATCATATTCTATAATTAAAATATTATTGATATATATAACTAATATCATATACTTATATCTTGATTAACATCAAAAGAAAGAAGAATAGCCTGACATCTATCTCATATAATTAATATCATATACTAAACCGTGCTCCAGTAGATTGCTTTAGGCTATAAAGTGCCTTCCCCAGTTTGCACACCATTTCCATGCTTCTAAGATAGTGAATCTCTGTGATTGATACATGAATATTTCTTTCTCAAAATTATTATGGAGAAATATATTTCTTATATCTAAATGATAGACAATCTATCTATATGGTGCTGTAATAAAAAATAATGATCATATAGTGATAATTTTTTTCCCATAAGAGAGTATTTTAATAGTCAATGCAAAACATATATTCTCTAAGAAAAAAAATCATAGCTTATGAGTATCTAATTTCTATACTATGAAAATATCTTAAACATTTAAAATCTTTCATGTCAAACTCATTATGTAGAAATAATTTTAGTTATATACTTAATTGATCATCATCTATAATTAAAATATTATTGACATATATAATTAATATTATATATTTATCTCCTGATTCATGTTAGAAGAAAGAAGAATAGCTTGATATTTATCTTATAAGATTAAATTTAGCAAGTGCCAAAGAAAATCTATGAAATTATGTTCTATGAGATTGCTTTATGTTATAGGTGCCTTTTCTAGTATGCACAGCATTCTTATCTTCCCATAATATTGAATCCCTATGACCAAGGAAGCACGGACACGGCTCCCTACAGTCGTGTCCACGTGTCCGACACCTGGACACGGTACGGACACGACACGGATAAGTGTCCGATACGTCACGTGACGTATCATTGATCAATCCATATACGATATGCCACGTGGCGTATCGGATGGTTGCGTCAGCTGCCGTCCAGTGGCAAATGTCCGACGATCTCTAGTGGCCAACGTCGCCGCATGGGCGACGTTGGGCACTCGACGTAGGCAGCGGGCGCGATTTGAGGGGGGGGGGGGGGAGGTAGGGGGCGGGCGCGAATTGAGGGAGGAGGCAGGGGTGGACGCTAACTGTGGGGATGCAGGGCTGACATAAAATAAAATATTTTTATAAAATAAAATAAAATATTTTTATTTAATAAAATAAAAAATATATATTTTTATATAATATAGGATAATTTTAAAATATTATTTTATAAAATAAAATAATTATAAATATTATCTTATAAAATAAAATAAAATACAAAATTTTTATTTTATCAAATAAAAAAATATATATTAATTTTATAAAATAAAATATTTTATTATATTTTATTTTATTTTATAAAATACTTAATATTTATACCAAAAATAATTTTTATTTTAAATTTTATTTTTTTATCATGTCGTATCCTAGTTTTTTAGAATTTGTCGTGTCCTTGTATCCTGCCGTGTCGTATCCCCGTGTCCGTGTCCGTGCTTCTTAACCTACGACTACTGATACATGAATATTTTTTTTCTTTTTAATCACATGAAGAGATATATTTTTTTATTTAGCTAATATTCAATTTATATGTGTGATGTTGTAATATAAAGTAATAATCATAGAGTGACAATTTAACTTTTTTCTTGAGTTTTGTCATTATCATATACGCTCATCTATATCTAACCATTGGCTTATCTATCAATATTGGGATGGGATTACATATATGTTAAAATTTTATTGTACTCAATTCTATATCCAATATAGCCTATCCCGATCTTGGATGATCAAGTTTCTCGGAATGCATGTTCGAGATCTTGTAACTATCAACTAAGAATAAAAAATTAAAATATATAATATAAAAATGAGAATATGAAAACTCATATAAAATAGAGCACGTCATTGGTTTTTTTTTTGTAATGCAATTAGAAAGTCTAAGTCTTAATCACGAGCTAGATCAAATGATATGGTAGAAAACTCATCTAGAATAGATTGTAGATTTATCTATTTAGTATATATCTTTAGATTGAGATCATTAAGTCTCTTATTCCTAATCTTTCTCTCAAGAGGAAATTCACACTTCGTGTCCAATGGGACACTTATACTAGGCTTTTGTCCTTGGTGCATTGCTTTAGGAAGTATTACTATTTTTCTCAAAATTAGTCATGCTTGTTCTTTCAGTTATAGACATATGAGTAGGGCCAGTCTGTACTCCTTTATGGTGAATAACAACTGGAAAATGAAATGAGCATTCAACTATAATATTTTAAGATACATTCTCTTGGATTTAAGTGCGTAAATAAGGACTTATCCTTGAAGAATAAAGTCATTAAAAATCTTAATTAATATCTTTCAAATTTCAATATTTATCTTATAGATATCCAAATATCATATTTTATACTTTTCAAATATCATAATTTACATTTTTCAAACTTGTGAATACCACAATGTTGTTATCGAACATCTCCAAAAACAATGTTGTTGTCACATGCACTAATCACCAATGCAAAACCCTTGCAAGCACTCATGCGTGGTCACCACCTCTTTAAACACCATGTGACATCCTTAATTTGATTCACAATGCTCTGTTACCATGTTGAAGTTGGAATTCATTAGGGTTACAATGCAAGTTTGCAAAAGACAGAGCTGTAATGGGAGAGTAAAGGAAAGAGAGAAAAATAAAAAAAATAAAAGTATTTTTTCATTAACTTCAAAAAATCAAATATATATATATATATATGTGTGTGTGTGTGTGTGTGTACTATATGTTGAGTGCTCCCATACTATGTAAATAAAGTGAATAAATAAAAAATAAATTAACAAAAAATACTAAACCTTATTATTCATAATGTTTTTATTTTGGAATATCATTTTATTTTTCTTAATGATTTTTAATTGTTTTGTTTATGTTTCACTTGGTTGTTGAGAAAAAAGAGCTATGATAAAATATATATACGAAATAATAAGAAAAATTAATGAAATAATTGTTAAAAGTTTTGATATGGTGACAATTAATGCAATAATATAAAATATTTATATGAAATAAATAAAATATTGCAATTGAAAGGAATAATAAAGATATGGTGAAAATCAACTAAGAGATTCATTTTACTTAATTAGATGTTAAGAATTATATCATTCACATTTGTATTGGATATATTGCTTTGTATATTTCATTTCACTTAATATTAGAAAATACTAAGAAAATATTTAATATTTTAGATGATATTTAAGGTATTTATTTTACATAATTACTATATTTATTATATAAAGAAAGATGATTAGTTTTGTAAAGACGTAGAAATCACTTTCATGACTTTATCTTGTTTACTTTGGTAAAAGGATAACTCGAGCAATATATTTACTTGTTCATATAATTTTTAAAAATAATGACCAAAAGGTCAAAAGGAAAAAAAAAATATGTGCAATGTTATTTTGATATTTTTGCTTTGAAATATCATTTTATTTTGTTCAAAGGCCTATAGTTCTTTTGTTTATGTGTTTTGCTTGGTTGATGGAGAAAGAGAGCTTGGTAAAATACGTCTTTGAAATCATGAGAATAATTAATAAGATAATTGTTGTAAGTCTTAATGAAAATAGAGATAATGATAAATATATGTTGGAAAACAATAAAGAGATTTGTTTCACTTAATTGATGTTAGAATTAAGTCATTCACTTTTATTGTAGTTATATTATGACAGATCTTTCTTTGACTTGATATTAGATAAATGTTGCTTATTCAATTTAATGAAATGATTGGCTTGAAAAAGGAAAGTGCTTAGAATCAAGGAAGCACGGACACGGCTCTCTACAACTGTATCCATGTGTCCGACACCTGGACACGGAACGGACACGGCATGGATACGTATCTGATATGTCACGTTACGTATCATTAATCAATTTGTATCCGATACGCCATGTGGCATATCAGACAATTGTGTCGGCTGTCGTATCCATGTCGAGAGTGATCGACATCCGATGACATCTAGTGGCCAACGTCATCGCATGGGTGACGTTGGCCACTCGACGCAGGTGGCGGTCGCGATATGTGGGGAGGCAGGGGGTGAGCGTCATTTGAGGGGGGAGGCAGGGGGCGAGCGTGATTTGAGGGAGAGAGGTAGGGGGCTGGCATAAAATAAAATAAAATATTTTTATTTTATAAAATAAAAAAATATTTTTATATAATATAAGATAATTATAAAATAGTATTTTATAAAATAAAATAAATATAAATATTATCTTATAAAATAAAATAAAATACAATATTTTTATTTTATAAAATAAAAAATATATATTTATTCTATAAAATAAAATATTTTAATTTAATTTAATTTATTTTATAAAATACATAAAATTTATAAAAAAATAATTTTTATTTTTAATTTTATTTTTTTTATCATGCCGTATCCTAGTCATATCCGTATTCTAGTTTTTTAGAATTTGCGGTATCGTATCCCCGTATTCTTGTCTATGTCCGTGCTTCTTAGCTTAGAATTGTAAATACACAAAAATTATTTTAATGACAATCTCATTTGCATGGATAAAATAATAATTCGAGTAATATATTTACTAAATTAGTTTATTTAAAAAATCAATGGAAAAAGTAAAAAGTATGTTCAACTTATTTTAATGCATTTGTTTTGGAATATCAAATTATTTTGATTAAAACTTTCTAGATTTTTTGTTAATGTATATTACATGGTTAATAGGAAATAGGGCTATAATAGAATGTGCATGAAGTCATGAAAAGAATTAAGGAGCTAAGTACTTAAAATTTTAATAGATATGAAGAGAATTGTAAAAATTTGTTGAAAAATTTTAATATGAATGAGAAAGTTTGTTTGTTTGTTTTTTTTGCATGTCATAAAGTACATTTTAAATAATTCATGATATAAGATTATCATTGATCAGTATCAATACATCTTATGGTTAACAAATAATTTTCTAATGGAAGAAACATTATTATATATTAAAGTTTATATACAAGTGTTCAAGAATTATTTTATATTGGATTAATTATCTAGATATTGAAGGTGATAATGTCAATTTGTGTTTGATGTATGAAGCATGATCTCAAGTAGTATTGTTTTAAATTATGAATATTGTTTCATGCCTATCATTCTAAAAATATATGAGATGTTTTATTGTTCTACATAAAACCCTATGTTGGATACATTCGAATACTTATTGTGAAAATTGACTATGAGAAATTATTATCCAAATGAAAGCATTTCTAGTAGCTAGAGGATATTCTTAGACATGACGTGTATAATCAAAATATTGTCTCTACAATGATCAAAATGTTTATAATAGAATATTGACTTAATATACATACATATTTGTAAATTACAAAAGGTCATATATCAAGAAAAAAAATCAATTACAATTAAATTTTTATAATTTATATGCTTATTAAAAAATAAAATTCACAGCTAATCATAAGTAATTGAGATAATACTTGGTTGATGATGATGATATACTTATCAAATATTAACAAGTTTTAATATTATATATCAATTCATTTTGATTTGTGATTCATATATTAGTATGTCACTTGTTTATATTTTAGGTATTGATTTATTTGAAATTTTTAAAATTGTATTATTCTTTTCTTTGTATGTTGGAGTGTTAAAATTATGAGTGCTCTTCATAATTTTTTTTTAATTTTTATACATATTCAATTATGGTGACTTTTATTATAATGGTTAATGAAATTTATTTTGCACATATTAATTTATAATAACATAATGAAGATTATATCTTAATGCTATAGCAAGCATCTTTATCCAAGGATAGCATAGATCTTGGATTTGAGACTTGTTAGTCATCATATCTCTAATTTTTGAGAGTAAAATTATTGAGACATTAATCTCTCATAAATCATGTATTAAGCATGATTCTTATGCATTGGATATGATATTTAATGCATAATATGGTATAAGAGGCGTAAAAGTGGCTAACTATTAGAGGTATCAAATGAGCTATACCATGTTGACATGATCTATTTTTTTATGCTCAGTTGGGCCATTGTATCATGCTTGACATGATATCCTTTTTAGTATGAGTTGTGTCGTGCCGTGCTAACACAACTTAAAAAAATGACCGACCCGACACTTCTCATTGGCCTGTCATTTTCATAGGTTGTGCACAGTCATGCAGGGTCATGCCAGACCAGGTCTGGCCTGACAAGGCTAGTTTGGGTCATGTCTAGGCTAGCATGGGTCAAGTAAGGCTAGCATGGTTTGGCCACCCTAATCAAAACCGGCTTGCACAAGCTTGTTGTGCTGGGCCATGCCTTGCATAGTCTCTTGTGACATGTCGGCTAGGCATGACAATTATGTGTTGTGCTTGGGCTGCCCGACTCAATTGACACCTCAACTTACTACTATGATATTTATCAACAATATGGTAATCTGGTTGACAAGGTAAAAATTATCCAATCTTGGAGGACATGAGTTTGATCCCTAAGAATGTCTAATATGTGTCATAGGATGCCTTTGCCAAATGCATTATTCATATTGCTGGGATGAAGTCTTACCTGCTCTAACCTCGGTGCCCCAAGGCCCATATATGAGGGACTGATGTCTGAAAGATAATAAGGGAAGGGTTGCGGGGGAAGAGAGGGTATAAAAAAACCTTGGGTCACTGCCATTGACAGTCACCATCAGAGATGGATCTTTCAAATCACGCTATCATCAAATACAAAATTATTTCATAATCATCTTTTCTTAAAGTAGCATGTATATTTTAAGTAATTATAAAGTGTTATGGGCAGTAATGACATTTTCAAACTCGCCCCCAATATTTCTTACAAGGTAATTATCTTTTTTTAGTTTGATTATTTTTTTCATGTTACTGCATCTTTTGACATTAATAGCATGATCATAGAAAATGATAATACAAATATATCTATATTTGTATTTTTTCACATATTTTATATCTTAATAGTTTCTCATTATTTTTTATTGATGAATTATTCGACTAAATAATAAAATTATAATATTATTTGTTGATATTTTTATACATGATTGATATTTTTCGATAATGATTTTTATACAAATATTTACATATTTTAATATACTCTCTAGAAACCAATCTCTACATTAAAGTATTCATTGCAATCGATTGAATTGTCTAACAAAAACCAATCAATTAACCATTAAAAATAAATATTTTAAAATGGATTCCAATTAGAGGTGTCAACTGGGCCGGCCCGGCCCGAGGCACGGCACGGTTCAGCCGTGCCTAGGCCGGCCCGGCACGGAAAAATTCCGTGCCCGGGCTCGTGCCGTGCTTGACCCGGCACGGTTTGGCCCGCGGCACGGCACACCGGCACGGGTTTGTCCCGTGCCGGGTGTCCCGTGAGCCCGATCCCACGATGTCCCTCCCGCAAAAAAAGATCGTGGGTCGGGTTTGATTCGACCCGACCCGCAGTCCCCCGTATATCGAACCGCTCGGACAGGCAAGCCCGAGCGGGCCAAGCAAGGCACGGCGCTGCACGGCCCGCCATGCCTACGGGCCGTGCCGGGCTCGGCTGTTTTTAAACCGTGCCATGCTCGGCCCGGCCCGGTTGCACGATCGTGCCCTAAAAAAATGGTCCTGCCCGGCCCGTTTGACACCTCTAATTCCAATACACATACATCTTTGGAGAAAGTGGAAGAGTGCATTGAAGCTCATCTAATTGTGCAATAATGTCTTCTACCATGATGATAATAGCACCAAGTCCTTGTTTTGCCTTGATACCCTGTTAAGAATATTAATCAAAACCACATACCTGTAATATATATATATATGATATAAAAATATTTGTGTAATTGATATTCTTCTGCCTGTAAGAAGTGTTAGCTAAAACATAAAAAATATTTAAAAATTAATAAACTAAATACTAGTATGTATACAACAATATAAACAACTTTGAAAATTATAATAAATATTGCTTCTGGCTTATATTTTTGGAATTGATTGTTTCTCTCTTACATTTCTTATTATCCTTTGGTAGGTCAAAAAGGTTGAATCGTCTCCACATGAAAATCATTATGCGTATAATGATTCCAAATTTTTGGAGGGATCTGGCGATGTTTGTCATGTTAAAGGTAATGTTTGAATTGGAGGGAAGTTATTGTTTAGCTAGCAAGGATCAAATCTAACATGTATTGCATGAATAATTGTTATGTAGGAGAAATATATATTGGTTTTTTTTTAATGCATTTTACCTATCTATTCGCCAGCCACGTGAGCAAAAGCTTGCTAAAATGCTTTACCCATGAAAATCATAAATTAAGTCATTTGCATTTAATTTGAAACAACATCTTAGTTCATCATGTCTTCAATAATAGAGTTATGAGTTCATTCGTAAATCTTCATGTTCTTCATATTAGAGGTTGACATTGTTAGATTTGGTTTTGAGATACGATATATTTGAAATGAGATTGAACCTTGAAGTTAGTAAAATGCTTTATTTGCAAATGATAAACTTGATTTTGTTGTTCTTCAAAGGCATCAATTTTTTGGGCTTAGTTTTTTGGACTCCCTTCTAATTGTGATTAGTTTAATAAGTAATAATTATTATATTATAATAAAATTATACATATAGACACATATATATACAACATATATACATAAGCAAAGGAGGCATGGTGTAGTGGTTGAGGGCATGCGGGGTAGAAGAAAGAAAATTATTAGGGGAAGAAAAAATAATTTATATTTAATGGATGTGTTGGCAAACACAACTGTTGTAGTCAATAAGTTTATGATGAAAAATTGATAAATAACCTTTTCTTTAGGAGATGGTACAAATTCAATAGGTTTTTACATGCTCAAACTTAGTTGCAAAAATAGTAATTTTTGTGGCAAATATAGTCTAATTTATAATCAAGAGAAAGCTCCAAACTGGCAAACATCTGGTTTATATAGTCAAGAAAAAAATGTGAGATCCAATTTTAGAGTATACCTCATAAATTAAAGAATACATATTGATGTATTATTGTGAGATATCCACCTTTGGGTGACTTAATCACTTATTTATTTTGTTAATTTTTTTAAAGTGTACTATAGTCCTGTTATTCATATATACATTTTTTTATATCACTTGGTCATTATCCTTGGCTAGATAAAAATTAGACAAATTTTACATTACCTCAATAAGTGGTATCAAAGAGATTGATTTTTGTGAATTTAAATTGAGGAGAGCATGAGAAACATGATCAAATAAATTAATTAAAAAGAATAATAAATAATATTTAAAATGATATAATATTTCTTACATAGTTTTTTTTTAATGTTTTTGAAATTGTGTGATTATGAATATAAATAATTTAATTAACGATATATTTTCTTTTATTTTTATTATATTCACTTTAAAAATTCTTTATCGAGAAAAAAATTATACTTATAGTTATAATATATTTTTGGGCGTATATATTTTATTTACAATCTCTCCTAAAATGAATAAGATAGCTCTGTACATGTTATTTAGTGCATTTTCTTTATCTATACTATTAATCAAAAATGATATCAATATTATTTTTCCAAGATAAGGAGAATTATATTATGAAATAGAAGGACAAGAGAACGAGAAATATACGAGAAACATGAGAGATATTTCTTATTCTTTCAAGTATATTGTGACTCATACAAAGATTCCTTATTTATAGGGTTTAATACATGAATACATATTAAATGTACTAATGAATACATATTAAATGTACTAATGAATACATATTAATCCATGTCAATTAATACATATTAATCTATGAATAATAAGAGTTACAAGAATATTATTAGTCAAGGGTTTACTGGAGAGTTTATGAATATCCATAATATTATTCATAATACTCCTCCCTGGATGTCCATGATACTGCCTCATTAAAAATCTTATCAGGAAAACCTAGTGGGATAAAATCATGGTTGATGAAAAAAGAGTACAATTTAAAAAATTTACTCCCCATCTTTTCAACATTATTCAAAATCTCAGAGCCTGTGCATTCTAATGTTATGAACTATCCTTTCAAATGTTGTAGTAGGTAGAGCATTTGTGAATAAATCTACTAGATTATTAGTTGAATGAATTGATTGAACATCAATATCACATTTCTTTTGTAGATCATAAGTTAAAAAGAATTTTAGTGGTATATGTTTTGTTCTATCCCATTTAATATACCCATTTTTTAATTGAATAATACATGCAATATTATTTTCATACAAGGTCTTCGGGACATCCTTGCTAAGAGACAAACTATATGATCCTCGAATATGAAGTATTACAGATCTTAACCAAAAATATTTCTGACTTGCTTCATTAATTGCTAAGATCTCTGCATGATTAGAAGATGTGGTAATAATTGATTATTTTATAGAATGCCATGAAATGTCTTTATCATTACATATGAACAAATTGCATGTTTGTGATTGAGCATTATGAGGATTAGATATATATCTCGCATCTGCATAACCAATTAATTCTACTCTGGGTATATTGTGATAATATAGGTTCATATCCATCGTACCTCAAAGATTCTTTACTATATATTTAACTCCATTCCAATGGCTTCTTGTTGGAAAAGAATTATGTATTGCTAACAAATTTATAGAAAATAATATATCAGATCGTGTATTACTTGCAAAATACATTAGTGCTCTAATAGCAATAATATATGGTACTTCATGATCAAGAAACTTTTCATAATCCATCTGAGGTTGGAAGGATCATTATTCACATCTAATGACTTTACAACCATTGGAGTGCTCAATGAATGAACATTATTCATATAGAATTGTTATAAAATCTTTGATATATAAGCTGATTGATAAATAAAAATTTCATTATCTAAGTGTTCAATCTGTAAACCAAGTCTAAGTTTTTTTTTTCGAGATTTTTCATCTCAAATTCTTTCTTTAAGTTGTTTATTACTTCTGAAAACTCATTCGCAGTTCAAATAATATTTAGGTCATTAACATAAATTGCAATTATAATAAATTCGGACTTAGATCTCTTAATAAAAATACATGGGCAAAGGGGATCATATTTAAATTATTTTTGTAATAAATATTCACTAATATGATTATGTCACATGCGTCCAGATTATTTTAATTCATATAGATATCTGTATAATTTTATCGAGTAAAGTTCTTGAGGACTTGAATTATGTATTGTAGGCAATTTTAATCCTTCTGGAAATTTCATGTAAATGTCAATGTTAAGTGGTCCATATAAATAAATTGTAATTACATCCATTAAACACATACTAAGATTTTCATGTATTGTCAGACTAATTAAATATTAAAAAGTAGTTGTATCCACTATAATGGAATATGTCTCTTCATAATCATTGTCAGGCATTTGAAAGAATTTTTATGCAACTAATCGTGTCTTATACTTGACAACTCTATTTGTTGTGTCTCGTTTTCATACAAATACATATTTGTATCCTATAGGTTTGATACAATCAGGTGTACGTACAATAGGACCAAAAATTTTATGTTTTGAAAGAGAATTCAATTCTGTTTCAATTGTATCTTTTCATTTTGGTCAATCATTTTTCTGTCTATATTTCTCAACAGGACTTTGAGCCAAAAATTTTGGCTCAAAGTCCTTATTATCATTAACAATGTAGAGTTCTACATTATAGAAAAATATATCATCGTCATCAATTTTAATTTGATTTCATATTTGGCCAGTTGTGACATAGTTTATCGAGATCTATTGATTGTTATATGTTTCAGGTACCTGAATTTTTTTTGAAATTACAACTGGAGACTCTTCTAGAGCAATCAATTTCTCAATTTGATCTTTTGATCATTTTTTTTGAGGATTTTTATCTTTGAAACAAACTAATCGACCATGTTTTCCTAATGCTTTAGGTTAATTAGCAACAGATTGTCCTATAGAGACATCAATTCTAACCGGAGCATTAGCAGCTAGTATGTAAGATGTAATTTCTATCTTTGGATTAGTAAATGCATCTGAAAATTGATTTACTAAATTTTGTAAATAAATAATCTTTTGAACTTTCAATTCACATTCATTTGTGCGAGGGTCAAGATGAGACAATGATAATTGATTCTATCTAATAATTTTGTTCAACTGTTTCTTTTCTTTTTATAAAATTAGAAAATCTGATTCATCAAAATGACAATCAGCAATATTGGCTGTAAATAAATCTTCAATTGATAGCTCTAAATATTTGATTATCGATAGAGATTCATATCCAACATGTATTTTTAATTTTTCTTGGGGACTCATATTAGTGTGTGTGGTGGAGTAATCGGAACATATACCGTATACCTAAAAATTCTTAGATGGGAAATATTTGATTCTTGACCAAAAATTAATTATAAAGGAGAAAATTCATGATAAATTGTTGATTTAATATGAATCAGTGCTGCTGCATGCAAAATAACATGGCCCCAAATAGAAGTTGGGAGTTTCGTCCTCATTAGTAATGACCTTGCAATCAATTGAAATCGTTTAATAAATGATTCTGCAATATCATTTTGTGTATGTACATATGCTACAGGATATTCAATAGTTATTTAAATAGACATACAATAATCATTAAAAGCTTGAGAAGTAAATTCTTCAGTATTGTCAAGACAAATTAACTTAATCAGATAATCTGAAAATTGAGCCCGTAATCGAATTATTTGAGCAAGCAATCTAGCAAATATTTGATCACGTATTGATAACAAACAAACATGTGCCCATTTCATTGATATATCAATCAGAATCATAAGATATCGAAATAGTTCACATGGTTGATGAATAGGCCCACATATATCATCTTGTATATGTTGCAAAAAAACAAGGGATTCTATCTTTATTTTTTGTTGGTGATGGCTAGAGGTGTCGAACGGGCTGTGATGTTCTGGCCCGACATTATTTTAGGGGGCCCAACTATGCTAACGTGTCGGGTCATACACATCACAGTATAGTAACTGTGTCTTGTCCGACACGGTTTCTTCAGGCAGGCCCGACATGGTCCGATGGAATGCCTGGTTTTTAACCGTGCTAGATCAGGATCGTATGGGCCAGAACTGGCCAGTACGGGCTTGTTTAAAAAATTTTAAAAATTATTTATTTATTTTTACTTTTTAATTTTTATGTAATTATAAAATATAAATTAGATAATGTTTAAAAATACATAAATTATAATTTATAAATTTTTGAATAATTATACAATTTATTTTTTTATATTATTTATTTTAATTATGTATTAATTCGATTATAATTTATTAGAATTTATATATGAAAATTGAATTAAGTAAATATTAAATATTTATAACTTATAGTTATATATGAATAAAAATTCAAATCGAATGAAAAATGAAAAAAAATAAATATTGAATTTCAAGTTTCAACATTTAAAAAGCATTCACATTTTATAATTTACAACCAAAAATAAAATAAACACAAAAATTCTTAAACACAAATGACAATGTTACAAAGCCAAACATTCAAACCAAAGCAAATGCAATATAAATAAAAATAAGTATAAAATATTGAAATCAAAAATTAGAATCAAGCATAACTCATAAGCATAAACATAACTGTAACATAAGTGTCACTGTCAGTGTGTGACAATATCGTAATCGTCAACCGTCAGGTATCAATTGGTAACCTCATTAATCATTTATTGTCGTATCATTATCAGTCTCAATATCAATATCAAAGTCACTATCATATAGATCATTAATAATTGATCCTAGTATGATCTTAGATGCTAAAGCTCGAATTCTTTGAATTTTTCATGCATGCTAAAGTCTCAATAATATCTTGACATAATCTCAATCTTCTATCTGAAATTAAATTTACTTCAACAGAAAAAACAAACTTCGATGCTATGCTCAACACCGAAAGAGTCAGTAGATCCCGTAGCTTCTTAGATAGTACGGGAAAGATGAACTTGTATGATTTCTACCACTGTAATATATCAAGATTCTTATTATTAAAATATGATAGGATCAAGCAGTAATCAGTATTTAAGTACCGAGACAGCTCACTCTTATTCGATGATCCATCCCGTCGTTTTCTCCTCACTAACTGAATAAAAAAATCATTATCTCTGAATATTGTATTCATATTCGTACATAGCCTCATTATTACTACTACCACCATACTTAGTATCACAGTATGTGAAAAGGTCAGTCAATTTTTCGTGAACGAATCCTTCAGGTAGGTCTTTCAAATTCATGCACAAGAAAATATATATTAAAATATTATTTATCCCTTCCACCCTAACCCTAGGGTCCATGCATGCAGCGAGACAATAAAGAGATAAATTATCATGTCATATGGCTAAGTGTCAGGTCAACTCGATACTTTCTAAATATGTTACTAATATTGTATATATATTTGAGTGCAATGCAAGTCGTGAGAGTATAAACTGACGAACAGATGATTATCGTGTCATAAAAAATCTCTAGGAATTTCATAAATGAAATTTCTGAAGCCCAATTATTATCGTAAATAATAAATTCATCTTTCTTACTATTAACATAGTTGGATATCATGTGTTCGTATCCAACACATGACTCTAACATCGGGTACGTATAATTCCAATGATATTTTACATCCGATTAGAATTTTTTCTTCTTAAGATTCGTATACAAATAGAGACTACCAAATTTCTGTTATTTGTGAGGTGTGCGAATGTATTTTAATGAGTTACGTATATTTTTCAAAGTGAGATAATACACCTTCATCTTCGCTTGTATAATCAAGTTTATCACACAACACATGCATCTGATATAAAAAATTTTTCCTATTGGTGTGTCTCTAATATTTCTAAAAAATATGTTAATCGCTACTTTATTATTAGATGTATTATCGAATATGATATTAAAAATTTTATTTTGAATTTTATATTTTCTAAAGATCTTCATCACACACTCAAAAATGGCCGGGTCATCATAGGGTTAGATAATCTCAGAAATCCTAATTTTTTTTATTTAAAGTTTATTTAGAATCTACATAGTGGACTGTGAAATATGCATACGATATATCATCGTGACTAGTCCATATATCGGACATCATGGACATTACTCCACTATATGTCATAAATTCATTAATTATTATTTCTTTTTTTAATT
Source organism: Sapria himalayana (assembly GCA_029783825.1). Lineage (NCBI taxonomy): Eukaryota > Viridiplantae > Streptophyta > Magnoliopsida > Malpighiales > Rafflesiaceae > Sapria > Sapria himalayana. Next base: position 237,833 of record JAREIK010003317.1, read on the forward strand.
TATAATATTTTAGTATGTCGTTCTTAAATGTGAACTTAGGAATCCTATGATAAGCATGCTGAAAATATGTTTGCATGATGCTCACTACTCTTGGATTATCCAAAAATTTGACCGGAAAATCCATCATGATGATAAGTTTGGTCATGCCTTCCCTATCCAACTCACAGTATTTTATGAATGAGATAAACTTTGAGACCAAACTGGATCCAACCTCAAAAATTGTACTGCTGAGTTGAGTTTGCATAGGATCTAATGTATCATGTTTTTTGGTGCATATTTTGGTATGCTTTTTAAGATGCCTAGTCTCAAACGCATTCTTATAAGTTAAAATTTTATTACAATATTTGTACTGTTCCGTTTCTTCTTTCTTATCTCTAATATTTTTTTTGTTTTATTATATTAAAATGAGTCCAAATTAAAAAATTCTCTTAGTTTTTATTTTTTAGATGTTTGGGTTGAGATGACCAGAGAAAATCAAAGTTTCAGTAGCCTTGGATCTTTATATAAGATTTTTATTTTCTAAATTTAAATTAATTTTAATAGTAATTATAATTTTTTTGATTTTTTTAAAAAAGATGGTTGATTATAGAGTAGAGAGAGTAAAAAACTAATTATTTTTAAATATTATGTTAAGAATTAAGAGTTACCTAAATAAAAAAAATAGAAATACCCGTAAAGCAGTGTAAAGGTAAAACACGTGCATCACAAATCCAACTTCTAAAGACCAATCCAAACACCAACCAAAGTCGAGCCCGAGTTGTGAGTCCCGAAAAGCTAAGCCAAAATCTCGTGAGAGACTTTTTGGATAGAGATTTAAGAGAGAATGAGAATTTATGTTTTTAAAAAACATAAAAATTAGAGAGAAGGGGATGGGGCATTTATAGAATAATAATAAGATATTTTTAAAAAAAAGTTTTTTTTGATTTTTTTTTATTAATTTATTAATTTTTTTGTGGCAGAATCATATGGGCCATTGGATTCTACCCCATGAGGTGAAATCTAACGGTTTTAATTCAATTTTTTTTTATTTTTTTGTACTGTTGGGCATTGGGGCGGGGGGTAGATTGAACCCGAGTGATTTCTGGATTCGTTGGGCTCAGCCACTGTGGTAGTTTCTCAGCTTTGCCAAAGGTACTGTGCCCACAGGTCATGGTACCATGCCTTGCCCAACACGAGGCCCAGATGTCCTCGGCATGGCACGGTTTGTGCCATGTGCAGGCCTGACAGGGGCACGAGGATAGGAAATTATCATGCCAGGCTAGGCACGTCCGAATCGTGCCGTGCTTGGTGCCATGTCGGACTCGCCCAACTCGTTTGACACCTCTAGTAAATTTTCCTTATATTAAAAGTAGCAAATTAAAATTTATTGGACAGAAATTTTTTTTCGATTTTTAACTGAATATTCACTTGAATTTTTAATGATTTTACGCATCATTATAAACTCAGGATGTCCCAATTAGTTATGCCGAACAATATAATTATTTTTATCAGTAAATTTCTAGTTTACTATAATATGTGCCTCTATTGTGCTTATTTTTGTATAGTATAATCTAAAGAAAAAATGAGTAATTTTTTTGATATATTTTTTTACCAGAGACAACGTTGGTAATATCTAAATACTCAGTGATGCCTTCATTCGTAGTCTCAATATGATACCCATTTCGTCGAATATCTTTAAAACTCAAATTTTTTTTCAGAATTTGTAGAATATAATACTTTATCAATATAAATTTTTTTGAGAATTTGTCGAATATAATACGTCATCAATATAAATTTTTGTTTCTTCGGATAACAATATATTAGTACTACCGGGGTCCTCAATCAATTTTGTCCTAATCCATATTGTATTTACATTTATAATTACATTATTAAAAATGAAAAAAAAAATTTTATCCTTGAGTATAGTATGCGTTGATGCACTATCTGCGAGACACATATCATTGTCACCGATTGAAGATCCCACCAGATGAATTTTCATATTCTTCAATATATCTCTTGAAAATTTAATAGAGTTTCATATTGATAATGTATTATGAAATAGAAAGAGAAGAGAGCAAGAGATATAGGAGAAACATGGGAATGATTTTTTATTCCTCTAGTGCATTGTGACTCATACAAAGATTTCCTATTTATAGAGTTTAATATATGAATACATATTAAATATACCAATGAATACATATTAATCAATATTAATTAATACACATTAATCTATTATTTGTCATGATATTTTATTTTTTGAGAATGCGTTCTATTATGAAACATTGATAATGAGATAGATAACATGTTTATTTAGGGTTTGAGTTATTGTTGTTAATAGTAGCGAGGCACCTATATTTTTAAATTTTATTAAATTAATTATTCATGAGATATTATTATAAAAATTAATGATTAATCCACTTGCTTCGCAGAAAGTAGATTTTAGAGAAAATGACCTAACTATTTATCAAAATGTTTTATTATTTTTATTAACTACATAAGCACATTATATATATTATCAAAACATTATAATATTATTTTTATTATCAAAATGTGACCGCATGCCATTTGCCTTTCCTGGGCACCCTGACCATGTGACGTGTGGCCAAGCATGGGTATTGACCGGACACCCATGATATGCGACGCCCGTGACCACGTGGCACATGTCTGGCCATGGGGCAGCCATGGCCCATGACCATATGCTCAGGCACAGGTCATGTTCGATCATCCCTGACCTACTATGAGCAGAACCACGTGCCTAGACATGAGCCGTGATGCATGAGCCGTGCTTGTGTCTCACCAAGCTGACCTGCCCTGAAAGATCACGAGTGTTCGGATTTAACTGCTGAGCTACTTATTGAGAAGCTTATTTATTTGTTATATAATTAGCTGGATTTTTATTAAAATTAATATTTTACTAATTTATTTATATATGATATGATTTGCCCATTTGATTAGTTTTTTGGCATCCTTAATAACTGTGACATGTTTCTTGCTGAATGATGAATTGGGCCTCTTCTTGGAGAGTTCATGAAGAAGAATTAGCAAATTTATTTATTTATTAATTTTTTTTTTTTTAATTCAATGTGGCGGTGGCTTCTATTTAGTTTGCCTTGCAGGAGCTGATGCGAAAGCTGTTTCTCCTGAATGGTGGGGCTACACATCTGGATTCGTATCAGGAGGTTTTCTTGGGTCAAAGTCAAGTAAAAATACAGTAAATGGAACAGGTAATGCTCAAAACAGTGCCAGGACTCCATTCTTCGAAGAAGATCAAGAGAAACTCTACAAATTTGTCCAAGTAAGCTCAACATTTCTGAATTTTTTTTCTGAATTTTTTGTGCGCGAGGATGTGTTTTTCGTTTCTCATAGAGACTCTGCTCTTTCTTCTCATAACGATGAATGATGCATTTAGAGGTGTCAACCAGCCCGGCCCGGCACGAGGCACGGCACGGTTCGGCCGTGCCTGGGCCAGCCCGGCACAGGAAAATTCCGTGCCCGGGTTTGGCATGAGCCGTGCCGTGCCGTGCCTGGCCCGGTATGGATCGGCTCGTGAGCCTGACCCCACGATGCCCCTCCCGCAAAAAAAGACCGCGGGTCGGGTCTGATTCGACCCGACCCGCGGTCCCCCGTATCCTGAACCGCTCGGACAGGCAAGCCCGAGCGGGCCCGACAAGGCACGGCACGGCCCACCGTGCCTGGGGGCCGTGCCGGGCCCGTGCCAGCCTGTTTGACACCTCTAGATGCATTGTCATACCATATTTTAGAATTTTTTTGGTAATTTTTCAAATCTATTTTCATGATGATATATAAATGATTAATATATAAAAATTCAGAATTTTTTGGTAATTTTTTAAATTTTTTTTTTTTTTAAGCATGTCTTCCTTCGTGTGATAACATATATGATTGTTCAAGGACTGTTTTTCTCAGATTCGAGACTCATCAGACACATGTTTTCTCTATCATTATTTCCTTACGGATACTCATGTAGCCAAGGAGTATGTCAATATTTTTTACTAGAGACTATTATTATTTTAATGAATGTTAGTATTGTCTTTTTTGAATGATTCATTTTTTTAACAATCCTAGAAAGATAGAGCATATGTTTTTAGTGAATTCAGAAATTATACGTTAGTTCATCACTTTTTCTCTCACTTGTATTTTTTGTTTACACCATTAATTTGTAAAGTCTCTCGTTGATTACATATGATGAGTTAGAAACTGGGAGACGTGATTACCTAGGGTTTAGATTTGAGAGTTTATATTAGGTGAGAGTGATATACCCAACTTATAAGACTATAGATGAGCCTACCGAGGGGTCAATTGATCATGTAATAACCTCTTTTGATTTTGACTTTTTGAATGCTCTTTCGAATAGATAAATGAGTAATACTTAGCACATGATTTTATAAGTTTGATCATAATTTTGTTTTATTATTTTTTTTTTATAATACTAAGATATTTTTTATCTCTTTTTTAAATATTATCTCATGTATGATGAAATTAGCTAGGTTATGATGGAAGGTGTGTTGTTAGTCGTAATTCATTATTCCAATGAGACCTGAGAAGTAATACCATGATTTATAGTAAGGTGTGATGTTTGTTGCATGTTAGTGTTCACTCGAAAATACGTCGAGATGAGAAAGTGAGTTATTCTAAATCGAGACTTGTTGTAAGAGGATTTACCTAAATATTTATTATGGATTACCATGATACTCTCCCTAGTGAACATGATTATCTTGGTATAAAGATTTATTTTACTGGTAGTATCTCATAGATGGAGGATATACTAATTTGATATGAAAAATGCATTTGTTTATGGTGACCTAGAGGTGTCAAAAGGGCCATGTCGGGTCAGCCTGGCACGGTTTTAGGCTGCCCAACTGTGCTACCGTGCCGAGCCATGCATGGTACGGTACAGTAACTGTCTCGTGCCTGGCTCGATATGGTTTCTTTAGGCCATGCTCGACATCGCCCGCAAACATTGTTAGTTTTTTACCGTGACGGGTCAGGCCCGTACGGGCCAGTTTAAAATAAATAAAAAATTTATTTATTTATTTATTTGTGTATAATATTTATGTAATTATAAAATATAAATTAGATGATATTTAAAAATATTTAAATTATAAATTGTAAATATTTGAATAGTTATAAAGTTTATTTTTTTTATGTTATTTGTTTTAATTATGTATTAATTATATTAATAGATTATAATTTATTAGAATTAAATTTTAGAATTTTTTATGAAATTTTTAAACACAAAAATAAAATAAACATAAAATTTCTTTAACAAAAAATAAGAAAGTCATGAAGTCAAATGCCCAAACCAAATTAAATACAATGTAAATTAAAATGAGTATAAAATATTAAAATCAAAAATCAAAATCAAGCATAACTCATAAGCATAAGCATAACTGTAACATAAGTGTCGCTGTCGTCGTGTCGCAATTTTGTAATCGTCAATTGTCAGGCATCAAGTAGCAACCTCATCAATCGTTCATCGGAATATCATTATCATCATCATCCTCAACCTTAATATCAAAATCACTAACATATGGATCATCATCAGCAATCAACTCCTCCACTTTTGTTACAATTTTAATCCTAGCACGATCTTAGATGCTAAACCTCGAATTCTCCTAATCTTTCATGCATGTTAAAGCCTTAATAATATCTGGATGTAATTTTGATCTTCTATTCGAAATCATATTCACCACAACAGAAAAAGTAGAATTCGATACTATGCTCGACATTAGATGAGTCAGTAGATCTTGTGTCATCTGAGATAGCACGGGAAAGGTGGACTCATATGATTTTCATCACTATAATATATTAAGATTCTTAGTATCATAATGTGATAGGATTAAGCAGTGATTGATATTTAAGTAATAAGACAGCTCGCTCATATTCGACGGCCCACCTCATCGTTTCTCGCTCATTAACTGAATAGAAAAATTATTTTCGAATATGATATTCATGTTCGTACTCACAACCTCACTACTACTACCACTATACCTAGTATCGTAGTATGTGAAAATGTTAGTCAATTTCTTGTGAATGAATTCTTCAGGTGGATTTTTCAGTTTCATGCACGAGAAAATATAAGTCAAAATATTATCTACTTCTTTTACTTTAATCTTAAGAATCATGCAGGCGGTGAGATAATAAAGAGATGGAATAGTGGACTAGTATATTAAATACTTGGTTTTTATCTCAGCAATCATATGGTCAAGTGTCGGGTTAGTTTGATACTTCCTACACATACTACTAATGTTGCATGAGTGAAATGCAAGTCGTGGGAGTATAAATCGACGAACACATGTTTGTCATGTCATAAAAATTCTTCAGGAATTTCATAAATAAAATTTTTGAAGCCTAGTCAGTGTCGTTGACAATAAATTCATCACTCTTACTATTGACATAGTCAAATATCACGTGTTCGTATCTAACACATGACTCCAACATCAGGTACGTGTAATTCCAACGGTGTTTCACATTCGATTGGAATTTTTTATTAAAATTCACAGACAAAGAGAGACTACCGAACTTCTGTTGTCTGTGAAGCGTGCAAAAGTATTTTAGTGAGTTACATATGTTTTTTAAAGCGGGGGAACATACCTTCAATCTTGCTTATACAATCAAGTTAATCATGTGACACATGCATTTGACTTAAAAAATATCTACTAATGGTGCATCTTTAATATTCCTAACAAATATGTTAATCACTATTTTATTATTAGATTTGTTATCGAATGTGATACTAAATATTTTATTTTGAATTTTATATTCTCTAAAGATTTTTATCATATACTCAAAAATGGCCGGGTCATCACGAGGATGAAGAATCTCAGAGAATCTCAAAATTTTTTTATATAGAGTCCAATTTGAATCTACATAGTAGGCGGTGAGACATGTATAAAATACATCGTCGTGACTAGTCTAGATATCGGTCGTCACGGACATCATTCTACTATATGTTCTAAATTTATTAATTATTATATATTTTTTAAATTTATAATATTTTAGTATGTTATCCCTTGATGTGGACCTAGGAATCCTACGATAAGTATCCTGAAAATATATTTGCATGATGCTCACTACCCTTGGATCTTTTGAAAATATAATTGGAAGATTCATCAAGGTGATAAGTTTGATCATGACTTTCCTACCCAACTCGTTGTGGTATATGAAGGAGGTAAACTTTGAGACTGAACTGGATCCAGCCTCAAAAAATATACTGTTAAATTGGGGTTGCCTATGATCTAATATATTATGTTTTTTAGTGCATATTTTGGTATGTCTCTTCAGATACTTAGTTTCAAACGTTCTCTTACAAGTTGAAATTTTTTTATAATATTTGCACTGTATTATTTCTTCTTCCTCAACTTTAAAATTTTTTTATTTTATAATATAAAAATGAGTCCAAACTATAGAAGTCATTCTAATTTTTTATTTTTTAGATGTTTGGGTTGAAATGATAAGAGAAAATAAAGTTTCAGTAATCTCGGATCTTTGTGTGAGATTTTTATTTTTAAATTTAAATTAATTTTATTAGTATTATTTTTTAATTTTTTTAGATAAAAGGATATATTAAAGTCTAGAGAGAGAGAAAGAAAAAAAGTAAAACATTAATTATTTATAAATATTATTTAAAGACATAAGAGTTTCAGTTAACTAATTAAAAAAAAATAGAAATACCCATAAAGTAGTGTAAAGGTAAAACATGTGGTCCAATATTTCAACTTCCAAAGACCAATGCAAATACTAATTAAAGCCAAGCTCGCGATGTGAGTCCAAAAAAGCCGAGTCGAAATCTTGAGAGAGAGAATTTTAGGATAGAGATTTGAGGGAGTATAAGAATTTATATTTTTGAAAAACATTAAAATTAGAGGAAAGGGGGATGGTGTTTAAATTTTAAATTAATCATTTATTTATTTATTTTAATATTTTGAACCATTGGGGGGGGGGGGGAATCAGACCTGGACTTGGGTAGTTTCTAGAATCATCAAGCTTAGCTTCTGTCCCTGGGGCAGTTTCTCGGCTTGTGCTGAGGTATCGGGCCAGGCACGACACGGCACGGGCACGGGAAATTTTCATGCTGGGCTAGGCCGGCCCTGCACATTTAACACCTCTATGGTGACCACGAGAAAAATGTGCATATGTAGCAATTTTTTAGTTTCGAGCGGGACAATTATTTTGTATGAGCTACACATGTGTATTATTATTATTTTTTTTTTTAAAAAGAGTCTTGATGATTAGATAATTTTTTTGATTATATATATGAATAGTATTTTGATGACAAGAAATGATAAGTTGAGAATCACCATACTTAAGTAGTATTTTAAGACCTAGTTTCAGAAGATGAATTTTGGTAAACTCAGATATTTTCTTGGTATAAAAATAATTTATTTTAATGGGATACCATCTTATCATGGAATAGATATATACTTAATACTCTTACGCATGCAACAATGGTTCATGCCCATGCCATTGTTGTTAATTATATATCCGTCCTTAAAAACTAGCCGTTGATTTGGTTGGTGGTATGATCTAGCAGTGTTTTGCCCAAGCTAGCCCGGAATGAACCAGCCTAATCTAAATTGAATCTATGGCTAGCCCGAAATGGACCACGCTAACCTGGCCAGGCTGACTCGACTTGACGTGACCCAACCAAAATGCATGTCAATGAGATGTGCCGGGTTGTCCACTTTCAGAGTCATGCTGGCGCGACATGACACGTGCTAAAAACCATGTCGCGCAAATAGTTATTTTGGGCACGGCTACCATTCATGTATAAATGTGAATGTAGAGGTGTCAAACGGGCCGTGCCGGGCTGGCCCGGCATGTTTTTTCCAGGCCCAACCGGGCTTTCGTGCCAGGCCAGGCACGGCACGGAATGGTAACCGTGCCGTGCCTGTCCCGGCATGGTTTTTTGGGGGTTCAGCCAGGCACGGACCCGCGGCACGACTCGCCGGGTTCGGCCTGGTCGGGCCGAACCCTAAATTAAAAAAAAAAATTAGGGTTTCGGCGCGCACCATCGTGCCGAACCCTAATTTTAAAAAAAATTAGGATTTTGGTGCGCCCGAAACCCTAATTTTAAAAAAAATTAGGGATTGGGCGCGCCCGAAACACTAATTCTAAAAAAAATTAGGAATTGGGCGCGCCCAAAACCCTAATTCTAAAAAAATTAGGGTTTCGGCGCCCAGTAACCCTAATTTTTTTAAAAAAAAATTCAGCACGGTTTCGTGCCGGGCCAAGCACGGCATGAGGCCCGGTTGGCCTCGGCATGGCATGGCACGATTGTGCCGTGGTCGGGCACGGCACGAGCCTGGACACGGGAATTTCCCGTGCCGGGCCGGCTCAGGCACGGTTGACATCTCTATGTGAATGTTAGACGATCAAGAAGTAATATATTCAAATGATAAAGATAATAAAGATGCGAATAGTAGGGTATATGTGATAAGACTAGAAATAAATAAATTAGAAATAAAATTATTAATTAAAAAAAATCAAAATCAAAATTCATAATAATACTGCTAAATTTAGTAGACATTACAAAATCAAAATTAAAATTCATAATAATTTTGAACTTTAGATGAAATTAGTTGGGGTTCTCTGTGCATGATGCCAAATTATTTTTATGATAAAAAATATAATTTTAGTTTTTTAACTTGAAAATGAATATGAAAAATAATATGATAATTTTTGGCTTCGACGCTCGAAAGTATTTAGAATTTATTAGAAAATTTTTAGAAAATTAAATCTTTTCTATATTGTGTGTAATGATGAAGGTCTAAAAAAATAAAATGTCCAAGTCAAAAATTATTTAAGTATGTTTGAAATTTATTGTTTTATTATTTTATATTTATTTTAAAGCTAATAATAAAATTATAAGGTATTGGACGTATTATGAATGCTCTTCATTTGTTGGCTGGTATAGATTATGATTCACAATTTTTTTGGCACTAATAAATTATTTAATAAATTTATTATTTGAAAAAATAAAGCAGATGTCACGTTTTATAATAAATTCAAAATAAACTCAAAAATAATATCAATTCATATCTTTAGGGGTGAAGGCCTCTTAAATTATAAGTCTCTATTACTAAAAAGTTTTTTTTTTTTTTTTTTTTTTTTTTTTTTTTTGAGATTATCTAGATATATTATATAAAATTCTTGTTGAGAAAGTATAAATTTAAATTATAAATCTTTATTTGTTTTTCTAGGTGTTATTATGTCTAATGAGAAGATATCTAAAGTATCTTGTTATGATAATATTTAGCTTAATATTTTATTTATTTCTCATATTTTATTTATTTTCTGAATGAATGGATAGACTATTTTATGAGTTGTTTGCTGAACAACTCAATTGTGAGCTCTCTCAGATGTAAAAATATACTAGCGTTTTAATTTAATATTTATTATTTAAAATCCCCTATTTTACTGCTTTGAAACTTTTAAATTTATTATTTTAATTTTTAATTATTATTATTTGTTTAATAAATATGTAAAATATAATAAATAAATATTTTTATTTATGTAACATAATTTATTTTAATTCTAATTGTATGATTTTAAGTATAATTATAAATATATTTATCTAAATTATTATTTAAGGATAATATTTGTAATTATTTTTTTTTTATCATATCGTATCCTAACCATATTTGTATCTTAGTTTTTTAGAATTTATTGGGTCCCTGTATTCTGCCGTGTCGTATCCACGTGTCCGTGCTTCTTAGCGTATGTGCGTGCGTGCGTGTGTGTGTGTGTGTAATCTTTTTGGTTATATATTGAATAACCACTGTACCGATCATTTTTGATGGTTATATTTTTTTGGTCATTAAATGGTCTGTAATTTTTGAAAAATTTTTCGCTAATTTTCTCCTAATTTACAGATCATATTATCGATATCATGTGTGTGTGTGTGTATTCTGCCGGGTCACTGTAATTCTCTCGCTTGTCACCAATTTCCAAATATCATTCGCTTGAAATGTGCAGGATAAAGCTACAACTGCCAAGCAAGGGCTGGGCATCCTGGACTTGCCAAGAAAAATGGCCGGCGTCCGCCCTCAGGGAAGACGGACGTCCTTCGGCGGCGGCGGCGATGATGGCAAAGTTCTGCGTGATGATTCCGACGAGCCAAAAATAGAAAACAACCCCGAGGCCCCAGAGGCGGAAGAGATCAACGATGAGACTTGTACGGATCACAGGGTGAAGCTGAAAAGGCTGTGCAAGCAGCTTTTGCGTCAGGTGAGGTGGAGCTTGCCTAGGCTGCGGGGCGCAGGTTCGTCGAAGGTGAATGCGCTGTTATAACTTCTGAGTGGGCGGGCTGGATTATTTTCAGGTGCCAGGAGAGTCGCTCAAGATGAGGCAGCTGAAAGTTCTCGCCGAAGAGAAAGTACCGACCGCCTTCCTGGAGTTCTCCTCGGAGAGAGACGCCGTGGCTTTTCTGAGGAGAAAGGTGCGCACAATATATACTGCACGCACGCACATGCACTCGCACGCAGAGAGAAGCATGTGAGAATATTGTGGACTTACTTTGGCATTGTTGATGGTGCAGCTGGAAGGCAGCACCCAGTTTTCTGTCGATGGAAAGAGGGTCTCCCTCGCATGCAGGGGAAGCTGATGTTCTGGTTAGCAAATTGAGTGCTCTGTGTTGTCTGAGCGAGAGAAAAACATAAAATTTCATTCTTATGGTAGTCGTGAACAGTTAAAGTGCTGCCTCACTGCCTTTTTGCATTGAGATGATGCTGGGCTGGGTGGGTGGTAAATGGGCCGGGCGATCCGGCCCTAACCAGAAAAAGCATGGCCTTGTATGATATGATATGATATGACCCACACAAAACTAGGCTTGCAAATGAGGCAGGTGGGCGGGCTAGTTCGGCCTGAATGGGCCTTGGTGGGCCTGGAGGGCCGGTCCGTGTGCTGGTGGGGTAGGCATCATCGCACGACCACAAATGCTGGTCCAGGTGGGGTAGCATTACAATGTAGCTAGGTTCACTCGCGCACACACACTTGCATACACACAAACACCCACACACATGCGTGCCCATGCTTGCGCACACACATTTGTGCACATGCTCGCACACAATCACACACACATGAGTGCACATTTCACACGCACACTCATGCTCAAGATATCATTCATGTAAGTAGTGATCAGTGCTTACGATAATTCACTCGACCGATAATTCCTTGGTGGGTTTTTTGCAGATATAGCATTGCAACACATTCATGTAGCTTGGTTTTTAAAAGGCAAACCCTCTCTCTCTATCTCTCTCTCTCTCTTTTTTTTTTTTTGCTTCAGTCCCAAGCAAATATTGTGGGAAATTAGTTTTTATACTTCAAATTTTATTCTTTGCTCATAGTTGGTTTCAATAAATATATGTTTATGCTTCTTTTTTGTTGGCTGAATATGCTTTTTTAAAAGGCTTTTACAAATAATAAATTTATTCGGAAAATTAATTCATAAAATAAAAACAAGATTTTTTTTATTTTATCTTGGGGAGATTAATTTGTAATTTTCTTACGACCTAGGTGTGACAATATTTTAATTTATACCAAGATATTGTGGAAAATTAAAAAAAAAAAAATCTGCTTGTCCATGAATCATTTTCTTCTTAAAGAAATAAGCGCATTCGAATGCTCGCATTATTTTAAAAAGTAATTTTAATGAAATTAATTAAGTATTAAAAATTATAAAATAGTATCTTGATCTCTATGCGGCATCATAATTTTTGAAAATATATTTAATTTAACACGTGTCAACATTCGGGGATCATGCAGAATTACGTGTAAGATTTATGATTGTATATTTAACCATAACATTATATTTCTAAAAAAAATTGACTTTTAATTATATTTCATTTTTTTTTAATTCATTTTGTTCGACCAGCTCCCAAAAATAAGTATTAAACGGCTGCCTCTTCTCCAATTATAAATAAATAAATAAACATATATATATATATATATATTGTATAATATGTATATATACATGTACATATATACATATACATACATATATACATATTTACATATATATACATATACATACATATACATACATATACCTACATATACATACATATACCTACATATACCTACATATACATACATATACATACATATACATACATATACCTACATATACCTACATATACATACATATACATACATATACCTACATATACCTACATTTACATACATATACATATGTATACATATATATATATACATATATAAAACATATATATATATATATATATATATATATATATATATATACACATATATGTTTTATATATAAAACATATATATACATACATATACATACATATACCTACATATACATACATATACATACATATACCTACATATACATACATTTACATACATATACATATGTGTGTGTGTGTGTGTGTGTGTATATATATATAACATAGGCATGCACAAGTGGGGACAGATGGGGAGAGAGGGTAACTGACCACAACAAAAAAACTGCAGGATGTTGGAAGATGAAATTAGTTCAATAACAAAAAGAAACGAAAGCAAAAGGGTGCAATTCAGTTTCTGGCACATATTCCAATAATCTGCAGAGCCCAAAATAGACAAAGTACTTCCATTCAGAAACTAACATGAAAGCTTCAAGGACAAATCAATGGGATTAGAAGCTATGGACTCGTCATTATTATAACCGCTGCGTCGATCAGAAGTGTTTGTGGTGACGCAGGAAGAAGAAGCTTCTCCTCCATACGCTGCCACACAGGTGTCCGTGTCTTTGTCGCTGTTTAAGCCAGGGAAAAATTCGTACTCCATGACCACGTCGGTTCCACACCCGGCGTTCATCTTCCTGTGAATCGCCACCACCTCCACGCCCTATAAAACCGCCATTAATGGAGCAGACTCATCCTCTGCGCGCTGACAATCAGAAGAAAAATTACAAGAGAATGACGATGGAGCCGCCGCTGATAATGTAACCTGGTTGGGATTTTGGTTGGCGAAAAGGATCGCACTTGGGCCCGTTCTCGCCGTATTGAGTAGGGTGCTGATCTCCTGGTCGAACCCGACGTTCCTGGGAGATTTGATGCTGCACCCCAGGTAGTCAGGACCGTTGATCACCAGCAGCTCGTCTCGGTCCATCCTCCCGTTCCCGCTGGCTCTGCTCTTCTCGACGTTCGCCCTCTTCTGAGAGATCGATCAACCGACGAGCAGAAAGATAAATTAATGGAAGCTAAACGAGAGATCCTAGAGGAAAAAAAAAAGAAACTGGCCCATGTTATTATTTATTATTTACTGTATAAAATCTTGATCGACAAATCACAGACCCAAGAATCTAGCTCGTTTCTCATCATGAATGATCACGAACACATTAAACCATCTTCATTGTTAACGGGAAAGGGAACAAGTATCGTCAGTGGTGGAGGAGGAGGAGGGGAGAGAAGAAGCAGAAGTCAAACCATGAGGCAGAGGCCATGGCAATCGAGGTGGGATTGATGGTGCGGCATCAGCTTTGGCATTGAAGAGAGCTCTTTGGAGGAGGAGGCCAGGTAGGCAGAGGCAGGAGTTGCAGAAACAGCGACGGGATTAAGAAGAACTTGGCCAGCCCTGATCAAACCGCCAGCCCCGCCAGCAGCACCGCCACCGCCGAAACCAGCGTTAGCGTCGGCCCTCTTAGGCATGGCTCTGGCAGATGGCCACGGCTGGCTCACCAGAATCGGGTGACCCGGCTCGCCCGGCAGCGCGTTATTTATCAGAGGCAGGAGGCACGAGCTGACGGGAAGAGGAGTCCCACAGTAGTGCATGGGAAAAGACCTAGAGTCGGCCATGGTCCTGGACCATGGTTCTTGCTGCCTCAGGCGCTCCAGCTGAGCCACCCCCATCCCTCTCTGCGGCTGCTTCTTGAGAGACGCTTGCGCCCTGGACTGCTTCCTGGGTCTGCCACCCGTTGGTTCAGGAAGATGACACGAGTTCGGTTCTCGTGCCTGCAGGTTTTTCGTGGCTTTGAGGTGAAACGAAAGGGGTGTTTCCATTTTGTCGAGCACAGCTCTTCTCACCCAGGCTCTGGAAGAACGGAGATCAAATATGTGCTAACCGAAAGAAGACGATAACATAAAATGGAGATCTACTGAGAGAGAACGACTGAGAGAGAGAGAGAGGGGAGTAGAAATGAGGAGCTAGGTGCAGAGAGGAGTAGCAGTTCAAAATGCCAAAAAGGACACCGCCATTGCTGGGTACGCAGATCGTGTTTGTCTTTTTCATTTTCTATGCTTGGAGGAGGGGACTAATCTGTTGTTAATTGGCAGAAAATAAAACAAAAGCCTGCATCTTGTTGTGTGGATTTAACATTGTCAACTACCATCCTGATGGGGCCATTTTTTTTTTTTTTTTTTCCACCTGCAATATCTGCCTGAGGCCCACGCACCCCCACTCTCACGCGATGAAGACCAACCCTAACCCTAATCCAGACCAGCTTACCAGCCCGTTTCCTCTTGATCACTCCCATGATTATTATGATCATTCCCCATTTTCATATAATAAAACTTGGGCACCCAAGTAACATATAATTTTCATTATATATATACTTTTAAATATATAATCTAATCTTTTAAATATATTTTTTCCATTATCCTATATATATATACATATATTGTTACCTGTAAATACTTTTGGAAAAGGGTTTTTTTTTTTAATATTTAAAATAATTTGAATTATTTTTTAATTATATTCTACATATCAGTGTGTGTGTGTGTGTGTGTGTGTATACATATATATGTATGTATATTGTTGTGTGTAATTATACATACATACGTATGTAAGTACATATATTTAATGTTTTGAATATATATTGTTGTGTGTAATTATATTCTACGTATGTACGTACGTACATACGTACATACGTACATATGTACGTACATAGATATATAATTAAATATATGTATAGGTGTGTGTATGTATGTATGTATGTATGGATGTGTGTGTGTGTGTGTGTGTGGGCAGATAAATTTATATAGATTTAAAAAAAAAAGGGGGGGGGGGGGTGGATTGGAAGAGGATGAGAGTAATCATAAGGAGTGGGATTCGGTCAGGAGAATATGCGTATCCACCAACCTAGAGCTATTGGCGACTGCAGTTGTAGGCGAGAGAAAGGCGGGAAATGATGCTTCTCCCTCATTTCAGGAAATGGAAATGCCCAGAGGCTGATGCTCCCCATGTGCTGCTTTCCATTACGGCATCCCCTTGGTGTGAACACAATATATATTGGAGGGCGATGGGCGTTTGGTATTTTAATGCCCTTTATTATTTAATTATTAATGTATTGCTCGTATTTTCTTTTTTTTTTTTCTTTTTTTAATATGTTTTAAATTGCATAAATCAAACAGTGATTATTCGATCAATCACGTGCCTGGTACTTCTCAGCGTGACGCATGCGTGTAAGTATAGGCATATACATGTGAGCATAGGCGTGGAATGGTATGAGAGAGAGGGAGAGAGAGAGGGGGAGAGAGGGGGAGAGAGAGAGAGAGAGATGGATTGGAGGACGGGGCACATTGAAGAGGGGTGAGCCATGAGCGCCCACCCAAGGCAGAGATCGCTAATCATTCCCTGCGCGCCACAATCTGGCGCGCAGGGCAGGCGAATCCCGCCGTGTCTGCCCAATCAAGGCAATGCCCCAAATCTCTACGCGTGCCACCTATCTCGCACGTGGCATATCTCTTTCCCCAGCCGCCTATTCCCCCCCTCCTCATGCGACAGCGAGTCCGACGCGTCCTCATGCAGGCCGTAGGTTTCGCGGGCCCCAGCGTCCGATTCCTATCAGATGGTCCTGATTCTTTGCCCGGGAGGCCCTTCCCGCACCTCAACCACCCGAGAAGAAAAATGACAGCCGTTGCCGACGTGGATTCTTTTTATTGGTCTCAATGATTTCGCAGGACGGCGCCTGCCCGCACATCTAAACCTTAGGTTCGGGCGTAGGTCATCTGAATCTTCTCTCCCATCCCCTCCTCTCTCTCTCTCTCTCTCTCTCTCTCATCCACCACGCCTATTTGGCTGTTCCCCCCGTTCACGAGTTCTGACTGTCGCTTTTTTTTTTTTTGTTTGTTTTTGTTTTTATTTTGTTTTTTGCTTGGCACTGCCACAGCCACAGGGGGGGGGTCGTAGCGACGGCAAAACCGGACCGTTGATAATTATGATGGTTCTTCACAAGCGCCTCGGGCCGAGAGATCTGGATCGTTGATTTAAAGACATTTTTAGGATTATTTTAAATTCCACGGGCGATGGCGAGCAGGCGAGAGGCAGATGGACGATAGAGTACGCCTGTTAGTGGTGGCTTTATGCAGCTTGTGAAATATCTAACCACTTCGGGGACTACCCAACCACAAGATCTCTTATTTACTCTTCCCTTCCCTTTCCACACTAAAATCAAGCTCATCCCCATGGACCACCCTCATCCTTGCAATAATTATCACTTCTATATCTCAACTAAGATTTCCCATCACCATCACACACACACACACAAGCTCTTATTTACTCTCTCTCTCTCTCTCTCTCTCTCTCTTCCCAAAAGCTAGCTCAAAGGTGAAGGGTTGTCCTCATACTTAAATGTGGGTACTCATCTACCCCCTTAAGATTCTTCAGTGTGGGTCGTATCACATTAGGCTGAGCCGAGCCCATGTCAAGATCATCAAGCTAGCACTGGTTGGCCCAGGTGCAGGACTGCCTAGCTAGGATTGGCTCACGTAGAGGAAATCATGGAATCTAATTAGAGGCCAAGTCAGATGAAGTAGAAGAAGAAGAAAAAGAATGAGCAGAATCAACTGATCCAGAATGATCTAATCTTCTACAATTCTCCATAATTGTAATGATAGTATGTATATAGTATAGAGAGTCATCTTCTAGTCTAAATAATTGTATTAAATTTTATCATAATTGTATAGAGAAGTATATATGAACTAACATTGTGAATTATCGTAAATTTATTTTATTTATAATATTGCATACATAGCTTATTTTGAGAAATATAAAAATAACTTGATAATTTTTATTATCATAATTTTATAACCTTAAAAAACTGAGATAAGAATCAAAGATATAAAATTCTTAATTAGAAAGCAAAATTTTTACATAGATTTCCAATTATTTTAAGTATCCTAATTATATTTTCAATAATTATTTATTTGATATTAATTATTTAAGTAATTCTTTTTT
This sequence comes from Sapria himalayana, assembly GCA_029783825.1. Classification (NCBI taxonomy): domain Eukaryota; kingdom Viridiplantae; phylum Streptophyta; class Magnoliopsida; order Malpighiales; family Rafflesiaceae; genus Sapria; species Sapria himalayana. The sequence continues at coordinate 256,013 of JAREIK010003317.1, forward strand.
TTTTTTTTTGTTACACTTGCAATATCTATCAAGAATTAGTTCGATCTTAAACCAACATAACATATTTTTCAAAAATTTATGTTGACTAAAATAACGAGTGCTAATTATACTTTTAGTGAGATAAAAATAACTTGATACAAATTTACCATTATCCAAAGATAAAAAAGGGGGGGGGGGGAGACATTTTTATTGTCAAATTTAATCTTAATTTGAGAAAAAAAAAATGTTATGCCACATTTTTTTATTGTCAAAAGGTTACTGCCTCTGTGGATATTCTTGTAATTTTAGTCATTCACGTCCTTGTTAGGACTAATAGTTACCTTAAAATCTCATATCCAAAATTATTTAAATTTCATAAAAAATATTATATAGCTCATTTAGCTTCAAATTATTTCTTGTAGGATTTTACATATGCATAATCAAACGATATTTTCCTATTTTTAGAAAAACTTTCACTAAAAAATATTTGAGTAAATGAGCTTCTAGATTTATCAAAAAATCTTTTTTTTTTTTTTGTGTCAATTTTATGCATTTCCATCAATTAATCTCACACACACGCACGCACGCACACACATCAATTAAATGATTTAAATTTCTTGAAAATCATTTCAAAGGAACCAATATAAATAGTTTTTAACAACATACATAATATCACACATCAAAAAATATGCATAAAAATATAAAATATGAAATTTCACATGATTTTCTACAGAATCTCTACCTTATCCAATCTTTTCAAACCCTAAAAAAATCAAACCACAGCTCTAAAATTCATATACGAGCTCTCTATCCATGATTCAAACTCAATCAATACAAAATAAAAATAGGGTTGAGAATTTGCGTAGAATTCTACCAATTAATTTTTTTGTCGCTAATCAATGTCCATCCATAAATTAGTTTATCCTTTTATTAACATAAAATACTATTCATAAACAAGGTTTTTATTAGACATTTTGAATCTATTAAGTATTCTTAATTAATTTTTTAATAATTACTCATCTCATATATAATTTTTTATTAAAATTACTTTTTTATTATGAATACAATAAGCATCATCCAACCAGTCTATACTCGTACCAACATATATAGAAAATTACTCTTAATAATAATTTTTTTAATAAAATATCGAATATAAAATAAAATTTGAAATAGATAACAAAGATTTCATAAAAATATTTATTAACCAATGGCAATGACTATAAACAAAGCAACCGGGCTTCAAATGACCAAAATTTATTTTTAGCAAGCAAGCTTCTTCGCCTATGTTTTCATTTAGTGTGAGTATTCTAATTACATTTTTAAAAAGCGTTCTCATATCAATTATTTTATTAATTTATTATTTATCATGAATATAATATCAATCAAAAAATTAGTATATTCTTATTTATTATTTATTAATTTTTAAAAAGACCAACTATTTTTGATAAATATTGCTCATTATTAAAAGAACAAAATGCTTAACAAAATGTGCTAAATTTTTTAATAGTATAATTCTCTATTGATTACATTTTCTACCAAGATATCTTATCTGAAATTATTTTTTTTGAACAATATTTTAGTGAAAATAAGGTTATTAATAATATGTTATTACAGTTCATGGGTAGTCAACTTTATTGTGAATATTGCACTCATAAAAATATTAATCAATAAAATATTAGATATGAGATAAATAATTATTATAAATATGATAAGTTTACTTTTGATTATTTATAAATTATGTAAGAAAATGCATAAATAAAATTCAAGTTATTTAAATTTTAACTCATTTCTTTAAGATGCTAACATTTTGTATGATAAGTAATTTTTATCAAATCTTTTCACCATCAAGTTATGTTTCGTTGTCAATATTTTTTTTAAATAACCTTTTTTATTAAAATAATATACCATTTTTTTTTTTCAACTACTGACTAATATGTTAATGAATATTATATTTGTGACAAAAAAAGTGAATTTATAAGATTTTAGAAATGAGATAAACAGAATTAGAATACTTTTTATGAATCAAAATAGAGGAGAAAATCTTACTAATAATAAACATTAATCTTTTCAATTTAAAGTTTATATATTATTTGAACAATAATTAATTTGTATTGAGTCATTTTGTCCTTCAAATTATTTTGTGTGAAATTTTTTTTTTCTATCTCAAATAAAGTCTTGTGCTATATATTTTAGTTGATATAAATTTACGAATAATATGCTATGTTGCTTCAAGTATGGACTAGCTAGTCTGATAGAAATTAAATTCTTGATAAAAAAAATGAATTAATAAAATATTTGATGTGAATTTAATAATTAAAAAAAATATATATATATAATTAGAATACTTGTGATTATTTAAAATCTTAGAGAAAAAACTTACTAAAAAAGAGTTTTTGTGGTTTCAAGTTTGGCTCATTTCTCTAAGATTATTCATTTGAAAAATGAGTAATTTTGATCAAATCATTTTTATTTCTCTCAGATAAATATTTTTACTCGATATTTTAGTTTAAAAAACTAATGAATAATATGTTATGCTTGTTCAAGCGTAGATTAATTTGTTGGAGAACATTTCATTGGTGACGGAAAATAAATTAGCAAAATAATATATTTGAGATAAATAATTATTAAAAATTTAAGTGGAATAATTATAATGATATAAACTTATTAATAACATGCTATTTTAGTTCAAGCTTAGAATAATTAGTTAATGAATTATATAATCTTGAAAAAAAAAATGAATTAATAAAATATTTGATATGAAATTAATAATAATAAATAAATATAATTTGAATGCTTAGAATTATTCAAAATATTAGGCAAAAAACTTACTAAAAAGAATCTTGGTCTTTTAAATTTTTGTTTCTCTCAAATATTTTTTTTGCTTGATATTTAACATTAAATAAACTTATAAATAATATATTATATTTTTACAAGTATAGACTAATTTACTATATGATATTACATTGGTGACAAAAAATAAATTAACAAAATATTAGATATGAGATAAATATTTATTAAATAAATTATAATAATTTCTTATTAATATAATCTTCATCTAATATTTTAATAATTCAAGATAATTCTAGATACTTTTTTAATAATTATTTATCTCATATCTAATATTTTATTAGTCATTTTTTTTTTGTCTCTAAATCAATATCAATAAAAAAAATTAGTTTATACATGAGAAAAAAAGTCAAAGAGTTACAAGTAAGCTGATAAGCATTATTTATTATCCAAATCGTATTACCTTAGAGAAATTAGCCAAATTTTAAAAGACCAAAATATCTTAATACAAAGTTTTTTTTTCTCCTAGATTTTGTAACACTATAAGTAATGTAGTTCTATTTTTAATGATTACATATCACATTTTAAATAATTCATTTTTCCTCATGGATATACTATCCTTTTGAAAAAGTAGTTAATATTTGAACTATTATATTGCATTGTCCATGAGTTTATTTTAGCTAAAACATTGACTGCAAATGTTTATTTGATAAAAAATATATAATTTGACAAATATTATACATGATCTAAATGTTATATTCTTAGTGAAATATGCCAAATTTTAAAAAACCAAAAATCTTTATTAGTAATAATTTTTAGTTTAATTTTTATGTGCATATTAAAAAAAATTATTTACAACAAATATAATTTTTTTTAATTTATTTTGTTTGTCATGAATACAATATTCAACAATAAATTGATCTCAGCTTGAATTAATATAGAATATTATTCATAATTTTATTTTAACTAAAATATTGGGAACAAAAAAAAAACTTGAGAGAAAACCAATTGATTTGAAAAAATATTAATATTATCAAAATGCTATTTGTCTTACAGAAATGAGTTAAAACTCAAAATTGTTGAATAGTATTTATCCATGATAAACAGATGAAATAATAGAATATTAAACGGGCACATGAATATTTTTACATCAATCTACCATTCATCTAACAAATAAATAAGATATTGGTTTGAAAATACTCTCCTCCTTCTCTCCTGCCGGTGACTTAAACCCTTGATAGTCCCTTCTTAGAAGATTAATAAAGAAAAGAAGTCCAGGTTATTCAGCACCCAAGTGGGTGAATAAGTTTCAAATTCAAAACCCTCAATGACATGGAGAGGGTTCTGAAATCAAGGCCTCACCTTGTATTTGGGAAGTCACTCTATATCAAACCCCTCCCCATGAAGTTTAATTATAGTGTAAAAGATATGGCCAAGATACCCATTTGGGTAAAGCTTTTAAACTTTCTCATCCATTTATGGAACTTGATAAGACTTAGCAAAGCTGCTAGTTGCATTGGTCAACCCCTACATATGGACAGGCTAACCTCAAATATCTCTAAAATAGCATATGCTAGGGTACTAGTAGACATAAACCTTAATGAGGACTTGACAAATGAAATTACCCTCAATTTCTAGGATGGTTATAAAATAAACTAGCCTCTATTGTATGAGCAATTGTTTTCTTTTTCCAAGTGTTATTCTATGTTTGAGCATGTGGTTAATAACTGCTAGAAGAAAAATAAAGAGGAGGCGGCCAAAAAAATGATGGAGACCAGCCCCCTTGCCCAATGGGTTACCAAAGTCTTGAAGGAGAGAAAAGATGCACCCCTCCTAGGCCAAAAGAAGCCCTAGGGATTGGGGAAAACATTGAAGCAGCAATAGACATAAGAGATGCAGAAGATACCTCCATTGTTTAAAGGATAAGAAGAATGGCCTACACAATAAAGAGGAGAGAGATGACTTCACTTTGGTATAGTCAAAGAAAAAAAGTAAGGACTCCTCTACTCCCAAAGAGAGTCCTTCTTTGAACCTCGAAAACAAAGGCAAGTTGAAGGACAACACACAATGGGGAACTGCCCCTCATGAGCCATCCTAGAAGAGCAACAGGAGCCATTGGCTCCATAAAAATGGAGGTTCAAAGATGTACTTTTTTTATTTTTTGTTTATTTTGATCTTCTTTGTGGTGGTTCTATCTTTGGAGTTTTTGAGGGTGGCTTATTGGGAGTCATTCATGGGACTCATTTGCATAGTTATTAAGGGGTATTTTGGGAGGGGTGATGGCACCCTTGAGGATGACAATGGTATGCCAGAATACATGTGTATGGATATGTATGGTGTCATGCTTACTGAAATGGCTAGATCTATACTGTCAATACCTTACATTCACTCTAACTGAATATGAGATATTGCATGGTATCAAATCTGGATTTTTGGAAATACATATATGGATTCTATGTGTGGTTATCTGAATTTATCGACCTAGTGATTGCTTCTTTTGGAGAGATTTGAGTATGATATCATGATTGAATATGTAGAATTCATTTTGAAGCCCCACATCGAGCTTACCATTAAGGTTTATACTCAGCCCTGGATAATTCTTGTAAAGAGAGATGTGAGAATATATGTAATTCGAGCCTGTTATGAGATTACTTGGCAGAAAATGTAAATTAATGAGGCCAATGTTGGACCAAGTGGGCATATATGTATTATATGTAAGATATTTGTAATATAAGCTAAATCAATATGTGGGAAGAGGGGGAGTTTCAACAGCTCGATGTGGAATCTCATGGCTCAGCCTATATCCTGTTAGGTTGATCATAATGAGGTAGAAATGTGATAAGCTTTATGGCCTTCAACTCGTACTCTCTCTAACTGAGTGCAATACTTATAATGGTACCCATTACAAGTTCCCATTCGGGACAAATGGTCCTAGGTTCTCAGCCGGAGCTAAACGAGCTCCCAATAGTACATGCTCGGGTAGAACATAGAGTGAATTATGTAATGAGAGTGAGCAAATGTAAACAGAGACATGTAGAGAGAACTCAAGGGAATGTATGTAAACCCATAATGCTAATATTTAGCCAAAAGTGGACTGATATTTATGTGACCCAGATTTATATAAATGACATGGAATATAAATTGTGCTAGACTGTGAGACAATTGCATGCTCTAGTTGCTCAATGGGGGGCCTTCTGGTACTGGCCATTCCTCATACGGCCAATCAATACAAGGGTCAGGGCCCATCTTGGATCTAATCCTAGGTTGTCATAGAATGGCAGAAGTATAAGACAAAATTATCCGTCAGATAATGAAGATTGCAAGCTGGATCATAAGGGGCTTTAATTGCCCCATTAAACAAAATAAAGTTCTCAGGCTACTTAAAGCCTATCAAATTGATGTTTTTAACTTCATTGAGATAAAACTCAATTCGGAAAAGCTATCATGGCTAATGAAAATACAGTTCAAAGAGTTTGACTCTTTGAATAATTTCTCCTCTCACCAAAATGAAATGATTATGGTGACGTGGAACAAAGCCACCATTGACATAATCTCCCTATCCAAAACCACATAACACATATATTAGGTCTTAGGAGGTCTTCGACAAATGGAGAATAGTCAATTTTAGACTTTCTATAGTATATGGGTTACACTCTATCGTTAGAAGAAGAACCTTATGGGTGAATCTAATCTCACTAGGCTCATTTATAGCTTCACCTTGGGTAGTCATTGAATACTTTAACTCTCCACTATCTGGCCTAGACAAAGTTGGAGGGAAGACTATCATGAATTATGAATGTCAAGATTTTGTGGATTGCTATTCTACTCTTAGCTTAGAAGAACTCTCCTCATCAGACAATTTTTTTACCTGGACGATTGGGCACATATCTACTAGGTTAGATAGAGTAATAATAAATCATGAATGACCAAATTTATGTCTAGACAACCATGCATAGTTTATGCCACCTAGCATAATTTCAAATCATTGCTTAATGATCATGACCACAAACATTGATGAACAATATAGAATAGTGTCATTCAAATTTTGCAATATGTGGTTGCCACACACAGACTTTATCCATGCACAGACTAGTATATTAGAAAAAAAACATGAATGGGGCACTAATGTTTCAATTTGTAAAGAAACTGAAGAAGTTAAAAGGTCCATTAAAGAAACTAATGTGAGGCATTTTAGCCTCATCAGTGCAAGAATTAGTATTGCTAGAAATTCCCTAGTTGGGGTACCCAAAGAATACTATAAACCCCTACCCAAGCACTGAAAGACGAGGAGAGTGACCTAAGAGACAAAGTGAGAAAGCTACAAGCGCATTAATTATTTTTCCTTCGACAGAAGGCTAAGATAAGGTATTTTAAGCAAGGGGATAGGTGCACTAAATTCTTCAACGCAAGGTAATTTACTGAAATCTTTATCAAATATTTCAAAGATCTCTTGGGGACTTCAAAAAATAGAACCAAAATCCGTAATGAGCACATAGCAAGAGGGAGAATATTGAATGTGGAGGATCCCGCCTCATTATCTCTAGAATTCTCAACTGAAGAGATAAAAACTACCCTGTTCAGCATGGGAGGCTCTAAATCACCTAGTTTGGATGGATACATTGCCGAGTTTTTAAAAGCTCATGAAGTATAATTGGAGAGGATACTATAAAAGCTATGTATAGTTTCATTCACTTCGGGGTGATGCTAAATCAAATAAATCATGCTTACATAACACTTGTGCCAAACTCCTCTCACACCTCCACTATGAAGGAGTATAGGCAAATTGTTTGTTGTAACGTGATTTACAAATTAATTTTCAAATTAATTGCCTCATAGTTGAAAGATGTGCTGGAAAATATTATAAATCCTGCCCAATGTGCATACATAAAGGGACGATTAATCTCAACCAACTTCTTTTTGGCCCAATGTCTAATAAGGAAGTATGCAAGAAAGAGGATATCCACAAGATACTTTCTCAAAATAAATCTCCAAAAACCTCTGATATAGTTGACTGGGATTTTTTGAATGAAGTCTTGAAAGCACTAAATTTCTCTCTGCAATTCATCAAAATAATTCATGAATATGTTTTCACAACATCTTTCTCAATTGCCATAAATGCTAGTTATATGGTTTCTTTGAGAGTAAAAGAATGTTGAGACAAGGAGACCCACTATCTCTTTATCTATTCGTATTATGTCTGAAATATCTATCTAGACAGCTATCTTATGCAACAGAATTAGCGCATTTCTTTTTCCATATAGGGTGTGTAGTGCTTAAAATTGTTCACCTTATGCATGCTGACGACCTTATCATCCCTTTTCTAAAGGGATCTCCCCTCATTGAAGATTATCATGAATATGCTAAATAAATTCTCAAAATCCTCAGGCTTAAATATCTACCACTCCAAATCAAACATCTTCTATGGAAGAGTTTTTCCAAAGTATAAAGAAAAAATATTATTGTGCATCGATTTCTCAGAGGGTTCACTCCCCTCTGTGTTCTTGGCATCTCATTATCAACTTTTAGGCTACTCACTTCATAATTTACTATATTATTGAAGAAAATAAAATCTGTCAGTCATTAATTGGCAAGAAAAATCCTCTTCATTACATGTAGACTAGAGCTCCTATGCACAATAATCCAAGGCATTGAAGGATACTAATTTTCAGTCTTCTTATTGCCTACATCCATTATAAATACAATTGAGAGTGCTTGAAGAAGATTTTGATGGGGAGGGCCCAGAATAGGAAGGTTCAGTCTGAAAGCCTCTTGGAGTAATCTATGCAAGTCCACCTCTAATGTTGGGCTAGGTATCCTAAATTTAAAATTCTAAAATAAAGATTTTTTTGTTACAATTTTATGAAGAATTAACAAAAAATAGTACTTTCTTTGGATTTAATGGGTTCATCATTTTTATTTGAACTCCCAAAATATTTAGGAAGTTCAAATAGCTAAAGAGGATCATCTTTTTTGGAAATCCTTATTATCTATTAGAGATACCCTGGTGGAGAAAGTTGAAAACATAGATAAAGACAAAAAAGTAATTATTAATTGGGCTAAAGATGGTAGAATTATCTCAAATGCCTATGACTTCTTTGATGGAAATAATATAAAAAAGAAGAAGAAATGGATTTCATGCATTTGGTTCCCAAATCACATCTTCAAACATACTATTTTTTTATGGATAGCCAAGCGAGAAATTTCAAAACAAATGATAAATTTTTATAACACCAAAGAACTTGAATTATGAATTCTACACAAGCACATAATCTCTCAATTACATCTTCTTTAATTGCAAATTTTTGGAAGGTATTTGGAATAGTTTGAGAAGCTGGACCAGAATTTCAGAGTAGATAAAGTCAATTTCTAGAGGACTTAAAACCATAAAGACCCATTTTGTCACCAACACGCCATTAAACAGAATACAAAAAGTTATATTTCATGCAGCCATATACTACATATGGAGAGAAAGAAATATAAGATAACACGAAGGAAAGTCACAAGATTCTGACATGATACTCAGGAAGATCAAAACATAAATTTTTATTGTATTCAAAGCTGATTATAATAGTATAGATCTCTAATTTGTACATAATTTTGATTATTAATGTTATTATTTATCGAAAAAATAATAATAAAATATTACACATAAGATAAATAATTATTAAAAATGTTTATCATATTTATAAATGATTTTTTTTCTCTCAAATTAATTTATATACTATATTTTTTAATTAAATAAACTCATTAATAATCTATAATAATAGTTCACAAATTGAATAAATTATTAATTAATATTATATACTTGACAAGAAAAGTGTTTAATAAATATTTGACATAAGTTAAAATATTTATTAAAATATAATTAGAATATTTACAATAATAAAACATAATCTTGTAGAAAAAACTTACTAAGGAGGAATTTATCTTTTGAATTTTGACTGGTTTCTTTAAAAAAGATAGCCCTTGGATAACAAATAAAATTTATCAAATTATTTTTTTCTCTTAAATTTTTTTATGTAATATGTATATTAAAATAAACTTATGAATTATTTGTTAGAGTTTTATACGAAAATAATTCGTTTGAAATATAAAATATAATGCGTGTTTCGAGAATATGCCCAAGCTAATACATGTGGAAACAACGTGGCAAAACCCATCGTTGAGAATGACGGCCATTACCACACTGTTAATTTTTTAAAATCAAAGTTCAACGCTGTGAATGCCAGCTATTGAAAATATTGTGGAGATCTCATTACGCCCCTCGCCCCTCATACCTCACCCGTCTCCCCTCGCCAGTCTGCCCTCACCTCTCGCCCCGCTCTTCCCACCCCTTTCCCCTCAGCCATCTCCAGGAGCTCCTTCGTGGAGCTCAATGAAGCCCACGAGCTCAACAAAGGAGCTCTTTCGTGGAGCTCGACGGAGCTCCACGAAGGTGCTCATCGGAGCTCCATCGTAGAGCTTGACGGAGCTCCACGAAGGAGTTCCTAGAGATGGGCAAGGGTAGAGGGGTGGGAAGAGAGGGGCGAGAGGTGAGGGCAGACGGGCGAGGTGAGACGAGCGAGGAGCCAGGGGCGAGAGGCGAGGGGCCAGGGGCGAGAGGCGAGGGGCCAGGGGCGAGAGGCGAGGGGCCAGGGGCGAGAGGCGAGGGGCCAGGGGCGAGAGGCGAGGGGCCAGGGGCGAGAGGCGAGGAGTGAGGGGCGAGTGGCGTGTGGCGAGGGGAGAAGGGCGAGAGGCAAGGGGCGTAATGGGATCTCCATAGTGTTTTCAATAGTTGGCATTCACAATGCCAGCATCTAATTTTAAAAAATCAACAGCATGGCAATGGTTTTCATTCACAATGTTGGTTATTGTTTTGTTATTTCCAGATGCACTAGTTTGGGCATATTTTTGAAACATGCATTATATTTTAAATTTTTTATTTCAAACGCATTATTTCCATACAAAACTTTATTTGTTATGTTAGTTCTAACATACACATAAATTAAATAATATTATATCCATGAAAAAACTGAATTAATAAAATATTACATGTAAGATAAATAATTATTAAAAAAATATATCATATTATTAAATGTTTTTTTATTTCTATTAAATTATGTTTTGTAATTTGTATGTTATAGTTTGATTAAAATAAACTTATGAATAATTTTTTATATTAGTTCACCTGTAGAATAAATTATTTGTTGATATTTCATTCTTGACAAAACAAACAATACAAAATAATATATATTAAATAGTTATTAAAATATAATTAGAATATTTACAATAATACAAAGTCTATAACCTAAACAAAAGTAGTTCAAATTCAAAACATTGATAATTACTGCATTCATGACAAAACAAAAATCAATAAATATTACATATTATATAAAAAATTATAAAAAATATAATTAAAATATTTATAATTATTAAAAATATATGTGAAAAACTTAATAATAATGAATTTTAGTCATTTTAATTTTGGTTTGTTTCTTTATAAATGGCTTGTGGATAACAACTAATTTTTGTCAAATCATGTTTATCTCTTGCATATTAGGTTTTGTTCTAAACATTTTTAATTAAATTAAACTAATAAACAATATGATACTTTAGTACGAGTATACAATCATTTTTTGATAGAAGTTGCATTCATAATAAAAAAAATAATTAGTAAATTATTAGATTTGAGATAAATAATGATTTAAAATATAATCAAAATACTTACAATGATTCACAATCTTGATTAAAAAACTTACGAAAAATAATTTTGTTCTTTTTTGAATTTTAACTCATTTTTCTGAAGTTATAATTTTTGCATAATATGATATTTCTATCAAATTATTTTTCCACTCAAATTATGTTATGCACTCAATATTTTAATTGAAATAAATTATAAATAATATGATATATTAGTTCAAGTATAAATTAATTTATTAATGTATATTACATTCTTGAAAAAAATAAATTAATTTAATATTAGATATAAGATAAATATCATAATAATTATAATGATCCAAAATCTATGCAAAATATTTTCTCATAAGGAATTTTGTTTTTTTTTTTTTGTTTTTTATTTCATTTTGTTATGCATATGGCATTTAAATAATGAGTATTTTTTATCAAATCAATTTTGTCACCCTTAATATCACTTTGACTTTAAGTTTTCTGCTTAAAAACTTATGAATAATATGCTAGGCTAGTTTAAATATAGGCAAATCTTTTCATGTATATTATATTCATGATAAAAAAAATTAATAAAATATTAGATTTATGCAAATATGTATTAATAATATAATTAACATACTTATAATGTTTCAAAATCTAGGTTAAAATGTTACTAATAAAGAATTTTAGTATTTTAATTTTTGGTTTCGTCTTGTAGGTTATGACAATTGGATAATAAATATTTATTATTAATTCACATATATCTCTTTGAAGTTATGTTTTGTACTCAATATTTTAGTTAAAATAAATATATATGAATATATGCTAGCTAGTTTGTGTAAAGACTATTCTGTTGGTGAATATTACATTTGTGAAAAAAATAATTAAATGAAATATTCAATATGAGATTAAATAATTATTAAAAATATAGGTAGAGTGCTAAAAATAACTAAGAATCTAATTTAAAAGTATTACCACTAAGGAATTTTAGTGTTTTAAACTATGAATCATTTCATTATTATTATGATATTGTTTGGATAAAAAGAAATTTTTATCAAATTTTGATTCTTAGATTTATTATTATTATTATTATTATTATTATTATATTGCATATCATTCAAAATTATAAACTTATGAATGACTTACAATATTAGTTTTAATTTGGATTGTTTAAATGATCGATATTACATTTGTGATAAAAAATGAATTAATAAAATATTAGATAAGAGATAAATAATTAATAAAACATAATTATAATAGTTACAAAGATTCAAAAAATAGCAAAAAAGCCTACTAATAAAGATTTTTATCTCTTAAAATTTGATTTATTTCTTTTAGGTTATAGTCATTGGATAATATAGAATTTTTATGAAATTTATTTGTATCTCATCAGAGTATGTTTTGCTCTAAATTTTTATTTAAAACAAACAAATGAATGATATGATACATTAGTTTAAATTATAGACTATTTTTGTATTGATATCACAGTTGTGACACAAAATAATTAAATAGAATATTAGATATGAGAGAAATAATTATTTAATATTTACTTAATATGATTATTTCATTTGGATAATGAGAAATCTTTTTTAAAATCTTTTTTGTTTATCTCAATTTAAGTTTGGCACTCAAAATTTTAGATGAATGAAACTTATGCATATTATTCCATGATCATTGAAGAATAGAGCAACTTGTTCATCATCGTTATATTCATGATTAAAAAAATGAATAATTAAAATACTAGGTTTGAGATAAAAAATTATTTAATTTATAATTATAATACTGGTGTGACAAATAGCAGGCCTCACTCGATCTTATTCCCTGGGCTATCTCGAGTGTTAACCAACTACATATGGCCCCCCACCGGGTATATAGAAATTATCCTTTTTGCCCATTAAATCACAAGGTTTTACATATACCCCACATGCCACATATCTTAGGATTTGAACATGAGATTTCTAGTTTATATAGTTTCAAATTATATCACTCGAGTACCAATTAACCTAGGTCTCGAGCTCAAATCCCACGAGATGTGACTGTGGGGCATGTGTAAAATTGCATATTCTAATGGGTAAAACAGACAATATCGATATGCCCTTAAGGGGCTAAGAAATTGGTTAATACTTGCAAGACTGTAAGAGGATTGATGTCAAATAGGGCTCACATATGTTACAACTAGTGCTAATTCAAAATTTAGAGAAAAACTTACTAATATCAAATTTAAGACTTTTGAATTTTGGCTCATTATTTTAGTTTTATTATTTGGATAATGAATAATATTCATCATATTATTTTTTTTTTACCATATTATTTTTTTTGCTCAATATTTTTTTTTTAAATAAACTTGTGAATTATATCTCATGTTAGTTTATATAGAGATTAATTTATTGATGCATATAACAATTTTAACAAAAAAATAAATTAATAAAATATGAAATAAAAGATTCATAATTATTACAAATATAATTAGTATACTTATAATTACTCAAAATCTAGGTTAAAAACTTACTAATAAGGAATTTTAATCATTTCAATTTGGCTTTGTAACAAACATGATCTCCACTCGACCTCAGTCATTGGGTGGCCTCAAGGTGCACAATTCTACGCATGCTCCACATGTTGCATCACAAGTACATGAACCCAAGTCCTTTCATTACTAAAGAGTCTTATACCTACTCCTACCTCCGATACCACAAAAACTATCACGCCCCCTAGGATTTAAAATAATTTAAAATCTAATGTGAGGTGTTTTACATTTTTAATGGTGTTCTTTTTTTAATTTAGTTAATTACTCATAGCCTCAAAATAGTACTGCCCATGGCCGACCGCATGTCTGAAAAATCTAGAGAAAAGTTAAAAAATAGTTTCTTCCCTTCTTATTTTTCATGTTAGTTTCATTTTTTTTTTAAAATACTCACATACAAAAGTAAAAAAAAAAATAAATCAAAATCAAAATCTCTCGAATTCTAGAGAATATCACGAATATGAATAAACTATCATGTTGATATATTCACATACAAAAGTAAAGTTATTTAAATAAAATGGCTCCTATGGCTAAATACAGAATAAGATTTAAAAAAATCATCGCATTGATGTAGATATACAAGTTTTAAAATTGAGTTTGGCATCAACATTTCCTCCACCTAGAGAAATAAGATTGATCAACTAATGCCTAGTAGAAAAATCTCGAGAAAATATGAAAAATTCATGTTTTATCTCCATCGCTACATATATTTACTAATATATAATATTAGAGATTAATAGTACATTTTGAAATATTCATAGTTATATTTATACATATACATGGGTATACAAGTTTATGAAACCATAATGTGTAAGCATGTGTAAGTCCTTAAAATATTTATTTTTTCAATCCTCGTTCCATTTTTATAAACATACATAATTTATGCATATCAATACTTCAAGAGACCACAATGAAATATGTAGAGGGAAAGGCTAACCTGCTAGCTCTAGGCTAGCTACTACCCCAACTAGGGAACACACACTCACTCCCGTGATCCCAAGACTCATGAGAGATTTATCAAAGTGGAATATATTTTATTCAAAATATCATATGGCTCATATAACTTTAAATTATTTCTCATACGATTTTATACATGTATATAAACATAATCATATTTCAAGATTAGCCAAACAATCCATCAATCATGATTTTTGGCACCAATTTCACATAATAAAATATCATTTTCTTATTTTTAGAAAAATAACTTTCTCTAAAAAAATATATATGGGTAAACAAGTTTCTAAATGTATCAAAAAATTATTTTCTGTTATTAAATTCATGAGCTTCAATAAATTAATCATATATTTTAATTAATTGAATTAGCTTTCATGAAATTCATTTCAAAGAATCCAAAATAAATGGTATATAACCATAGACATAAAACCACAGTTCAAAAAACATGTATATGTAACTAATTATATAAAAGATAAAATTTCACATGAGTTTCTAGAGGTGTTCTATCTTAACCTAGCTTTTGCAAACCTTAATAATCAAACCCTTGATTCAATATTTCAATCTGAGCTTCATAACTAAAATTCAAACTCAAACTAAAATAAAAGAAAAAAATAAGTTGATAATTTATGCAATTTCAAGCCTAATTTAAGAAATTAAATAAGCAAATTGAAAATATATTTATTAACCTCGGTCTTAACCTTCCTTTCATGCGTTATAACCATTTCATGGATGTTTTCGGTTGAAATGAAGAGTTTATTGAGCTTAATCACTTCATAGAAAGAATATTTACAAAAAAAAAAATCATGAATTTTACATTTTATTTCAATAATTTTGGTGAATAAATGAGAAAAACAAAAAAATAAAAAAAAAAATCCAAGAAACAAGAAGAGAAACAAAAGAAAAGTCATGAAACGAATAGATAAATGAAAGAAATGAAAATAATTTTATCTCTCATTTAACATTAAAATGACCAAATTGCTTTTTGGAGTTCAAACTATCCTAGCTTTCTCTCAAAAACATCAAATATAGCAAATTTAGTCTGTTTTTTCACCACCTCCCATTTTAAATTATTTGTGAACATAGAAACAAATTTTTATAAATATATCTTTCCTTATTCAACCAACTTGAAAATTACTAAGTGATAACTAATTGGTCCCATCGAGTTAATGAAGAATAATTATCAAGCTCACATGGATAAAACAAATGGAACGAAACAAGCTGGAGTCTTGGAGTTAGATAAATTAATTTCAGACATGGAGGCCAAACTAGACTCCTTCATGAACTATTTCATGACTCAAAGCAAGAAGCCATTGATGATGGGAGAAATGGAAGCTTTGCACCCTCAATAAAACATGTGAATAAATCAAGCATTTCAAGTGGAATAAGCCATTTATATGTAGAACCATGGATACATCTTTAGGCCAAACGATAGCATACTCTCATACTACCATTGGAATATGAAGAATCATGATAACTTCTCGTCTGGCAAGCAAGCAAATGTACAACATAATTTCCAGCAACCCCATCCTTGCATACCTTCTGGACTTCAAAGCCAAGGTGCTTCAAGCACTAATTTCCAAGGGCAACAGAAGAGTACATCTTTTTAAGATAGCATTCTCGATCTTTTGATCAAGACAAAAAAAGAGGAGTGATGTGCATGAAGACCAAATGGATCAAATTGAAAAAAAAAAAAAGTAAAAAATATAGATGCCAGAATGAAGACCATTAAAAAATAAATCGGGCAACAAGCACTAACCAAGAAAGAAAGACCTTCTAGGATATTTTTTTTTAAGTGATTTTGAGAAGAACCCAAAAGAATGCATGGCTATCACACTTAGAAGTGACAAAGAAATAGAGAAGCAGCATGAAGTTGTAGAAGAGAAAGTAGAAGAATCACTTGATGAAACCCACACATAAAAAGAGGAAGCCAAGGCAAAGAAATTCACAGAGGAGGAGAAAAAATAATTTGTTCTTGGGAAAATCACATTTCTACACAACCCTACCATATTAACCCCACCATTGACTTTTCATCAATGGTTTAGAAAAGTAGACTCGAGTGAACAATTTGAAAAGTTTTGTAATATCTTCCAGAAACTAGAAATCAATATTTCATTTGATCATGTCTTAGCACAAAAACGAAGTTATATAAAATGTATGAATGAGATTATGAGCATCAAAAATAAGCTAAAGGTTTGCGGAACAATCAATCTTACAAAAGAGTGTTTCACAATCATCCAAATAAAGCTTCCAGAAAAGTTAAGGATATAGACAACTTCATTATTCCATGTATAATTGGAGAACATACTTTCAACTACGTTTTATGTGACTTGGGAACGAGCATCAATTTGATGCCGCTATCCTTTGTGAAGAATTTAAAAAAAGATGAAGTTACTTTTACTACACTTTCTCTTAAAATGGAAAACAAATCTCTCGCATATCCAGAAGGCATTTTTGAAGATGTCCTAGTCACGGTTGACAAATTCATATTCTTGATGATTTTTTTTTTTTTTTTTGATATTGGAAATGGAAAAAGATATGAAAGTGCCTCTAATTTTGGCATGGCCATTTTTGTCAACTAGACAAGCACTGATAAATATAAAGAATGATGAACTTATTCTTTGAGTAGGCTTATCAAGTGGATCATCAAGTTATTTCTTAAAATTTTTTTTTTTGCTAATCCAATATATGAACATGTACTCCTTTATATTTCATATCTTCTAATAAGTATTATTCAACACATGAAAAGGATTTGGGTGATATTTATATTGGATCTTACTCTAAGCACAGCAATCTCCATGTAGCAAAAGAAATTAAAATTTTGATCTCACCCATAAAAAAACTATGTATCTCCAAAATTAAGATCACATATTGATATTGTATAATAAAAATATTTTCTCTTGTAGTGATGCCATGTTTGTTTAGGATTAATAACTAATAATAGCATATTAATCTAAGCATACATTTAATAGTGATCCACATGAAGACAAAAGTAAAAACCTTTAGGGAAGTGATCATGGACGCAAATTGTGCTAGCCAAACTTGGATCCTAGCGAAAGAGATTGAATAGGAAAAAAATGCTAATTTCTCTTTCACATAAATTTGAAAAAAAAAAATCATACTTTCCATAGAAACATAAGAGCATATAAAAGGAACTTATTAATATTGATATAAAAATCCTATGTTTGTCTAAACTATTTAATACTCTTATGTTAATATAAAAATCCTATGTTCATCTATAAAATTTAAAACTCTTGTGTTCATATAAAAATCTTGTTCAGATATTTTATCATAAGTAATGGGAAGTGAAAAACCAATTCTCTATTAATTACTAGATTCAATTAATATTGATATGATTGTAAGGAGAGTGGGCTCCAAATGTCTCCCATATTCCTTTTACATAAGACAACTGTTATAAAATAAAACTAAACTCGCAATAATTTGAAATATAGAAAATTCAAAAGTAAAGCAATAAATTACATCAGAAAATAAAATACATTCAAAAGAAAATGAGAAATTGGAATACATGGGAATGATTTTCAAAGAAATAAAAAAGTCCTTTATATAGGAAAAAGTTTGGAAATCTCCAAATAGTTTTCCAATGTGGGCAAGGTGATTTTCACCTACCCCCCTATTAAAATAACAACAACTAACCAAATCAAGTCATATTTCAATGAATCTTGACTTAGTTTTATTCTCACTTACTTTATCACCATTTAACATATAGTCTTAACATATTAGACTAGGGTGAAAAAAAGATTAAAATGACTCTCCTTTGGTATTTGCTTATTTTGGTCACATAGCTCAACTTTTGAATCAAGTAATTCATGAACAGTACCAAGCAACATATCATAACCACAAGTAACCAGAAAGTCAATTTGTATTTTAATCCTAAGGGACTATAGATTGGAGGTCAACGAATACTCATGTGATATGATTTGAAATTATATATTGAAGTTCATGAGTTCAAATCCTAAAAGATATGATAGGCGAGACATGTATAAAACCTTATGCCCTGATGGGCAAAGCAAACAATTTTGATATACCTAGTGGGGGGGCCAGACGACCAGTTAATACTCGAGGACCACTCAAGGACTAAGATCAAGTGGGACCCATTATTTGTTATATATAAACACATTTATATGTACCAATCATGGGCTCCACTTGAACTTAGTCCCCAGGCAGCCTCTTGAGTATTAATTGATTGTATGGCCCACACCGAGCATATCGATATTGTTCGCTTTGCTTCTCAGAGAACATGATTTTACACATGTAATGCATGTCATGTCCCATAGGATTTGAACTCGTGACCTCTAATATATAGTTACAAATCTTAGCACCCGAGTACCAATTGAGCCAGGTCGGTCAACTGGTACTCAAGTGCTATGATTTGAAACTATAAATTGGAGGTCACTAATTCAAATCTTATGGGTTGTGACATGCGAGACATGTGTAAAACAATGCTATCCAAGGAGCAGGTGGACAATATCGATGTGCATAGTGGGGGTGGTAAACTGGCTAACACTTGTGAGGTTGCTCGGGGAATGAAGTTGAGTAGGGCCCACATTTGTTACAAGATTATTTTTTTATGATTATAGCCTTTTGATAAAAAAAAAGAAATTTTTAAAATTTGTTTTTTTCTCTCTAAAATAAACTTTTATACTCCGTATTTTACTTAAAATAAAATTATAAAAAATATGCAATGTTATTTCACGTATAGACTGCTTTTTTGATTGATATTAAATTACAGACAAAAAATGAATTAATAAAATCTCATAAGCGAGATCAATATTTATTAAAAATATAATCAATTAATATAATTAAAATAATTCAAAATCTAAGTGAATAAACCTAAATAAGAAATTTTAGTCTTTTGAACCCCAACACTTTTCTTTATGATTGTAGTCTTCAGAGTGTGACTAAATAGTAATTTTCATCAAATTATATATGTCTCTCAGATTAAGTTTGTTAGTCATTGTTTTAGTGAAAATAAATTTAAGAATAATATGTAAAGTTGATTATTTCACTGACTGCTTTGTTTATGCATAGTTTATTCAAGAAAAAAAAAGTAATTAAAAAATATTAGATATGAGATGAATAATTATTAAAATTTTAATTAGAGTACTTACATTATTTCAAAATCTAAGTTAAAAACTTACTAGTGAGTAATTTTTGTCTTTCATTTTTTTTTCATTTCTTGAAGGTTATAACTTTGGATGGTAAATAATTTCATTCAGATAATTTTTTTTTTCTTTTTTAATTCAAGTTTTGCACTTAATATTTTTACTAAAAGAATCATATGAATAATATGCTATGATAGTAAAATATGGATTGTTTTTTTGTACATATTTTATTCTTGACAAAAAATTGATTAATAAAATATTATATATGAGATAAAATATTTTTAAAAATATAATCACAATACTCATAATTTTTCACATTGTAGTGAAATATATAATATTAAGAAATTTATTTCTATTTAATTTAAGCTCATATCTTCAACATTATATCTTTTGGATAATATGTAATTTTTAACAAATATTTTTGTTTCACTTAAATTATGTTTTGTGTTCAACATCTTTCATTAAATAAACACTTTATAACATTATTTTTGTCTACCTTAGGGCTCAGACCAAGTATGATGCTAAATATTTTATTTAAAATAAATTTATAAATAATATGCTATTGTAATCCTTTGTTGGTGGATA
The DNA here is from genome assembly GCA_029783825.1 of Sapria himalayana. Classification (NCBI taxonomy): domain Eukaryota; kingdom Viridiplantae; phylum Streptophyta; class Magnoliopsida; order Malpighiales; family Rafflesiaceae; genus Sapria; species Sapria himalayana. Next base: position 276,608 of record JAREIK010003317.1, read on the forward strand.
TTATATTCATGGAAAAACCAAATTAAAAAAAAAGTAGATATAAGATAAAGTTATTAAAATTTTAATTAGAATACACATAATGATTTAAAATCTAAGTGAAAATACCTACTGTTAAATAAATTTTGGCCTTTTGAGTTTTAGCTTACTTATTTAATATTATATTTTTTATATATTAAGTAATTTTTATTAAATTATTTGTTCCTCTCGGATCATGCTATGTGCATAATATTTTAATTTGAATAAACTTATAGATAAAGTATGCTCGTTAATTCTTATCTCATCTATCCTTCCCTGCTTGAAGTATATACTAATTTGTTAAAAGATATTATATTCATGAAAAAAATGAATTATTAAAATAGTATATATGAAAAAAATTATTAAAAATATAATTATAACTTTTCGATGATTAAAAATATAGGAAAAAAATATATAATGATAAAAAATTATATTCTTTTGTGTTTTGACTTATTTCTTTAATGTAATATCATTTAGATATTGAGATTTGTTATCAAATTAATTTTTTATATTTCTTATATTAAATATGTACTCAGTATTTTAGCTAAAATAAATTTATATAAAATATACTAGGTTTGTTTGAGCATACTGTATTTTGTTAATGCATATTATATTCATGATAAAAAAATAAATTGATAAAATATTGGTTTTTAGATAAATATATATTAAAACTATAATTAGAATACTTTAAATGATGAATGATTCAAAATCTAGGTGAAAAAAACATACTTATAAGGAATTTTGTTTTTGATTTTATTTTTTTTTTTGAACATTTGCTCATCTTTTAAGATTGTGTCATTTGGATAATAAATTATCTTTATAAAATTATTTTTTGTTTCCATCAGATTAAGTTTTATATTAAATATTTTAATTAAATTAAACTTATGAAAAATATGTTAAGTAAGTTCAAGTACATAGTAATATTTATTTAAAATATAATTAGAATATTCATATGATGAAAAATTAGGCAAAAAAAAACATACACATAATATATTTTGATCTTATAAAATATGTCTCATGGGATTTTATTTTATTTTTATTTTATTATTTTATTTTATTTTTTATTTTATTTATATTTTATTTTCATTTTATTTTCATTTTATTTTTATTTTTATTTTCATTTTATTTTTATTTCATTTTTATTTTATTTATATTTTATTTTCATTTTATTTTCATTTTATTTTCATTTTATTTTCATTTTATTTTCATTTTATTTTCATTTTATTTATATTTTATTTTCATTTTATTTTCATTTTATTTATATTTTATTTTCATTTTATTTTCATTTTATTTTCATTTTATTTTCATTTTATTTTCATTTTATTTTCATTTTATTTTCATTTTATTTATATTTTATTTTCATTTTATTTTTATTTATTTTTATTTTATTTCTATTTTATTTTCATTTTATTTTCATTTTTATTTTTTTATTTTTTTATTTTTTTATTTTTTTATTTTTTTATTTTTTTATTTTATTATTTTTTTATTTTTTTATTTTTTTATTTTTTATTTTTTTATTTTTTTATTTTTTTATTTTTTTTATTTTTTTATTTTTTTAATTTTTATTTTTTTATTTTTTATTTTTTTATTTTTTTATTTTTTATTTTTTTATTTTTTATTTTTTATTTTTTAATTTTTTTATTTTTTTATTTTTTTATTTTTTTATTTTTTATTTTTTTATTTTTTTATTTTTTTATTTTTTATTTTTTTATTTTTTTATTTTTTATTTTTTTATTTTTTATTTTTTTATTTTTTTATTTTTTTATTATTTAATTATTTAATTATTTAATTATTTTATTTTATTATTTTTTTTTAAATTTTTTTAAATTTTTAAATTTTTAAATTTTTTTTATTTTTTATTTTTTAAATATTCCTTGAAAATGAAAATGTCCGACTCAAACTAAATGCTGGATGTCCAATAACGCGAGGCTGATCGAACTTTCACGTGGCGGCGGACTGAATCGGCCAGAATTATTTCTACGAGACCGGACTTCTTTCGACGGCGCCGCGAGCTCACGACGGTGGGCTGCAATGAAGTATTAGACGGTAGCGATTTGATTATGCAGCTCTTACGCTAATCACTGTCCTCCTCTTCTTATCCTGGCAAATTCTTCTTCTGGACTGACCTAATCTAGAACAGTCAGATTACTCCGGCCGAAATCGACAGGGCCTGGCTCTAAGTTGAATCGTATACTCGCATCCAACTTATCTGCTCTGAGGTAGCGTTGATTTCGAAATTCCTGGAATAGCGGAAATCACTTCGAAAATGTTAGGGTTTTGATTTTATAATGAACTTGAATATGTCTTGCTTGTGTTTTTTGATGATCTGATGGTCTTCCTTCTAAACTGGGTATCTTAGTGATTTTTGACTGGCAGATGGTGTCTCTTCGAACGCCTCCCATTGCTAGGATTCTCCTGGACGACGTGTCGTGCATGAGGAACGGTCAGCTGATCTTGCAACACGTGAATGTCACGATGCATGATGGCGGGGCACTTGTGCTGACCGGCGCCAATGGCTCCGGCAAGACCACCTTCTTGAGAATGCTGGCCGGGTTTTCGCGGCCATCGGCGGGGCAGATCCTGTGGGACGGCCACGACGTGACGCGATCGGGAGTGTTCCACCAATACAAGCTCCACCTCAATTGGATGTCCATGAAAGACGCCATCAAAGATCACTTCACGGTCTTGGAGAACGTGCAGTGGTACGAGCTCCTGGAAGGCAAAGAGGGGAACTCCATGCTGGCCCTCGAGCTGATGGGGCTTGGAAAGCTGGCCAAGGAGAAACCCAGAAGGCTGTCGATGGGACAGCGAAAAAGGCTGCAGATCGCCAGATTATTAGCGATCGATCGGCCAATTTGGTTGCTGGACGAGCCTTCCGTTGCTTTGGACGATGAGGGCGTCAAATTGCTGGAATTTGTCATAGCGGAGCACCGTAAAAATGGCGGAATTTTGTTCGTTGCCACCCATTTGCCGTTGGAGATCAACGATGCTATGTATTTGCGACTCCCTCCTAGGTTTCCGAGGAAGATGAATTTCACAGATATGCTCGATCGTGCTGATATTTCTTGAGATGGGTAATGGGTTTGTCGGAATGGCGATGCTGCCTGTGGTGAATTCCACTTTTTTAAAATAGGTAGAGTCGTGTTAACTTTTTTTTTTTTTTTTTTTTTTTTTTTTTTTTTTTTTTTTTTTGAAGATTTACTACAATGTTTTATCAAAATTATTTTAAATTAAAATTTTCAATGATTTAAAATTTTAATTGCATATAAAAAATATTGGGAGATTAAAATTTAAAATTCTATGTGAAAATTTATTGAAAATTTTAAGTTGGTAGATACTTACTTAATATTGAATGTATACACTTTTTATTATAAAAATTATCACTTTTTTATTTATTTATTTATTTTTCATTCTCTCATTAACTCTAAAGTTTAATTTGTGAATCTGTACCCATCTCCTTTTCTTTGTCACCATGAATCCTAATATCTAACTTTCATTCATAATTAATTTAAGAGAGGAAATAACAAATCAGCTAGTTATTAATTAATTTTTGTTTTTATATTAAAAATTTGAATAGTTTCAAAAATTTTAGATTTTATTAGTTATTTCTTAAATATTATTGTTTCTTTTTTGGATTTATTATTTATTTATGGATATGTTTTTTATATATTTTATTTTTTTTTAATAATTAATAATTGTATTAAACAAAAAAAATTCATTAGAAATTCTATTTATATTGAATCAATGGTAAGAAGGGTAAATATGTAATATATACTATTTTCAGCATTCAGCATTTACATGTATATTAAACAATATATTTATATTTAACATTCAATTAACAGTAATTTATCAAATAGTTTTTCAATACAAATTCAACAGTTATAAAATTCAGTATTAAATTTTCAGCACTTAATTTTTTCAGTTTTATCAAATGGGTCCTAAATAACTTTTAAAAAATGTATACCTATCTATCTCCAAAAAAAAAACAAAATAAAGAAGAAACATTCTAAAAAAAATATTTGTATTTTTGATATTCTTAAACATTAAAACTTAATATATAAACAAAAAAATAATAATAAATAAAAAAATAAAAATCATGCTTTTATAAAATATTATTACGTGTACAATATATGTTATGAAAACAAATATTATATGCCCGTTATCATACATTATTATTTATTATCTTACAGATCCCATTTACTTGATGAAGTATGGCACATAAAAAAATTGTATGGTTAATACCATACTTTTATAAAATAATATGGTATATAATATATATATATATATATATACCATATGCTTCTATTATTAATGAGTTTTATGAAGTCATGGGCATTAGATATTTAATTTGTGTCAAATTATGATTAAATAAAAACTTAGACAGGCAATTAATATTTATTAAAAATATAATTAGAATATCATAACATCCTTTAAATAAAAATTATGCTCATCAAAATATTTTTTTTCTTTCTCTCAGATTAAAGGTTGTGCTCAATAGTTTAGTAAAAATAATCTCAAGGATAGCATGTTAGGTTAGTTCAATATTTATGAATTTGTTATATAATTTTTTATTTGTAATAAAAAAAATACATTAATAAAATACTACGCATGAGATAAATAAGTATTAGGAATATTATCTAAATACTTATAATAATTATAAATTTACTTGAAAGACTTGCTGCTAATTAATATTGTGTTTATAAATTATAAAAAAATATGCTATATTAGTTTAAATATAGACTGATATTTTGAAACATATTATATTAGCGACAACTAATAATTTAATAAAATCTTAAGTATGAGATTATAATTAACAATTTTTATGAAATAATTTGGTTTTTCTCAACTTAAGCATTGCACTGAATATTTTAGTAAACCATTAAAATAAATATATAATTAACATGCTATATTAGTTTAAGCATATACTAATTTCTTAATTGACAATTAAATGGTGATAACAAAAATTAATTAATTAAATATCAGGTATTAGATAGATCATTATTAAAAATATTGTTAAAATGCATATAATGAATTATCCATTTTTAGTGTTTTGGGTTTTAGCTCGTTTATTTATGATTTATACCCTCTTGATAATAAATATTATTTTATCAAACTATTTTAGTTAAAATAAATTTTTGATTTAAATTATATTCGTGAAAAAAATAATGAATTAATAAACATTAGCTATAAGATTTATAATCATTAACATATAATATGAATGTTTTATAATTAATAAAAATCTTGGTAAATTATTTCGGAAAATGATTAATTTTTATTAAATTATTTTTTCTTTCTTACTCAATAGCTGCATGAAAATATTCAGATAAATAATGTGTTATGTTAGCTTATCTATGAACTAATTTCTAGATTCATATTTCATGTGAGATGACAAATAAACAAATAAAATAAATATGACATAATATAATCATTACAATTATAATTAGAATAATTATAATAATTGAACATTTAGATGATAAACTTACATATAATATATTTTAGAATTTATAATTTTGTCTCGGATATAAACTAATTTGCTGATATATATTATATTTGTGGAAAAAAAAAAAGATTGAATGATTAAAATATGTGATATGAGATAAATAATTATTGAAAATCAAATATATGATTCAAAATCTAAGTGGAAAAACTAAATAAAAAATATTATTGGTCTTTTAAGTTTTAGATTATTTCTTTAAGATTATATGGCATTTAGATATAATTTATGAATATTAAGTATAGGCTAATTTTTTAATAGATATTATATTTGTGATGAAACAAAAATTAATAAAATATTAGATATGAGGCAAAAAATTATTTAAAACATAATTATGATGCTAGTAATGATTCATAATATATGGTAGAAATTATGAATAAAGAATTTTGGTCTATTTAATTTCGCCTCATTTATCTAAAGGTATTGTATTTTGATTATAAATAATTTTTATTACAACATTTTTGTCTCTCTCAAATTAGATTTTACACGCAGTATTTTAATTAGTTAATGTTAGCTTATGAATAATATATCACTACAGTGTACGTATAGATTAATTTGTTGATAAATATTGCGTTGTTAACAAAAAATGAATTTATAAAATATTAGGTATGGATAAATAATTATTAAATATATAATTATAATATTCATAATAATTCAAAATCTAAGTGAAAAAAATATATAAATAACGAATTTTAGCATTTTGAATTTTGGATGATTTCAAAATGACTTAGAGTTTGAAGAATGAGTGATTTTATTATAATCATTTTTCTCTCTCTCGAGCTAAGTTTTGCACGCAATATATATTAGTTAAAATATAGTTATGAATAATATGTTTATGTTAGTTCAAAATAATAGATTTTCAATAAAAGATTAATAAAATAATAGATTTTCAATAAATAATTATTAAAAATATAATTAGAATATATAAAATAATTCAAAATATTGCTGAAAAAAAAACACTAATAAGAAATTATGGTCTTTTAAATTGTACTTCATTTTTTAAGATTATCATTTTTAGATAATACTCAATTTTTATTAAATAATTTTATTTGATATAAAATTAAATTTTGTGCTCATTGTTTTTTTTTTTTAAAAATTCTAACGAACTTATGAATAATATGCTATGTTAATTCAAAATTAATTTATTAAATTGATATTCATTTGTGATAAAATTAAATTAATAAAATATAAGATATGTGATACTTACAGAGACTTGAAAAAATATAAGAAAAATTATATAAATAAGACATTTTTGTATTTTGTATTTTAGCTCATTTATTTATAGCTATAACTATTGAATACGAAGAAGCTTTTATATAATGATTATTTCCCTTGGAAAATTAAGTTTTTTACTCAATAATAGAGTTAAGAAAATTTTATGAATAGCATTAGCATGTGATGTTAATTCAAGTATAGACTAATTTATTGATTTACATTTCTTTGGAAATAAAAAATTAAAATAAGAATTATTAGGTGCAACATAATTATTTTATTAAAAATGAAATTCCAACTCTAATAATTATTCAAAATCTAAGTCACAAACATTACAAATAAAAAAAAATTGTTTTTTGGATTATATCTTGAGATAATACATAATTTATTTTTCAAAAATATTTGTCTCTCTTAATTTAATTATTAAAGTTTATTTAGAATACATTTAAATGTTAAAAATCATAGAAGGAAGGCATAATAAAATGGCATTTTCATTTTTTGAAATTTGGCTTAGGGATAATGAGTAATTCATATGAAATTATTTTTGTACCTCTAAAATTAAGTCTCATACTCAATATTGCCTTTAAAATAAGCTTATGAATAAAATAATATTTTAGTTAAGCATAGACTAATATTTTGAAAGATATTGCATTCCTAATAAATAATGTATTAATAGAATATTACATTTGAAAAAAAAAATTCCTTATAGCATAATTATAATAATTACAATGATTCAAATTATAGGTAAAAAGTTAATTAATAATAAATTTTAGTTTTAAAAAAAATTGACTCACTTATTCATAAAACTAAAACATGAAACAATATAATAATTTATATTTTATTTTATTTTATATATAAATTTATCGCTAATTTATTTATTGACATTTCATTTGTGATTAAAAAAAATTAATAAACTATAGAATATGAGTTAAATTTATTAAAAATGTATTAAGAATACTTATAATTCAAAAAGTAGATGAAAAATCTTATTAATATGGATTTTTGCTCTTTTTGAATTTTAACTTATTTTTTATTATCTTTATAGTCTTTGAATAATAAGTAATTTTAATCAAATAATTTTTAACTTATTCAGATTAAATTTGGAACTCAATGATGTGGTTAAAAAAAAAACATGTATATAATAAGTTATATTAGTTCAAGTATAAATAATTTTGTTGATGACTTTTATATCCTTGGCAAAAAAGTTGACAAAATAGTAAATATGATATGAATAATTATTAAAAATATAATTAGAAAATTTATAATGATTCAAAATATAAATAAAAAATATACTAAAGAAAAATTTTTAACCTCTCAATTTTTTTTTGTATCTCTCAGATTACCTTTTAAACTCAATTTTTTATGTTAAAATAAACTTATGAATAATATAATATATTTTTTCATATATAAACTAACATGCAGATGCAAATTATATCTACGATAAAAAATGAATTAGAAAAATATTAGTAATGGCATAAATACTTTTTAAAAAACATAATTAAAATATTTATACTGACTCACAATGAAAAAATATATATATATTTTAATTTAACTCATTTTTTGATGTTGCGGGCTTTAGGCAGGTTTTGTAGCAAATAATTTTTGTTTCGCGAAAAATATGTTTTATAAATATTATTTTAATTTTAAAGATTTATGAATAATATTGTAACAAATGTCAACCACGCCACACTTGACCTCAGTCCTCGGGCAACCTCGAGAGGATTAACTAGTTGCCGTGCTCCCACCACGAATATCGATATTATCCACTTTGCCCATTAGAGCACGTGATTTTACCCATATCCTACTTGTTATATTCCCTATGACTTAAACTCGAGAACTCCAGTCTGTATAGTTCTAAATTCTAGCACTAAAATACCAGTTGATCTATTTAGAGCTCAACTAGTATTCTAGTTCTATGATCTTAAACCATATAGATTGGACATCTGAACTTCAAATCCTAAGGAATGTGACTTGCGGGCCATATGTATAAGCATGCACTATAAGGGGAAAAGTAGAAAATATTGATATGCCTAGTGAGAGATGGAAGCTATAGTGGCTTGGCAACTGGTTTACCCTCATAAAATTGATATTCTGAAGCTAGGATTTGGAACTATATAGACTGGAGATCTCAATTTCAAATTATAAGGACATGAAATGTGGGGCATGTGTAAAACTATGCCTTCTAGAAGGCAAATCAGACAATATCAATGTGCCTGGTGGGGGCCGAGCAGCTGGTTAATACTTGTGAGGCTTCTCAGAATTTGAAGTCGAATGGGGCCCACATTTATTGCAGAAATGCTATATTTATTAAAGTAGAATCTAAATTATTGATAAATATTGCATGTTTAGGAAAAATGAATTTATGAAATATAAGTAATGAGACGAATAATGATTAAAAATATAATTGGAATACATATAATAATTCAAACTCTAGCTAAAAATATTACTAAAATGGAATTTTAGACTTCTAAATTTTGGTTTGATTCTTTTAGGTTTTATGCTCAATATTTTAGTTAAAATAACCATATGAATTTTATGGTGTGTTAATAAAAGAATAGGCTATTTTGTTGATTGATTTTTTGTTTATAATACAGAGTAAATTAAAATATATATATATTTGATGAGAGATGAATACTTATCAAAAATATGACTAGAATTTGTACGATAATTAACAATTTTGGTGAAAAACACTTATAAATAAGAAATTTCTTTTTTTTTTTTGAAACTTAGTTTATCTCTTTAAGACTATAATCTTTGGATGTGTAATTTTTAATGTAATCTTTTTTGTCTCCATCAAATTGTATTTTGATCCCATCATTCTAGTTAGAATAAGGCCTTTTTTTTTGTTTTATTACTTAGAATATGGTTTGAACAATATGTTATATTAGTTCAGGTATTAATTAATTTGTTATTTTATATTCGATATTTTAGTAAAAATAAATGAAAAAAATAAAAAAAACTTATTAATAACAAATTTTCTTTTGACTTTTACTACTATTATAGCCTTCTGATAATAAATATTTTTTGTAAAATATATTTTGTCCATCTCTCATTAAGTTTTGTACTAATATTATATTCAAAATAAATATACGAATAATATGATAAGTTAGTTAAAGTATAAACTAATTTATTGATAACTACTTCTTTCATGATAAAAAAATAAATTAATAAAATATTAGATATGAGATAATTAATTCTTAACATGTAATTATAATATTTACAAATATTAGTTTGTTTCTCTATGTTTATATCTATTGAATAATGAGTAATTTTAATAAAAAAAATTGACTCTGTCAAATTAAGTCACTTAATATTTTAGTTGAATGTAACTTATAAATTATATGATATATTAGTTCAAATATATATTAATTGTTGTTGGATATTATATCCATGAGATTAAAATAATAATAATATTACTAGGTATTTGAAAAATAATTATTAAAAATATAATTAGAATACTTATAAATATTCAAAATCTAAATAAACAAACATTTTAAGAAGAGATTTTGGCCGTTAAATTTTGGCTTATTTGTTTAATATTATGGCTATTGGATAATCATTAATTTTTGTCAAATCTTTTTTGTTTCTCTTAAATTAAGTTTTCTATCCAATTTCTTAATTAAAATAGACTTATCAAATACATGTTATATTAGTTTTAGTATATACTAATTTTTTGATCAATAATTAATTTGTGTAAAAAAAAAAAGTTTGCTAATAAAATATTAGATATGAGATAAATAATTTTTAAGAATTTATTTAAAAAAATTAGGTGAAAAAACCTACTAATAAATTTTGTTCTTTTTAATTTTGCCTTATTTTATTTAAGGATATATCATTTGGATAAAAGATAATTGGTATAATTAAATTTATAGTGATTAATAATTATTAAAAATATAATTACAATTTTTATAATAGCTCAAAATATAAATAAAAAACTAACCAACAAAGATATTTTGTATTTTATTTAAGATCATTTTTTGATGTTACAATATTTTATTAAAAATTATTATTTTAATCACAATTTTTTGTATCACAAGTTAAGTTTTTTTCTCAATATACTAGTTAAAATAAATTTATTAATGATATGACACCTTAGTTCAAGTAAAAATAATTTTTTTTTGAATATTACTTTTACGACAAAACAATAAATTAATAAAATATTAACTATCATAGAAATAATTATTAAAAAAATAATTAGAATACTTACACTAATTATAACTCTGTGAAGAATATAAATAATACAAATATTAGTCTTTTAATTTGTGTTATTATTTTTTTTTGTTACCTTTATGTCATTGGATAAGGGGCAATTATTTTCGAATAAATTTTATTCCTCACAAATTAAGTATTCTACTCAATATGAATTTTAACTCATTTCTTTAACATTGTGGTTATTGAATAATGAATAGCTTTTATAAAATTATTTTTAATGCTTCCACAATATATTTTATAATTAAACTTTTAATTAAAATAAACTAATGATTTTTATGCTATGTTTGTTCATAAATATACTAATTTGTTGATTCGTATTATATTTCTAACAAAAAATAAATTAAGAAAATATTAGATATATGATGAATAATTTTTAAAAATATAATTAGAAATCTTGCAATTATTCAAAATCGAGGTGGAAAACTTACTAATGAGGAATTTTAGTCTTTTGAATTTTGTCTAGTTACTTTTAAGATTTTTGTATTAGCACAACAAGCTATTTTTATCTCTCTCATAGTTTAATTGATAGTCTTTCTTTTAGTTAAAATAAACTTATCGATAACTATGATGTGTTAGTTAAAGAAATAGATTATTTTTGTTAATGGATATTATATTTATAACAAAACAACTTAAATAATAAAATATTATATATGAGATAAATAATTATCAAAAAAAAATAATTATTATAATAATTCAAATTTTAAGTGAAAAATTTAAGTAATAATAAATTATAGTCTTTAGTTTTTTGACTTTTTCTCTACCTTAGTAGCTACAGGATGATTAGTAATTTTTATCAAAAAAAATATATATATATTTCTTACAAATTAATTATTTTACTCAATATTTTAGTTAAATTAAGCTAATGAATAATATAATATATTTGTTCAAGTATAGATTATTTGTCGATGGATATTTTATCCGTGACAAAAAATAATTAATAAATTATTAGATATGAGATAAATAATAAGTAAAAAATTAATTAGATTATTTATAATGTTCAAACTCTAGTTGAAAAAAAACTTACTGAAATATAAAATTGGTATTATAAAAATTAATTACTATGATATTATATTTTTAACTCTCATAATAAGTTTTGAGATCAATATTTTAGGCATAATAAACTTATGAACAATATACTATACTAGTTCAAGTAATGACTAATTTGTTACTGGATATTACATTTATGACAAAAAAAATGAATTATTAAAATATTAAATACGAGATAAAAAAATTATTAAAAATAGAGTTAGAAAAATTATGATGATTCCAACTTTTTAGTCAAAATACTTACTAATAAGAAATTAATTTTGAATAATTTTTTTTAAGGTTATAGTATTTAGATACGTAGTAATTTTGGTAAAATTAATTTATGCCTCTTTAAAATTTAGTTTTTGTAGTCAACAGTTCATACATAGACAAAGTGTTGATGGGTATTACATTCATGGAAAAAATAAATTATTAAAATATAAGATATATGAGATATATAAATATTGAAACTCAAATTAAACTACTTATGATTATTAAAAATATAGGTAAAAAATAAATTAATAAAAAATTTTGATGTTTTGAATTTTTAATATATATGTTTCAAGTCATATAATCATTGTATAATGAGTAATTTTTGTTATTTTGTCTCTCTCGACGTTAATTTTGCACTGGAATTTTAGTAAAAAAAAAACTAATTTGTAATAATATGTTATGACAATTCATGAATAAGCTAATTTGTAGACATGTATTATTTTCATGAACAAACAAGGAAATAAAAAAATTTTAGATATGAGATAAAAAAAAATATTAAAATTTAATTAGAAAACTTAAAATGATTCAAAATTTGTACAATATTACGAAATTATAGACTTATAAATTTTGACTCTGTTCTTTAAGATTATAATCTATAGATAATTAGTAGGTTTATTAAAATTTGTACAAATTAAATTTTGTACTCATTATTTTAGTTAAATTAAACTCATGGATAAAATATTATTTAAAGATCTAGTATAGTCTAATTTATCAATCAATATTATATTTATGATAAAAAAATAAATTATTAAAATATTAACATTCTAAAATTAATATTTAAAATATTATTAGAATGCATATAATGAATAAGAATTAGGTGAAAAACTTTATGAATTTTGGCATATTACTTTGAAGTTATAACTTTATGACAATTAGAAATTTTATCAAATTATTTGTGTATCTTTCTAAATATGTTGTGTGCTTGATATTTATTTTAAAATAAACTTAGGGAATAATATTCATGTTAATTCAAGTTTAAACAATTTTATTGAATATATTTCATTAATAATGAAAAAAATAAATTAATAAAATATTACATATGAGAATTAGTTTGTTGATAAAGAATGATTAATAAAATTTTAGATATAAGATAAATAATTATTATAAATATAATTAGACTTTAGATAAATACCAACAATATGTTATGAGGAATTTTCATTAACTTGAATTTTTTTTTTTATTCTTTGGGATTATAGACTTTAGATAATAAGTAATTTTTTAATTCATTTTTATCACATAAATATAATAAGTTTTACTTAATATTTTATTTAAAATATACACATGGATAATATCTTTTATGAGGCCTAGAAAAAAAAATCAAAAATTTCCAATTTAGATATTGTTCTAAAATGGCCAAAGTTGGTTAAATAAGGAGAGATCAAGTAATTAAAAATTATTTTTATGTACAAAAAAAAAATATGGGATGTAAATAGTGAAGATTGATTATAAAATTGCTAGATTTTACGTCTTTGAGAGAAAGTTAGGTCATTTAGAACTGCATGGGCAATTAGGTAATTTTACTATTAAATGAAATGTTAAATTTTCATGTCTTTCATTTATCTATCCATTTAATGACTCCTCTTCTATTTGTTTTTCTTATTTCTCATATTTCTTCAGTTCTTCATCAAAATTATTGAAATAAAACACAAAATTCATGGTTTTTTTTTGGTAAAAATTTATAATATGAAGTGATTAATCTCAATAAACCTTTCGTTTCAACCAGAATAAACAATGGAAGGATATTAATCTCGGCAAAAAGGTTAGGATTGAGGTCATTTAATGAATTTTTATTTTTCTTGCTTGATTTTTTTTTTCAATTAAGCTTGAAATTATATAAAATTTCAACTTTATTTTCATTTTTTTTTTAGTTTGAATTGTGGTTATAGAGTTTGGACAGAAATATTGGAGCTATGGTTTGATGTTTAAGGTCTGGAAAAGCTTATTTAAAATAGAAAATATCCAAAAACTCATACAAAATTTCATATTTTGTATTATTAGTTACATATATATGCTTTTTGATGTGTTGTGTTTTGTATGTGGTTGTAAACTACTTTTTTTTTTTTTTTTGGTTTATTTGAAATGAGTTTCATGAAATTTATATCATTTAATTAAGATATATGATTAATTACTAAAAAATTATAAATTTATTACTATGAAATAATTTTTTGATAAATAACGAAACTCATTTACCCAGGTAGTTTTTAGAGGACGTTATTTTTCTAAAAATAGGAAAATGGTATTTGGTTATATATAAATGGTACCAAAAATCATGGTTGATGGATTGTTTGGCTAAATTTAAAATGAAATTATGCTAATATGCATATTTTAACTCTAATAAGAATAATTTGATGCTATATAAACTATATGATATTTTGAATAAAATTTAAATAATTTTAGAAAGGTGTGTTTTGGATATACAGTTTTAAGGTTTCTATAAGTCCTAACAACCACATATTATTCACTTGTAGTGGTGTTCCACCATGTAGAGGTGATAGTTGTCAGGCTAGAAATTGACAAATCTTTCATTAGTCTTTGAATCATGGGAGTGAATGTATATGTTCCCCAGCAAGAGTGTTGTCTAGGCTGGAGCTAACAAGATAGTTTTTTTCTCTATATATCTCATTATAGCCCGGTGAAGTCTTGGTATGCATAAATTATACATATTTATGAAAATTAGTTGTTATTAAAAAAAGAATTTTTTGAAACTTATGCAAACACATTATGGTTTCATGAATTTGTATGGCTACGTATATGTATGGATATTTCAGACTTATTCTTAAACTATTAAGTTGTATATTATAAAACATAAGTGGATATAAAGGTAAAACATAATTTCTTTTTCATGTTTTCTTGAGATATTTCTGCTGGGCATTAGTTGTTCACATATCTTTTCCCAATGCAGGGGAAATATTGATGACCAAACCAGATTCTGAAGCTTGTAAATCTAGGTGAGGGTTCTGCCGGAATAATTAGCTAGTTTTTTTGAGACCTATCTTGACCTATTTTTATTTACTTGCTTCCACTAAATTTGTGAGGTCGTGGGTACTTTAGAACAAAACTAATATGAAAAAATGGCAAGGCAAGAAGTTGTCGATTTGTCTGAAGCTTTCTATATACATGCTGTTGACCATAGGAAGTATGATTCATAGCATATTTTTTTTTTCTTGATTTTTCAATATAAATTCATTTATTTTGGATTCATATTTTTAATAAATATCCTTCCCAGTATTTTTACATATATTCTACGAGTAATTTACTAAAATTACAAAAGGCTGCCATCAAAAATATAAAAAATCCCTCATATTGTATTTTGAAGAATTTTAAATTATTTAAATTTAACTAATCAAATCAAGAATGTTTTGGCTTCAGAGTTGAGAGTGCCTAAGTGTCATGACGCGTAATGTTAGACACGAGGTACATTAATATTAAATATTCAATTAGAATACTTTCGATTATTAAAAATTTATATGAAAAAACATTCAAATAAGGAATTTTTATATATTAAATCTTGACTCATTTCTTAATGGTTATACTTTAGAGGCACTCTATAGGAAGCATGTTGTATCAATTTTTTTCTCATTCAAATAACTAAGTTGTGTATTTAATATTTTATTTAAACAAAACTTATGATTAATATGTTGTGTTAGTTGATGGATAGCCTAATTGTTTGATTAATATTGCATGTGTCACAAAAAATAAAGTAATCAAATAATATAAATGAAACTAATAATTATAATAAGCATGATTATAATACTTATGATGATTTAAAATTTAGATGGAAAAACTTACTAAAAAATAATTTTATATTTATAAATTTTGCCTCATTACTTTATGAATATAACCTTTGAATAATGAGTCATCGTTATCAGATAAAGGTTTTTATTAAAGTTATTAGTTAAAATAAACATATGAATATATATGTTAGTTCAAGCATAGACACATTTTTTGGGATGTATTTCATGCACACCAAAAACATAAATTAATAATTTTTTGTATATGAGATAAATAATTATTAAAAATATAATAAGAATACATAAAATAATACAAAATCTAGCTACCAGAACATACTAAAAAGAAATTTGTTTTTTTTTTATTTTGTTTGATTTCTTTACGGTTATAGCCATTGGATAATATGTAATCTGTATCAAATTATTTTACTCAATATTTTTTACTTATAATAACTTATGAATAATATATTATATTAGTTGAAGTATAGCTAACTTGTTGATATATATTACATTGGTAATAGAAAAAAATCAATTAATAAAATATTCGACATGAGATAAATAATTATTTTTTCTTTTGTAGGAGAAAAATAAACTAATAAATTAAATTATTTTAGTTATGTATTTAAACACATTTCCTTGAAGGATAAGATAAGTCTTTGGATAATGAATATTTTTTATAAAATCATTTTTGTCTCTCGTCAATTAAATTTTATTCTTAATATTTTAGTTAAACTAAATTTATGAATAATATGATGTGTTAATTCAATTATAGACTAATTTATTAATAGATATTATTTGTGTGGCTAAAAAAGAATTAGTCGATTAATAGATATGAGATAAATACTTATTAAAATATAATAATAAAACTCATAATGAATCAAAATCTCAGTGAGAATATATTAAAAAAGAATTTTAGTATTTAGAATTTTTATTTATTTCTTTAAGTTTAATAGACATTGGATAATGAACAATTTTTATCAAATTATTTTTCTTTCTAAGATTGTATGTTCCTTACTCATTTTTTTTAGCTAACATAAATTTATGAATAATATGCTATGTTAGTTCAAATATAAACTAATTTTTTGATACATATTATGCCCACGACAAAAAAAAAAAAAAAATAAACCAAATATTATATATGAAATAAATAATTTTAAAAAAAAATAATTAAAATACTTACAATAATTTAAACTCAATTGAAAAAACATATTATTAAGGAATTTGGTAATTTTGATTTTTTACTAATTTCTTTAAGGTTATGGATTTGCATATTAAGTAGGTTTTATCTGATTATTATTCTCTTTCTAAATCTAATATTTTTACTAAGTATTTTTGTTAAAATAATTTATGAATAATAAATTATGATAGTTGATTATATCTAAATTGTTGATAGATATTTTATTCAATACATAAAAATAAACCAATAATAAAATATTAGATATAAAAGAAATAATTATTTAAAATATAATTAGAATACTTATAATTATTCAAATTCTAAGTTAAATAACATACTGACAAAATTTTATTTTTTTTCATTTGAGTTTGACAAAGAATTTTTACTAAAGTATTTTTGTGCTCAATATTCAAGTTAAAAAAACTTATGAAAAACATGACATGTTTGTTCAAGTGTATACTAATTTGTTAATAGATATTCTATTCATATCAAAAAAAAAAAAAAAAAGAATCATATAAAAATTATATATGAAATAAATAATTATTAAAAATATAATTAGAGTATTTACAATGAATCATAATCTTGGCCAAATGAATTATTGTTGGTGGATATTACATGTGTGACAAAAATAAAATATTAATGAAATATTAGATATAAGATAAATAATTATAAAAAATATAAATAGAATACTCATAATAATTTAAAATCTATGTGAAAAAACATACTAAAAAAAATTTATATATTTTAAATTTTTATTTCTTTATTAAGGTTATAGCCTTAGGATTTTGAGTAATTTCTAATAATTATATTTTCTCTCACAAATATTAGTGTTTCACTCAATATTTTAATATAACCATACTTATGAATAATATACAATGTTAGATGAGAGATTAATTATTATTAAAAATTTAATTCGAATGCTTTTAATGATTAAATATATATATATATAATATATATTTACTAGGAATTTTCTAAATATGAATTATGACTCACTTCTTTAAGATTATAGATTATAGTTTAAATATAAAATAATTTATTGATATATATTGCATATTATGAACAAAAATTAATGAATAAAATATTATATATGAGATAAATAATTATTGCAAATATATTTACAATACCTATAATGATTCAAAATCTTGTTGAAAAAATATACTAATAAAAAAATTGAAAATTTGAATTTTTGCTTATTTCTTTAATATTATATTGTCTTTTGATAATGAGCACTTTTTATTTATTTATTTTTTATCTTTATGATTAATTTTTTTCTCAATTTTGTAGATTAACTAGTAAACATATAAATAATATGTTATTTCAGCTCAAGTGTATACTATTTTTTTATATGTATTATGATTTATGAGTGCAAAAAAAAAATAATAATTAACAATATAATTAGAATCTTTATCATATTTCAAAATATTGGTAAAACTATAAACTAATAAGATATTTAGCAGTTTTGAAAATTTGCCTGTTTCTTTTAAGTTTATGATAAATTTTTTAAATAAGTTATATTTTGTAATCTTTTTTTCTCAAATTAAGTTTTTTGTTCAATATTTTAATTATAATAACTTTTGCTCAAAATAAGTATTTTTCTCAAAATAAAAATATAACTAGAATATTATTCAAAATCTAGCTAAAAAAAACATACTAATAAGAAAATCTTATTTTTTAAATTTTGGCTCATTTCTCCAAGGTTATAATTAGCTATAGATAATGAGTAAATTTCACCATTATTTTTTTTAATCTCTTAATTTAAGTTTTTCAAACAATATAAAGATTAAAGTAAATTTTGAATAATACGCTACGCTAGCTAATTTGTTGATGTATAAATTGACGTGAAACAAAATTTTTTATTGAATTATTTTTTTTTTTCTCAAACTAAGTTTTGTAGTTGATATCTTAGTTAAAATAAGCTTATAAATAATATGTTTTGTTAGTTCGAATATAAATTGATTTGTTAATACATATTGCATCCTTAACAAAAAAAATAAATTAATCAAATATTTGATTTTTTCTTATTATTATTTTTTTAAATCAATTATTTGATTCAATCTCAATAGTTATTGAAAATATAATTAGAATATATATATCATTATTTAAAATTAGGCAAAAAAATAAATAAATAAAGGAATTTTTAATTTTTTTAATTTGGATACATTTCTTAAATGAGGCCTATTTTTATAATTAGTAATTTTTATATAATCATATTTGTTTCTCTCATATTAAGTTTTCAACTCTATATTTTAGTTAAAAAACTTATAAAATTTATTCTTCAATAATAGTTCACGTGCAACAAAACAAAATTAATTAAAAATTAGGTATAAAATAAATAATTATTAAAAATATAATCACACTACTTACATTGATTCAAATTCTAGGCAAAAGAACTTACTAATAACAAATTTGTATTTTCAATTTTTTTTTAAATTCTTGGTTATGCATTTTGGATAATGAATAATTTTTATCAAAATATTCTTCCATCCCCAATATTTTGCTCACACACACACACACACACACACACACACACATACTAGACAATGTTAATCAATGTAAAGAATAACATGTTGATTGATATTACATTAATGAGAAAATTTAATTATAATTACCAAAAATAAATATATAAATACTAGTAATTAACAATATTTTGAATCTTGACATATTTTAGTTAAGATAAACTTTTAGAGAATATATCATCGTGCAAGGTTTTGCATAAACTTTTAGAGATGTGATCAAATATGATATGCCAGATAAATAATTTTTAAAAAATAATTAGAATATTTATAATGATACGAGATCAAGGAGAAAAGAATTTAAGTATAAAGATATTGAAGCTCAAGTGGATTCAAGTGTCTCGATAAGTCAAATAGAAACAAAACATATCGATGGAAAATAAACATGTAAATAATGCTAATTGCAATTTTTTTTTTTTGCAAAGTTGAATATTCTAGTTTTGTATATTTGTAGGCAAGGAAACATTTTTGCTGATACACTGACAAGACAAGGGAATTCACATGGAAAATTATTTACAATGCAAAGAACCCCCTTTTGAGATACTTACAAGAATCTCCAAACTATACAAAATTAGAGTGGAATATATATATATGTGTGTGTGTGTGTGTGTGTGTGTAATATGTGTGTGTGTGTGTGTATGTAAATATATGTGTGTGTGTGTGTGTGTATGTATATATGTATGTATATATAAATATGTGTGTGTGTGTGTGTGTGTGGATTTGACCTGATTTGAACACATTCCAAAGGTTTTTTTGGATGTATTCATAGCTTGATTTAATTTTATTTGAATTCCACATCTTTATTTTTTTTTATCTTTTGTTTTGATTGATCATACAAAAAGAATGCTGATAAAAAAAAAGTATTCATCCGCCAAAAGTGAGGGTTCCCAGAAAATAAACATGTAAATAATGTTAATTGCATTTTTTTTTTTTTTGCAAAGTTGAATATTCTAGTTTTGTATATTTGTAGGCAAGGAAACATTTTTGCTGAGACATTGACAAGACAAAGGAATTCACATGGAAAATGATTTCCAATGCAAAGAACCCCCTTTTGAGATACTTACAAGAATCTCCAAACTATACAAAATTAGATTGGAATATATATATATATATATATACATGTATATATATGTGTGTGTATGTGTGTATGTAAATATGTATGTATGTGTGTGTATATATATATATACACATATATATGTATATATGTATGTATATGTAAATATGTGTGTGTGTGTGTGTGTGGATTTGACCTGACTTGAACACATTCCAAAGGTTTTTTGGATGTATTCATAGCTTGATTTAATTTTATTTGAATTCCACATCTTTATCTTTGTTATCTTTTGTTTTAATTGATCATACAAAAAGAATGCTTATAAAAAAAAGGTATTCATCCGCCAAAAGTGAGGGTTCCCATGTTAATAAAATAATCTCTCATAATTAAAAAAAAAAACATAATAATAAGTATTTTTTTTTTCTATTGATTTTTTGCCTGATTTTTTTAATATTATTTTTTTTTTGGATAATGAGTAATTTTTATCATATAAATTTTTTTTTACAAATTAAGTTCCGTTCTCATTATTTTAGATAATACAAACGTAAGAGTAATATGCATGTTAGCTCTAGCATAATCTAATTTATTGATGTTCTTCCATGTGTGACAAAAAATAGGATGAAAAAAGAATTTTATATATTTACATTTTTACTTATTTCTTTAAGGTTATAAGTTTTGGAGAATAATCAATTTTAATTAAATCATTTTGATATCTTAAATTTAAATTATATGCAAATCATAGTTAAAATTAAGTCATGAATAATATATTATGTTAGTTCAAGTATAGATGAATTTGCTGATGCATATTATATGCATAAATAAAATTAATTAATCAAATTTTAAATATGAGATAAATAATTATTAAAAATATTGGTCTAAATAATTATTAATTATGAGATAACTAATTAGAATGCTTATAATGAATCAAAATCTTGCTCTAAAATTATTTTCATGAAAAATTTTTTTTTTTTTTTAAAAAATTTTGCTAATTTCCATAAAGTTATAGTTTGATAATAAGTAATTTTTACTTAATTATTTTATCTCCCACAAATATAGTTTTGTAATCATTAATGTGTTTTATTAGTTCAAGTATAAATTAATTTTTTGATGCATATTGAATGTGACAAAAAAAAAAAAAAATCAACCAATCAAATATTAAATACGAGATAAATACTTATTAAAATTATAAATAAAATACTTGTAATGATTCAATATCCTGGTATAAAAATTTACTAATAAGTAATTTTTTTCTTTTCAATTTTTGCTTATTTCCTTGGTGGCATAGAATTTAGATAATAAATAATTTCTATCAAATAAATTTTGGCCCTGAGAAATTAAATTTTATATTCTCAATATTGTAGTTAAAATAAAAGTATATGTAAAAAGTTGGTTAAGTCAATTCAAATTTATATATTAATTTATTGATACATATTATATGTGACAAAAATAAAATAAAATATTAGACATGAGATTAATATATATATATAAAATTAAAATATTGACAAAAACTTCAATTATATATTATATTAATTGAAGCATATATTAATTTGCTGAAAGATATTATGCTCTCAAATAATAAATGAAATAACCAAATATTAGATATGACATAAATTATTACCAATCATATAATAAAAATACAAATAATAATTTAAAATTTAGATATAAAAATTTACTAATAAAAAGTATCTCCTTTTGAATTTTTAGTTTATTTATTTAGCATTATATTTAATTTATGCATAAACAAATTTATTAAGTATTCATATATGTGCAACTAAATACATATATATTAATTAAATATTAGATATGAGATAAAAAGTAATTAAAAAAAAATCAGATGCACAAAAACTAACAAATAATTAATATCTTTGGATAATAAACATTGGACGCAAAAAAAAAAATTAATAAAAAAAATATATCAGACATATAATCTCCTGTTGGGAAAAATGACTTCTACAGAGAAGACTGATAAATTTGCATCACAAAAAACAACTCTACTGTCCACCATAAGGTAAGACTATGGCACTAATCCTTATTTTAAGCAACAGAAGAAGAAGAAGAAGAAGAAGACAACATATATGACTTGGGCTTGGGCTTGGGGGGCTAATGTAGCAACAAGGCAGTTGATTTAGTGCAAACACAGGCACATCATGGTACCTCCTCCAATTCACGTTTTCTTCTCGCGGCACTGATCCTGCACTTGATCCAACAAAGAAGATGATTATTGAAAGAGGCCAGCTTATCAATTCAGAGACCAATAATATTTTACCGTTACAGTCACGTAGCTTGACACATTACCGCCAAGTCAGTGTATCATGAGAAGGAGAAATATATTGAGATTAATCTTCTCTCTCTCTATCTTCAACTCTCTTTCTCCCTCTCTCTCTCTACTCTCTCTCTCTTTCTATCTTCTAAAATCTCACTCCCTCTATATACATACATACACACACATATATATATATATATCTCCTACTCTCCTTCTTTATCTCATACTCTCTCTCTCTCTCTCTCTCTCTCTTGAATGATTATGGACCTAGCTCATGATATAGAGTTTTTATGAATTCTTGGAGACTTTAATATATTTACGCTCCTAAATAAGTTTAAAATATTATGAGAAGTGCAACTGAAGTTAATTAGCTTTAGTAATAACTTGCTAAAATTTCATAACTTGTTATTAAATCAAGCAGAGAGGAAAAGAAAAAATCATTTTTAGTAATTCACAATGCCTCGCAAGTGTTTTGTTGCTTGACTATAATTTTTACAATTTATCATATTTTTTATGAGATAGAGAGCTTGTAAAACACATCAAACATAACTTATGGATACAAATCTAGAAAAGAGAAAAATGAAATCTCGTTCATGGGTTGGAAATTTATGAAAAACTAGTAGATTAAACTACATGTTGCTAGGTAGTTTATCACTAGATTTGTAGCTAGATTAATAGGGATACTTACGCTAGCACAACTCAATAGGTCAACCCCTGAAAGAAATATCTATAACATATCTTCTATATGAGAATATATTGTCTCTATTATCAAGAGGCCCTATGATCATGAGAAAGTATCTGACCAAAGATGCTTCTCGGGTTAAGTAATTTCTAATTCGTCATCTCTCATAAGTCATAACAAGAATGTTATTCACATATATAGTTAGAAAGATAAACAAATGATCTAAACTCCTCCGATAAAAAAAGAAATAATCTATTAACATGCATGTGCAACTCAAAGAAGTATATATAATAGAAAACGTTGCAAATCATACTCTAAGTAATTACTTTAGATTATACAAGACATGGAAGGCTAAATTTAAAAACATTATTTATGCCCCAAAACTAAGTAATTATTCATAGATCTATTTCCCTAGATCATCAAAAAAAAAAAAAAAAAAAACACTCATTTATTGATCTATCATATATCTATGAGAAAAAACAATAAACATGAATATACAAATTAAAAAAAAAGTAATAAAAACAAAAAATAAAAATAAAAAAAAATAAAAAAAAAATAAAAAAAAATAAAAAAAATAAAAAAAAATAAAAAAAATAAAAAAAAAACAAAAAAAAAACAAAAAATCATGAATATATGATTAGATATGTTATGTTGATCAAAATTATACAAATTCATTTTTTTTATGGTATCTAAAATAATATATGATCTACTGACTTCTTTAATATCTAAAGTGCCATTGAAATCTATTTTTTCTATGATTATGAATATCATTTTCGATATAAAGACTACACTATGACCAGATAGCTTTGAAGCATTATTATGGTTAAAAGATTGAGAGGATTCATCAAATAATTTTCACGATAAGGTGAAAGACTTGTAAACAGGTGATGACATACACAAATATAATAATACAGAGACTATGACCACACTATGATCATATATCTTTGTAGTTTTTTTTTATTTTAGATTTATATTTTAAGACTTAAGTATATTTTTTTTAATATTTTTTCTTATATTTAATATTAATGGCACCTGTGGTGTAGTTTATACTGAAATAAAATTTATTTTTTTTTATTTTATATACATGATATTAATAAATAAATAAATAAATACACACACACACACACACACACACACAAACACTCATTTTAATGCTATATATTCTAATTTTTTTATCGAGACTTGATAGTTGTAGAATCTTAGATAGTCAATTTGAGATAATGAGTAAAGTAAGTACTTCAAAATATTTTAAGAGGAGCAAAATAATTTTTTTTTCATAATATAAAATCTAAAAAAATACATCATAAAAAAGAATTAAGACTAATATTTAGTTGATGTTGATTAAATAGTTATGAATTAAAATTGTGCCTCCCAAAAAACACATTAAAATTAAACTAATAAGACATATTCTAGAGCATTGTCACTTATAATATTGATATTTTTATTAAATTAGCTTTTAATTATTTTAAGAATAATTTAAAAAAAAAAAAAAAAAACTCAAAGCATAATAATTACAACCATCAAAGAAAAGTAATCATGTAAGTCTAGTCATATCAAATATTAACTATACTATATATCCAATCAAGAATCAATGAGCAAATGATAAACAACACTTAAGCACTTCAAAGATTTTCCAACATACAAAATTATTATGATCAATCTCTACTATATGACTACTTTTTCTATAATGTACATATTGTATGAAAGATCTTCCATCTCTATCTCTACCTTGATCGATTCTCCTTGTCTCTTAAGTAAGTAGCATGAGATACTTCTCCACTAGAGTTATATTAGAGGTGTCAAATGGATGAGCTAGGCGGGCGCGGGCTGTTTTTAGCCGACTCGACCGTGCTTCCACTCCAAGCAATGCATGACATGGTTACTGTACCGTGTCATGCCTGGACCGGCACGGTTCAGTGGAGGTCAGCCTGGCATGGCCCACGACACAAATATGCCGGGTTCGGCCCGATTTAAAAAAATTAGAGTTTCAGCGGCCCGCCACCGTGCCGTTGTCCCGCCGAAACCCTAATTTTAAAAAAATAGAGTCACAGGGGTGCCACTGTGCTGACGCGCCGCTACATCACCGTGCCACCATGATTTATCTTCATTTTAGGGGCTTGGTGAACCTTGCCCGACGAGCTCAGCTTTTGCCGCTGGGGCAGTTTCTCAGCTCACGTCGGGGTATAATGCCAATGGGCCATGATACTGTGCCGGGTTAGGGATGGCACGAGGCTCGATTGGCCTTGGGACGACACATCAAAGTTGGTGCCGTGGACAGACACGACACGGGCACGAGCACGGGAAATTCCCATGCGGTGGAAGCCTAGGCACAGCCGAATCTTGTCGTGCCAGCCTAGGCACAACCGAATCTTGTCATGCCTCGTGCAGGGCCGGCACGACCCAGTTGACACCACTAAGTTACACCCACTCCATCCAGATAAGAACTGAACTGTATGATGATATATCTCTGACTCAGGTGGTGTTTATTTTTTTTTCTTTAATGCTGAATATAATTTTTTTTGAGCTTAATGTTGAGTGGTACTTAATAGTATTACATATTAAATTATTTATTTTTTAACATTGAATAATGAGTAAGGATGGTGACGAGGTGAAATTAAAAAAAAAATAAATGAGTTGGGTTGAGATGAGGTAGTCCCGTTCCAAATCTCACTATGTCATCCATAATCATGAGTATTATTAGCTCTTCTCTTTATTAGATAATGATAATTTTTTTTTTATTTTGACAGAAAATAACTTATCTGAATAGAAAAAGTAAAATATTTTAAATTCGTATATTCAAAACTCTTTTTAAAAAATTCAACTTTAAGTCAATTTTTTGAAAGACAAACAGCTGAACACTGAAAGCAAAAAAAAAAAAACAAACAGGGCCTTAGAGAGCAAAGTTAAGATCACTCATTATCTAACTAAAAAAAATCTCATTAAACTATTATAGAATGAATATAATAATATGTCTCATTAATGCAAGATGTAGAAATTGAGAATATTCTTGTTTTAATAAATGTTCATAATGCAGTCAGTAATCAAGAATATTCTTGTTTTAATAATCAAGAATCTGTCTCAGCTAATTACTAAGAGAATCTCCCTCGAGTGTTGAGTCTAGTCGAGTTGGTAACTCCCAATTCAAATCCAATCTCAACTCATAATGAATCATGAGTGTTAACCTCACCGAAGTTATCAGAGTTTTGCACATGAAAGAAAGTAAAGTGGGAGGAGAGAGAAAATGAGAAAAAAAAAAAAAGTATTAAAGTGAAAGTTTAGTTTTTAAAGTACAACATGGATCATATAGATAATATGGTATAGCCCACAAGTCATGTGCTCCTAAACAATGGAAAAACTAAAAAAAAAAAAAATAAAATAAAACTCAACACTCATCTTCAAATTGAGCCATACAATTACAAATTGAGCCAAATCTTGAAAGAGACAAAAATTAACACTAGTCCTCTAGGAACATTTGTGAAGATGTTTGTGACTACAACCAGATCATCAATAGTTACATAGACTATAGTGATCAAATCATCTTTTATCTTATTTTGAATAAAATGAAAATCAATCTAAGCATGCTTAAACTGCTCGTTAAATATAGGGTTGGCCGCAATATGATGGTACAGTATCATCGACTTCTGAACTAGGAGACAAAATTATGCAAAAAAAATTACTGGTCCACTAAGGCTCACAAGTAACTGACATCATAGCCCTGCATGTCTTTTATTATTCTAGAAGAACTCTTATTCTCCTAGGAGATAATATTATCTAAGAAAAACACACAAAAATTTAAGATGTACATTTTCTTTGTAATCGTATGAGCCTGACAAGAATATGAATAAGATTCTACTTGATTATGCCCACAAACTTAAAATGTAATCTCACATCATAAAATTTCTTCGCATGCACAAGAATCCTAAATTTTATATACATATGAATTTATTTATGAGAGCCTAGAAAGCAATAACCTATATTGATAGTATATGTAATTTCTAACCTAATTACTGTTAGATAGTTTACTATTTTGATAAGTATCCTATATTAAAGGTATCAACTGAGTCCAATGGCCCACCATGGCACAAGGCACGACACGATTTAGGCTAGCCTTGTCCTGACTTAGGCTAGCCTGGAACAAACCTTGCTAGTTTGGTCTCACTCAGGCTAGCCTGAAATGAACTGGGCTTTCATAGGAAAGAACCAAGCTAGCCTGGCCAAGCCTAATCTGACTTGGCACGATCCAACATGACTTGTGCATAAGGCATGCCAACAAGTCTAAAACATAATTCATAGAAATGATTTCAATTATAATACACACAACTAATTTTCTCCTGGAATCAAAATATCATTGATGTATATATCTAACACCACATATTCACCTCATAACCTATGTTGAAAGAAAGACGAGTAATCTAACATACATCTTCCAAGATTAATCTTAGTAAAGACCACAAATAATCTACTGAGCCTTGCCTTAAAAGATTATTTTAGGCCATAAATTACCTTTAATAATCTATATATCATACTTATGCTCTCATGAATAGTGAATCTTGATAATTGCTGCATGAATAATTCTTCCTCTGGAACATCATGAAAAAAAAATATATTTTTTTATATTTAAATAATACACAATTCACATGTGTTATGCTGCAATAAAAAATTATAACTTAATAATAATCATTTTGATCATGAGAAAGAAAATATCTCAGTAGTTAATATCATAAATTTGTATAAAACCTTTCACTATCATCCTAATCTAGAGTCAATCAATATTTTCTTGAATCTCATCTTCATCATATAAATTCATCTATTGGTTTTAAGATAAGAACTTGCACATGATTAGATGTGATTACATTCAATTCTTTCCACACATCTTATCATATCCTAGATGCCAAAGTATCTCTGAAAAAATATTCAAGATTTTATAATTATCAAATTAGAATAAGAAACTAGAATATAAAATACTAAAACAAAAAATAAAAAATGTATTTGAGATAAAGGATACCGAATAGAATACATCTTTGGATCTTTCCATAATGCAATTAAAAAATTCAAATTATTACTCCAAGTTGAATTAAGTGATACAATGGACAACTCATCTAGAATAGATTGTAAACATATTCATCTAGTATACATTTTTATATTGAGATCATCAAGTCGCTCAACTCTCATCTCTCTCTCTCTCTCTCTTGAGAAAACTCACACATTGTGTCCCATATGACATTCATACTAGGCTCCTCTCCTAAGCACATTTCCCTAAGAGAAGTATCACTACTCATCACAAAGCTAGTCATATTAGTCATATCATGTGTGGGCATGTGAGGAGGATCACTCGCTACACCTTTTTGGGGAATGACAACTGGATAGGGAATAACACCTTGATAAAGAAATGATTTTATCCTCAAAGAATGAATTATCCTCAGGGAATGTGACATTAGCAATCATAATAATTTTCCTAGTATCTAGTGAATATCACTTCTAAGTAATAGAATATGCAACTAATGCATACTTAATGACACGCGATGTCATCTTAATCCTACCTGAAGAGAGATCCTAACTAAAACAAATACACCTAAATATCATAGGTAAAAGGTGAAAGATCCTTTATCTTGAGCATACAAGCTAGAATGTGATATAGCAGAAAAAAATAACAAAAAGTATTTAATTAATTAAAAAATTAGCAGTTGACATTATTTCTCTCCAAAAATATCAAGACACACTCCTGTGAAATAATAGTGATCTAGCCATTTCAAATATATGTTATTTCTTCCTATCATATATCTCATTTTATGCATGAGTAGAATATAGGATGCTCGACGAATCATTAGTGACTCCCTGAAAAAAAAAATAAAAAAAATAAATAAGAAATATATTCTAATACATAACCATTTTTGAACATATTAATATCACATTTAAATTAATTTTTTATTCTTTCAAAAATTTCACAAAAAAAAAAAAAAAAATCAAACTTAATTCTTTAAACACTGATAACCATTTAAATTAAATACACTTATCAATAAAAATAATAAAATATTTCAAGTCATTATATATGATTGCCCTACAGAATCCCCAAGCACCAGAATGAATCAGATGATAGAGTTCATCCTAGCCCTAGTTTAAACTGACAAACTCACAATTAATAGATATCACTTCTCTTATACTCAGCTCTAGAATCTTTGAATTATCTAGTGAATAATATCTCAATCGAGAGTGAATCTCTAAAGGATCAATTGTATACAAATATTTAGAAGGGCAACTATTTATTGAGAAAAACATATATAATTCTTCTTGCTCAACCCCAAAAAAAAAAGTATACGACTGATTGAACAGACCTACATAAAATACCAAAAAAAGGAAGAGAATATTTCAACCTTGTTGCTTCATAAAATAACTTACCAAAATTAAATTATAAAAAAAAAAATAGTCGACATTGCTATTATCATATTTGCTATCTCGTATAAAGGCGCTATTGGTCATTATAACATCAGAGCCTTCAAACTCTCAAAAAACAAGTAAAAATAATGTAGTTACTTATAACATAGATATTAGCACACAAATCCACTACTCAACAGTCTAGAGTAACATAGTGAGAAAAAAGTATAGGAACTATAGGCATACCTAATTCAATCTCGCCCAAAGAATAAAGTCTAAAATACCCATGAGAAATTATCAATATAATAGCTCAAGTGGATGCAATCACATAAGAACCAACCTAAGAATATCAAGCTATTTGATGTATAACCTCCGAACTTAAAAAGTTTATCATAACAGAGGGTGCAACATTGAGTATGTCATGATCTTCCACAAAAAGAACATGTCACTATTGTCTTCCAACCTCTCAGTATGTCTCTGCCAGATCTCCCAACTCTCCCAACACTATTATGTAACAAATATGTCGAACCACTACACCTAATCACATTAACTCCACTCGATCTAAGTATAGCTGTAGCCACTTGATTCTCTCTCTAATAAACCACCAAGAGAATATCATTTCCCAAGGAATTTGTCCTTAAGCCAGTATATTGCTTTGTTTATGAACACATGTAAAGAATGCTATAAATTTATTGATCAAGTCTCCTCAATGTTATCTGATTTGTCAATACTAAAATCACATCAAAAATCATTTCTCATAATTATGTCCAAGTCTCATAGTAAGCCATCTCATCCTAATTAATCAATTTGCACATCAATAGTTGAGTAAGATATACAAGCCCTAATTATTATACGCGATACAATTCTCTTATAACTTATTGTAAAAAGATGCTGCCAGATAATTTTTTTTTTTAGGAATAGCAACGTGACAAAAAATATGCATGTTAGGCTTCATTGTCATAAGACATACAAGTTCAAAGCCAACATTCTACTAATTTTCCAAAGAAGAAAGAAAAAGTAGACTTGATCGGAATTTGTTTTAAACAAAGCAGCCAAACAATCCAATAAATAAACATATAGTAAAAGATGGGATGCCCAATACAAAGCAATCAATTTGTACTTATAATATTACATTTAATACTTCAACCCAAGAGAGTTCGTAAAATCTTGATACAATTGTATGAGAGACTTTTTCACATACTAGATAAAGTAGATAAGGTGGTCTACCAATTGATATTTGTTGACGGGCTATTCGATTTAGTTGAACGGGGTTTGAGTGAATTTACTCTTATGCCCTTAATGAATATTTATTAAATACGTGCAGCTGTAAAGTATTTTCTTTATTATTTTTTCTTCAATTATTAGAGTCATATATAAACTCTATTTTTTCTTTTGACCTAGTGGGTGAACATTTTTGATAATTGAATGCTTTGGTTTTCCTCTGCTGCGCGGCTCTATCTCTTCTTCTTCTTCTTCTTCTTCTTCTTCTTCTATTCTACTCATTCTCTTATGTGCTTCTCTGTTCTTAAGAAATCCTTGTTTTAACACGAAATTGTTGTTATTTAACAACAATATTACCCACTAAGCTTGAGCTTCATCCAATCTTTCACATAAGCAGCCATGTAAACTATTTCAAGAAAATTCATGTGAACCTACTTGAAGCAAATACCATCAAATACTCATTAGAGCAAGTACTTTATATGATGAAGATACTAAATATATTTTGATTGATCATATCATCAAATAAAATAATTACATACCAAAGCAAGAATATTTAGTAAAATAGAAAGAATAACTTGATCACGAAGCAAATTAAAAATCAAATGAGTTGGTATAATAATTCCAATACAACAAGAACACCATCAAATTAGGAAAAAAAGAATTATCATAACCTAACCATTTTGGTGGACCTTGACCCAAATAAAAACAAGATAGGTCTCCTCTTCTGTGGAGATCCTAAAAGATTCTGAAATGTCCAATAATATCCAAAATTATTCCAAGAATATTTGAAGACCCAAGTCCAAAATATTATTAGCGTGATTTTACTATTAATATAGGATATTCTCTCTATATAAGAAAGCCTCCCCTTGTGTGTATTCATTTGAAAATTTCATAATTATTTATAATTTTATTCTCTCCCCCCTTTTATTTCTCTCTTATTTAGCTTGTGAGTGTGATTCTCATGTGCGAGACAAGACTAAACTAACTTAGGCATGTCAGGAATATAATTTCTAGCCTAAGATTGCATATAACTACACTAAGACATTCATTCCCTAACAGAGGCACAAGCACCTCAAAAATGCTACCCACATTTTACTGACTAGAATACAAAATAATGTAACACACATGCATGCACAAGCACACACAAATAGCATATGCATATATACACACACACACACACACACACACATATATATATACACATACAAACATATATATACATACATACATACATATATACATACATACATACATATATATATGTATATATATATATATATATCACCAAAACACTACATGCAATAGATACAAAAAAATGCCTTTATGCTCTGACTTAGCACTATGAATAACTAGTTGAAACTTGAAAGTCATGCAGTAAAAGAATAAATCATGAGTAGAGACGACCACATTAGCTTAGCCCATTCAAGAACTAGCGAATTCAAAACTATTAACTCAAAAGTGGCACATGAACTCTGGAAAATCATACACAAACCCAAACACTTGCAGACAATGAGAAATCATGAAGCATCTTCATGGAGGAATATAAAAGGAATTATGAAAACATGGAAGAAGAAGTGTCTTTGAAAGGAACACATTTCATATTCACTTAGCACGTGGTAGTGCTTCCATGGTCAGATCAGGAACGTTGCTTTTCAATTGTCAAATTATGCAGCTGCCCATCACAGACATGCACAAAATTAACACATCCTGAGTCTAGAAAACAATTTGATCGACATGGAAAGAGTCCACCTTGCATGGAAATGTAAATATCAAAGATGAATCATTGACAGCTTAAAACGATAGCAATGTGAGAAATGGAGAAAACTGTAAGACTTGGCATATTCCTGGTGTGAAAACACGTTGCCCATCATAAAAGCCATGAAACCAAAAAGAAAAACATACCCTCGCCTCCTCGCTCTCGTCGTCAACAGGAACGTTAATAACTGCATCACGTTCAGTATCGCCATTGCCATCCTTGTCATCAGGATGCCGCACAACCACAACGGGGCAAACACAGTGATGGACGCAGTAATCACTCACGCTACCCAACCGCCCATCATTCCCTCTTCTGGCTGCACCAAACCCTCTGCTCCCCATAATAATCGCACTGAGCCCCAGCCTCTCTACCTCCAAGCATAGCCTCTCCTTCATATCATGGTCTTTCACGATATGAATCTTGTACGGAATCATTGCCTCTCTGAGCGGCTTTGCGAGATCCGCGGCTTTAGATGCCGTAAAAGCATCAAAATCTTCAGCCTGAGTATGTTTTAGACCATCATTATCAACACTACTTCCGTTGATTTCCGTACGAGGAGAAGTGGGCGTCCCCGTCGGGAGGGGGAGAGGGCCCCAGTCGGCGCCGAAGAGAACCGAAGTGGGGCTTACGTGGAGGAGGACGGCAGTATCCCCAGGGCGTATGTAATGAGACACGGCCCATCGCACGGCATAGGCGCTCTCGTTGGAGAGGTCCACTGCTATGCCAATCTTACGGCGGCTCCCCGAAGTTAGAGTTGGGGAGTAGCCACCAGAGTGCTGGTGCGGGTGACGGGGAGAAGATGGATGGTGGATCTTGATGGCTGGAAGTTGAGGATGCTCTGCATCTAATGGGTTTCGCGGCGGATCCATGACCATCGAACACCAACCGCAAATGGATGCCCAAGTTTCTGCAGCCTCTCCTCCTCCTGTCCTCTCAAGCCTAACACAACTTTCGTACTCGAGGAGGTGCAATCATCCAAAGAGAGTTCTCACATTCATGTCTTTTCAATCGCGTATACAACCCTGCCAATCCTTCTTCAAATATCTTACTCAAAACAACAATGCCATCTATTTCATTTCTAATTGTATTATCGAATAAGAAAATTAAGCAAATCAAAGTAATGTATTTAAAAAATATGACATGCCGCGAAGGCAAAGTTGATTTCATGTTATGCCTATTATTTATTGAGAAGGTGAAAGAAGTGACTCATTCTATGTCACTCCAATTTCCAGGTATCATTCATTCCATCACACAATAAAATGCGTAATAAAATAAAATAATCCTAAATATAACATACACATTTTTTTTCCTTTTATTTGATCTGTAGAATAAAAATACATAATATATTATTTAAGCGACAACATGCTTCATTTACACATGCGATCACACACGTGGATATGTCATCTATCCTGGACTTATACTTGAAAGGAGTCCCACGACTGAGTGAGCAAAGCTCAGTAGAGGTAAACTTCTATAGGGCTACTTCCTACCTGAGTGTACGCAAAAATATCATGAGTATATATCAACACCCATCTAAGTATAATGTTTACATGAATGTAATTATGGATGAAATATTTAAATCTCCATTTCATGAGTCTCATCGACTCCCTCACACATGTCGAAGCCAAATGTGACAGATTATACATAGATGTAGAGAGAGAGAGAGAGAGATATATATATATATATATATATATATATGAAAATATTCCAAAAAATATGGACCTCCAAAAAATAATATTAGATATTTTTTGAATAAAATATATTTTTCTTTGACATACTATAAGAAATATGGACCTCCTCCGAAAAATCATATGACATTTTCTAATAAAATATATATTTTTTTCGTGGATATTTTCTAAAAATCACCCCGTAACTCAACATGGATGTTGTCCCAATTCGAGCTCATATATTAATATTAGCCATGCTCCTGAAAAAAATACCGTGCAACTCAGTCAGGACGTTGTTCTAATTCAAGTTTGCAAAATATAATCCATTATACCTTTGTGTGTGTGTGTGTGTGTGTGTGTGTGTCATGCACTTATTTATTTGGAATGTTTCCGTGCATATGAAATGTAAATATGTCATTTACAA
Organism: Sapria himalayana; assembly: GCA_029783825.1. NCBI lineage: Eukaryota > Viridiplantae > Streptophyta > Magnoliopsida > Malpighiales > Rafflesiaceae > Sapria > Sapria himalayana. The sequence continues at coordinate 311,691 of JAREIK010003317.1, forward strand.
TTAAACCATATTCCAGACATAGTTATAACTATCCAACCCAATTCACATTACATGTATTTTATTAAACGAAACATAAAAACATTTCACCAATTAATCATTCCCAATGAAATTCCTAAAAAGTTTGAATTGAAATATAAACCACGATTATTTATGGCATTTAAATAGAAATAAATTCAAATATGAGAAAACCATTACCTCTCAGAATATTTCATTGAAATTTTCTAAATTTGATATCAAACTGAAGCTCTCGTCGCATAGAGCAACGTTTGTTCATGGACTATTTTATTCCAACTCTAGAATAATCAGCTATTACCAAAAGAAAATCAACGAATATTTTATTTATTGTGCACCTTATCTCTCTCAACCAAAGTATTCATTTTTCACGACTCCCAATTTTCCCGAGTTCCATTGGTTTTTTTTTCTATTATTTTATTAAAATAAAATTAAAAACTTATTTTTGATTCTATTTTTTTTGACATACAGGATGTGCATGCACTCAACCAAGTTGATGACGCCGTGGCATGGTATTGTTGTTTGTTTTTTCATTATTATTATCATAATAATTAAATAAATAGATTATTTTTCTTATTACAAAATTATCATTGTACCTATTTTTTTAAAAAAATCATATTATTTATTTATTTATTTTTTTCCTAGATTTCACACATTATCCTTCTATGTGTTGTGTAGCACAATGTCGATTAATATGTATCCATGATGACAAAAATCTATGGGACTGGCTCATTAAAATCCTTAAAATTTTTTTTTTTGTAATCCATTGTTATTATTTTGGGTCTTCTCAATTTTGGGTAGACCAAAATATTATTTTGTTGTGTTGTTTTGTTTCTTGGCTTGTTTGGTTTATATTTGTTTAGTTTTGTTTAATTTTTAAAAGAGGTTGGGTGATCTAATTTTAAGTGCGTGTTCACAAATTAAAATAATCATTATATCACATATAAAAACCAATAGGAGGATTTCTTCCAAAAATGGGATTTTATCCCATTTTTGGTTAAGTTTTCATAATTGTGCATGATATGAGATTTTATCTCATGAGTAATGACTATTGTGTGTGCATTAACCTAGCAAGAAATTGAAAATACTCTTTATTTTGTGGTGACTACGGTGTGTGTGTGTGTGTGTGGGTGAAGTGTGAGTGAAAACATGAACACTTCATGTTTTCTTGCAAAAATGTGGGTGTGCATGAGAGTAAAAACGTGAACAATTTGTGGATGAAAAATTGTTGTGCGTGAATAGTTTATAGGTCCCTATTTTGTTTAAAATTCTTCCCCATGAATTGATAAGTATATGTAATATTTATTAGTGTATTTACTCTCTTATTCTTCTGCTTACCAGGGTTGTTTGATTCATACATAGTTTGTGTAAAGTTTTTACAAGGTTCATGTGATGTTTATGCGAATTCGTACAGTGTTTGAGAGAAGATTGTTCGTGCAATTGTGTGATATGCTCGTGTTGTATTCATGTTGTATTTGTGCTGAGATCGTGTTGTCCTTGTGCTGTGACAATGGTGCTCGTGTTGAATTCATAATTGAAACACAATTACATTTATATTTGATTTGATTTATGTAATTTGGATGTTGTGATTTTTTTAATTGTATTTTAATTATATAAATATTCCATCTATTTTTGAGATATAATATTTATTGTGATAGTGTGAAAATTATGATAATTTCTTTTTTTATACATTCAAGTAGCATCATATAAGTGTGTGTGTGTGTGTGTGTGTGTGTGTGTGTGTGTGTATAGGACAATTTGAAATATACATATTTATGTGGGTTTTAATATAAAATTTTGAAAGCACGAAATATATTTGTTGATATGCATTTTGGGTAAATCTTCTAACTAAAATTTAAAAAAATTGAAAAAGACTCAGAAACATTAAAATATCCTAATTTTTGTACTGAGAATATGGTTCAAAACTATTCTTGATTTTTTGAGTTGTATCTCGGTCAGACCTAATAAATATCATTGAGGTTATGAGGTGTGAGCATAGTTATTCCTATCCTCACACTCAAAGTAGTAGTAGGTAAGGATCAAACTCGCACTACCAAAGAGACACAGATCTAGCACCTCCACCAATTATACTACTTGTATTGTGGGTCATTGGTATCTTTAAGAATTGTTTTATTTGATCAAATAAGATGAAAAAAAGATAGCAAAGAACTTATTTTCATGGTGTAAAATTCAAATATAATCACTTTCCAATTATTTATCTTGCTGGTCCTTTATATATTGACAAAAAAAATATTTTGTTTGAAATTATTCTTTATAAAATTTGAAAACTTATATATATATTATTACTGGGTGGGACCTCTGGTCTAATTAGGCTGTGAACCAATCACTCATACCCTAAGGAAAGGTAGACAATTATTTCCCAGCTATAGAGGATAGTAGGTAGGATTCAAGCACACAACCCAATGGTTATGAGATGTGCATCCTGTATGGTTCCGGTAAATTTCATATCAGAATTTTACAGTGGACTAGGAACCCACTAATGATCCTAGTGAATATAATTAAATATTAGACAAGGATGTTACCTGTTGTAGTGCAAAATTAAATTTTTGATTCTGAATGGTTCGGTTGAATCTTAGCACAGTCAAGTGTCTGTGCCTTTAGCGGCATCTACACAAACATATCTTCATACTTAATATTAATGAAAAGGATGTATCATTAATGACACACCTTTCTAAAAGAGAGAAATGTGGGTTTTAAGTTTGAGCCCATTTTAGTCTACTAATTAGACCAACCTCTTTAGTCCAATTAGCTTAAGATCTGAAACAAATTTCAGACTTAAGATTAGGCCAAGTTTATTTTAGTCTAACTAAAATAAAACAAACTCCAAATATATATATGTTTTTATGTGTGTGATCCAATAGGTTCTCGTAACATTGGCAATAACTTTAAAATCTCATTAAAAAAAACAATCAATGAGCTGCATTTAGCAATACATCATTGCTTTCCAAGTGATGAAAATATAATAGATTCGACTTAATCTAATTTCATGACTTATTTTATTGTATGACTTAGTCCTTTTATCCATGATATCTAGATTGATTTATGAGGCATAGATCATGTCGCCCTCACATCAATCTATATATTTTTTAATCTTTGAGTAGACAAACTTAAATAAATAAGTTCAATATCTCATATTGATTTATTTGAACATGACTATATATTTTAGTAGTCCTACTCAATCAAGGGGCTAACTGATATCACTTCTGTTATATAGAAGAGATAAATTTCTATCTACATCAATCATATCCCTCTGTATAATTTATTATAAACCTAGTAAAAAAACTTAATGAAAATCTTTGTTATAGGTGACATTTGCTGAATCCAAAGTATACAACTCCTTATGTAGGGAACCATAGTGACTTCAGGTTAATGGATAATTCATACTAATAATCATTCTGAGAATGTGTATGATGCTTATATAATAATCCATGCAATATTCTCACAACGGGTTAGTTTAGTATATGTTCTCCAACATATACTCATGTGTTAACTTAATATATCATATTAGTTAACCTAAATGCTAGTCTTAATGTATTAATATTGTCCTTGAATATTAATACTTGACTAGGGACAATTTAGACTAGTATTTCATAAAATATATCACTTTAGGGTATTATTATATTCATCTGATATTTAACAAATATAAATAAATATAATAATCATAAAAAAATGTCTTTATACATATAACATATGATACAAAAGTCCCAAAATAATCATCTAATGATTGACTTTTAGGCTATACTCTAACACATCCAACCGATCTAAGTACCATGCAATTGATAAGTTTATATATTCTAATATGATTGAGTAAGCTTCTTTCAAAGGATGAAAAAATGTTTATGATAAAACATATCTTTTTCAAGTACTTGAACCCATTAAAATATTTATCTTAAAATTGTATCAAATATTATATGGAAGAAAAAAATCATATGAAAAGATTTGGGAAGAACAATATCTATGATAGAAGACAAAATCATTCCAAATGGATTTATTTGTCCTATAAAAGTGTTGATTGTTAAGAGAAAAAAAGATATTGAACAATATTTTCTAAGCATAACGAAACAACTACAAAAATATAGAATATTTTCCAAAAAAAAAAAGTTAATATTATAATGTTTGTAAAATGCTTCAATTGATGGCAATTCTATAGCAACTCAAATGTAGATTGTTCATATTATTATAATCATTGATTCATAAAAATTTTGGAAAGAAAGAATGACTTGCTTTTTAAGAATAACATTTTTTTTATTTGATAACAATATCAAGAGAATATTAATCATTATTTGGAACATTGATAATATATTTCAACTCTATTGCTCATTTTGTTGAGAATGAAAAACAAAATTTTCAAACTTGGATCTCTTATTGAGAAATAATTTGATGATATTTTAACTTTATTATTTTAGAAGATTATGTTGTTTTCAAATTTGATAGAAGATTATTTTAACATTTTTTAATAAATCAAACTATAAGCTTTAATAAGTAAATTCCACATTTGATTATATTTTTTTTTATTAGGGATCACTAATAGAAAACTAAAATTCATGATAAACATGTTTAAAAAGTTAATATATCACAAAAAAAGACAAAATTATTAAAATATGATATAATTGCAGCTTGGTTAAGAAATTATTCTATTATAGCAGAATTGTTCTGACAGAAATTGTTCAAGTAGAATTTCTTGTCGTATAGGTGTGCTAATTTCAAAAAGTAAAAGGTTTTGAACCTTCCTTTTTTGCATCGTAAGCCTACTAAACAACATATGGAATATTTTCCAAAAAAATCAAATCATGTTTTTTTATTATTCTACATCAGCCAAATTTTAAAAAGATATGGAATATAATTTTTTTTCCATATTATTTGAATTATTTATTTATAAAAAAATTTGGTGAGAAAAGAATGATGTGCTTTTTAAGGATGAAAATTCTTTACATGACAGTATTTCTAAGAGAATATTAACCATTATTTTGAACATTGATTAGGAAAAGTTATGCTAAGAGGACCCTAGAATAAGAATATTTAAGTAAAAACCTACAAAGTTAAAAAAAAAATACGCAAAACTTCAAAATAAACAAAAAATATTTACATTTTGGTGCTCTTAAATAAATTAATATGAAAATACCTCTCATACTACACTAGCAACTTCTAAAACACTATTTGTGTTTTAGAACACCATGCAATTAATACATAACTAGAATAAGAATATAAGAGTACCCCTTAATATTAAAAACACCATGCAATTAATACATAACTAGTGGTTAGCTTATATGTAGACTTAAATACTATTTGTGGTGTATATAAACATAAACAATATTTTTGGAAATGTAAACAAGTTGTTTATGTTAATATATAACATACACATTGTATTCATGTATATATATATATATATATATATAAGTATAAATGCTTATAGGTATAACGTAAATAATGTTTATGTAATGACATTAGCAAGCTTATATTATGTTGTTAATTCAAGGGCTTCATTATCTTTTGTGAACACCTTCTCCCATGCCCTTTTTTTTCCAAATGGAGTCTAAGAGAGTCCAAATTGTTTATCTCAATTTAAGGATGCAAGTGTTTTTTTGGATTAATTTTTACAAAGAATGCAAGGTTTTTGAGTGAAACATAATTTAGTATTACAGCTAGGTAAGCATAGTCATTGGATGAATTCTTGGGCAAGCAAGAAGATTTTGGGTTATTGTCAGTATCACCCGAACTTCATTCTTTTGTTCAAGAAATATTAGCAAGAGTACCCTTCTAAATCTTTCGGATTTATTGTTAGTTTTTTTTTTTAATATTCCAAAATGAACACTTTGGCTTACATATTTGAAAAAACTTTTATTTACAGTTTTAATTTTATTAATCTTGGGCTTCTAATTTTTAACACACAATTTTATAAAAAGCAAGAAATAGAAGATAATATGTTTGCTAGGAAGTAGAAATTGTATAGAATGCTAGAAGATTAAGCTGATTCTGAAGCCTCTATATTAGTTAATTGTTATACTAGAACAATTAATGATCCCTGATAGTGATACAAACTAAAAATGATTTAGAGAAAAGATAATGGTCAGAATGAAAATAATGCGACAAATTATTTATGTTCTTGCTAAGTAAATATATGCTTGTTGATTCTTGTGTCCCAATATCACAATGGTTTTACATACATGATTTTAGTTGGGGCTGGGGACTTTTTATGAGAGATGATTCGATAACATACCTTAACTCGATATTGATTCATCACCCACAGCTCAGAACTTCACCCATATTCCTTCACCGTGTAAACCACGAAGAGAAGAGAGGTGGTACTCATTTCTCTCCACCCACTTTTGACAGTGACCAGCACATCAAATAAGGTGATGAGTTTCTTTTCAAAAACAATGCAAAAATAATTTATTTATTATATTTACTTAAAATCACTCAACCTGATATTATATATAAATAAATAAAGAAAATCTACTATTATAATTTATGAAGCTATCACTTATGACACTAGTTAAGGCTATGAAAGGAACTTAAGCTCAAATAAGTTTTTTGGGCTTTCAATGTAAATAAATGATATCATTTACATTAATTATAATTCATTACTCTATATAATTGTAATTGCACTTTCTCACCTACTTTAAATACAATTTGAGCCTTTTGTTATTTTATATTTATTAATATCATCATGTAAAGATTATATATACTTATTGATTAAAACATATTACTAATAATTTCATTTAATCAATATCTTATAATTTCTTTGAGGCTGTCTACTTAACTTATTTGATATGTTAGATTAAAATTCACTTGCAGTGTTTGACATTATCAAAATTTATAAGTATCCTAATTGAGGTATCATTAATCCTTTTAATAAGATATAAATTCTATTAAAATTAATATTTATCATATAGTTGATATAGTTATCCCACTCACTAAGTTTATTAATCTATTAAAAGATCTCACTAAACATGAATCATAATAACTATAAACAAGTACATATGTTTTAATTATCTCTTGATTAAGAGTAATATTATTTATAATAATCATGTGGTGTTAATTATTTTACGTGTCTATATAATATAATCACTCTGAGTTTATTCTATTTAATATACATAGGTGTACTAGTACAAGAACATATAATTTTACTATTACCCAGAGTCAATATAGACCTACTTAAATTTTGTGCTATAATCTTACTAATTGTGTGTTCAATTCTATTTACACTATAAACATCTTACGTATACTCCACAAGAACTAATAATTTAATCTTCTTTGTGTAAGAAAAACTCTATATATCAAATCATCAACTTTGTAAAATAAAAGACAAACTTGCATTATATTTAGATGCAAACATAGCTCATGTATATTCTTATAAAAATAAAATAATAGAATTATATTAAATAATCATCCATAACATTAAAATGATTTTCGTATAAATATAGTTATAATAGAATTTATTCATTTTGTTTTCTTGCTAAAAATGCTAGAAGAGAATGATTTTTAGTACATTTTCATTGTAAATATATTTAAGGTGTAGGCGGTTAAACAATCCAAAGATCAAATACATATAAATAGGCGAATGTATAAAGATGAAGATGACAACACTGAGATAGTTTTATTTCTCAAACTATAAGTGAGTTCTACATCAAAATTGGTGTTTTTGCATCTACCAAGGTTGGTAATGAATTGGGAGCTACTTACCCATGTAAGGTGAGACCTGATACCATGGTGGTTATCATGCTAGCAATCAAAACATCATTATCATGACTACCATTGACTACATTTGAAAAAAAAGACAAGGAAGACACTGTTTACATAATATAATGAAATTCTTTAATTAATAATGCATGATTAGCTTATGAACGACATTATGCAAACACTATTTACATAATACTTGAATAATCATTTATACTTATATGTAAATATAGACATAAACACAAGGGGGCTTTTTTAAAATATTTTAATTTTGGGTCCCTCTGCAAATTTTTTTTTATTGATAATATAATTAAACTGTCTTAATCACATTGTATTAAAAAAAAACTAAATTTAGATCTCTTCATGACAAATAGATTGTTGATATTTTAACTTTATGTATTAGAAAGAATGTGTAATTTTAAAACTTGGCATTTTTGTATCCCTTGCATACATTTTTATAAGTAAAAAATACATCATATCAAAAAATTGTACATACTAGGATAATGGAAAACTATAGCTAATAGATCTAAATACAATATAACTTTCTATTCTGATTTTTATTATAATTGTTTCAACATCCTTTTTTGTTTGTTCATGGGCTCTCATGTTATGTTCCATCCATTTGTGATAGACAGTGACATCAAATGCTATTTTTCAAATAATGTTTCATGGAGGATTTTTGTAATATTCTATTTATATGTATTTGAAGGCACTAGATAGCGAAGAGATTCAATTAAACCCTCCTCTTAGATCATGCTGCAAAACTCACACTTGAAAAAAAATTGATTAGGCATATTAATACTATCACAAAATTCACTTTCCAATTTTGCTGGAGCAGAAAAATATTGAGTCTTGGTTTTTAGTTTCTCAAGTTTAGCCAATGTTAAAACAATATATGCTTGACTCGGATATCAAATATTGAAATCCAAACTTAACACTGAAACCAAATGATAGAACTAAGTTATTTTTTTAACTTTGATACCAATTGTAAAGAAATATTAGATCTTGACTAACCTCTAATACCAAAAGTTGAGGAAAAGAATCAAATATGCTCGCTTATAACTAAATTCACAATTCCAATTCCACCCAAGAACTTATGCCATTAATATTTATGGGGTGCTTCTCTCAAGAGAAGATCTCACCCCAAAGTAGCTTGGACTAATGGTTGCAGTTCAACTACTAGAGGTGGCCTTGGTCTCACTCGCATTCTTGAGTGGAATAAGGCCTTCTTTATCATGACCTCATGGCACATAAAGTCTAAAAAACATTTTTTATGGATCTCTTGGATTCATAATGTATATTTATTCATGTATAATATCTAGAATTTTTTAATCTATAAAGGTGATATGTCATTCTATAAATCTCTTATTGGTATCCAAGATTAACTAATTGATAAAGCCAAATATATTCTTGAAGCTGAGAAAAAGTTAGTTGATTGGGGAGTTGCTGGGAGAATTGTGGTGAATTCCTATGCCTCTCATGTTTGAACATTCAAAGATAAAACTTAGTTGGACTAAGGTTATTTGGGTCAAGAATTATATTCTCAAGTATGCTTACTTTCTCTTGCTAGTTGTTAGGATTGACTCATACTTTTAAAGTTATAACTAGGGTTCATAATCTTGACATAAATTATATATGGTTATGACTAGAATATTATTTATTCTATGTCGTGACCTGACTTATGGAACCACAAGCCAAATGAAGTCAAGATCATGATATTTGAAATCATGACTAGAATGAAGCTATAAAATGTGTTTTGGAGTTGTGACTTGTGTTGTGAAGTCACAACTCAATTGAAGCTATATCATATGCTTTGGAGTTATGCATTGTATAGTGATTTTGCAAATCAATTAAAATTATAACATTTGCTCAGGAGTTGTGACCTATATCATATAGTCATGATTCAACTAAAACTATAATATGTGTCTTGGTGTCACGACCCTATTCTGGTCATGACATGAATAATGCTACAACCCTATTTTGTGCTATCTCAACATCATTATAGTTACTATCTATATAGTGTTGTTGTGACTTACTAACTTAAGGATTCAAGTTATGGCTATCTTTTATTATCATTATATGAATGAAGTCATGACATGAGATTTGATATTGTGACTAAGGTCTTAAGTTTATAATTTTTTTGTTTATATTAAGTTTATATAAATAAAATATAAAAGAAAGATTATAGTGAAAACTTTCCTCTTGTAATTGCTTGTGTTCTCTCCTCTCCCTACTTGTACTTATTCATGCATATATGTGATTGCTTATGTAAAAGTTTCTAATCCTCACCATCGTTAGATCCTAAATCATTATCTCAAACACTTGAGTCACTGGAATTGATATTGAGTTACATTGGATATCAAGTACGACCTAATACCTAGTATCCAAGGAGGTCCATGATGCAAGATTTGCTATCAAAACCAAATTGCATAAGTGAGCAAATCTAAATTTCTTCCCCAATATTTGGTATAAGAGGTTGGAAAAGGTCTATTATTTATTTAAACTTGGTATTAACGATAAGTATGTTGCATAGTTCTGTCATTTAGTATCAAAGCTAAGTTTGTATTTCAATATATGGTATCCAAGCTAAGCATATGTTGTTTTAACATTTGGTATCATAACTCAAATTATCGGGGTTGATTTGAGCATGGAATTGAGAAGATGAATGTTGTGACACCTAGGGCTACTAGAAGGTTTTGTGGATAAGTTTTAAACTCTAGAAATAATGATATGTTGGATAAGAAAGCATCAGAAAGCTAACCATAATTGGGATATGTTGGATCAGAAAGCATGAGGCTTTTTGTCAGAGGTAGTGATGCAACACAATTATCCTATGAGCTATGAGATCAATAATGATGGCAAAGACTAATGGCTTTTTCTCAGAGGTAGTGATGCAACACAATTATCCTATGAGGTAATAGTTTTAGACCTATTGTTAGAGGATAAGAAGAGTCATGATATATGGAGATACTAAAAGAAAGTTTTGTTTGCGAAGAAAAAGATTAAAGAGAAAAGTGAACAGTGTGAAAGCTTAGGGGGAAGAGAAAGAATAAAAATTTTAGATAAGCTAGAAAGGAAATATAAGAAATATGATAATATAGAATATTTCAAAAGTGATTTCTAGAACAAGCCAACTCAGTGAGAGCTATCTTGTAGAAAAGTAGCTATTCGGGAGTGAGGTATACTTTTCACATGGTTATATCTCTCATGATGATGAGGACTCCTAGTATATTGACATAGGCACATTATATCATATGACTAATCATCAGAACTAGTTTAGCTAATATGAGTTATATGATAGAGGAGAAGTGATTATGAGAAATAGCTTAGGTGGTATTGATAGTTGGTCATTGGGGGGTGAAAACAAAAATGCATGAAAAGATTGCTAAATTTCTTTTGAGGATGATATATATTCTAAAATTGAGCAGAAATATAATATCTATGAATGTGATGATAAATGATGGGGTGAGATTTTATTATGATAACAATTATTACAACATGACTCAAGGAAAAGTGTTGATTACTTGAGGAACAGGGCATGGATCCTTGTACAAGTTGTTGGCAAGTATCATTAAGACTTTGAGCAATAGGTCCTTACTTTTAGAGAAGAAAGAATGCATGGAGATGAAGATGTTCATATAAAATAAAGCCTCTACAATATTATAGTTGTAGTATATAATTTGTTTTGTTATATTTTTTAACCCTATATTTTGTTTCTCTATTTTATTTATAGGTGCAAGTACTAATATGTTATATTTGAGAGTTTGGATGCATGACATTAGGACAAAAATGAGGGTCTTTCTACTCAGTCGGTGGGCCAAAAATTTTTTTGGAGCATGACCCAGTTTTTTATGAAGATCCTACTCATTTTGTTTTATGTAAAACCCTAATTATTATATATATATATATATATTGTTTCTATAATCATGATTGTGTACTCTATTCTACATATTTCATTCTTTTTTGTACTAAAATATTCAAGGTTAATAAATCTATAAGCACTGTGTACTTTTTCTAGTGGATGTAGCTAGTCGTATTGAACAACTAGTAAACCATGTTAAAACTAGTGTTTGTTGTGGTTATATTATGTTCTGCATAATCCATTGATGTTATGTTTCAACATAATCACATATATACATTAATAAATTCAAAAAATAGTCATGACATGGAAACAAGGTATCATGATAGTTGGAGTTGTGAAAAGGAAACAAGGTGTCATGATAGTTGGAGTTGTGACATAGAAATCTAAAGTCATAACATGAAAACAAGGTATTATGATAGGGATTATAACTACGATGCGGAAACATGGAGTCATGAAATGGGAACAAGGTATCATGATAGTTGGAGTCAAGACATGAAAACAAGATGCTGTGATAGTTGAATCACTATATGAAAACTTGGAGTCATGTCATGGGAACACAATGCCATGATAAGAAACTATGTCATGGTGTCAGAGAATTAGACACATCAATGATAAGAGTCTTGTTGTTATATCCTTGAAAAGGATGGTGAAAGGTATACTTAATTATTTAGAAGTGTTTTAATTTTGTGAGGAATGTATGTACATAAATAAAAAGTGGGTGAAGTTAAATCAATAGTAGCCAGATTAGATTCTATGATGAATTTGATATACAATAACATATTTGAAGAAACACCAAATGTATCACTTGGAAAATCAAGGCATTATGTATCTTTTATTGATGATTTCTCTAGGTATATATATAAGTTTTTTTCATTCAGAAAAAAATTGAAGTGTTAGAAAAATTCATGGAGTTTAAAGTGCTGGTAAAGAATCAATTCAACAAGAAGATAAAACTGATATAGATAAATATTAGTACATAATATTTTTAGTTGATGGCTTCTATGTTGAGCAGGGAATTGCTAGGTAAAATACAATCAAGATGATTTCATTGAAGAGTTGGACAAGATTGAAGTTGGGATTCTAGGTTAAAGTAGTTATTGAAACTTTGTTATTATGCATAATTTTTAAAATTAGGCAAAGTCATAAAACCTTATTGGGCAAGGGTCTCACATCTAACTAGGCCCTCAAATTTATGGGTCATACAAGTAACACAGTGACTTTTGTCCAAATATTAATTACACAAAGATTATATAAATAGTTCGACCAATCAACTACCAGTCAACTACTACTATAGTTAAATGGATAAGATTATATTTTTGATAAAATTCTTAGATTCTAGAGTTGATATATTATATTTTTGGTAAAATTCTTATGATTACTTATATAAATAATTTGGATATTATTATGTTTAGTTACAAGGTGGTTATCAACTATTAGGCCAGCTTTAATGATAGTCTCCTTATAGCGATTCCCTTAGTACTTTACTACTGAAATGATACATTTTTTTTTGCTCAAGGGTCATTTACAAGTTTATACTATTTAGGAAACTTATCAACTATCATTGATAGTTGCTTCGTTTATACATTCTTATTCTGCAACCTCATGTCTTATAGACATAAATTAATATGGTAGTAAATGTATCTATACTTTTGGCTTCATAAGCATCATACTCACATAATTTACATATGATTTTTCTCAAATATCATCAGTAGGTGTCATATGATAGAAAGTAACTCATAAGACTATCACTAATTTTTGAGTCATCTTCACTCACAAGTGTCACATGGCTTATATGTCATCATATATCATGATAATATATGATTCTCATACTAAAGGTATAACCCTTAAAAAATATTATGTAAAATTCCAACATTAATCAAGGGTTAGTTATCCTAAGACATGTATAATGGATTGACTTATTAAAGTATTTATGTTTATGGCTTCATAAGTAACATACTCACATGATTAAACTTACCTCAATATTGAGTTTTAACAAATACATTCATCTTGCACTCCACGATCAAAAGAGATGTCATTTCCTTACTACTATTATATAAAAGTATAATTCATGATTTACTTATACCCATTTACTATGATAACATATACAAACTCATCAATAGTAAACACTAATTTTAGTTCTATATAAATATATCATCTATTAATAACCAAAACACAATACAATTAAAACATAAAAATTATTAATCAAGTATTCTTCACACAAAATCAAATATACCAACCATGGATATCAATTTAGCCTAATATTAAGGAGGAATTCACATAAGATAATTTGATATACATCTTGTGAAATTTTGAGTTTCCAATGAAAGCCCTTAAGTGTGTCTAGAAATCTAACCTTAAACTCACCAAACTTGTTCGTGAGTTTCAAAATTTTTATGGGTGGAATATATATTTATGCTCGTCTTAAGGTTAATGCTTATCTCTTGTATCTCTCATTTTCACATATATATCCTCTATGGTTTGGCAAAATTATGGTTCTTTCACCTCAGATTTTGTAAAAATGAGTTGTAAAAATGAGGAAATAAAGGAAAATGACTGCTATGAGATCATGGTATTCTTCGAAATCACAACCTCTACAGAATCTTATATAGAGAACTCTAAGAAAGTTGAGGGAACAATGAAAAAAGATAAGGCCGAGGAATAAATCATGGAGGAGCTAATCAAAGACAAATCTATAGCTATGCCTAGTTATAAGTGTCAAATAAGCTGGGCTGGCCCAGGATGGCACGACATGCTATAGCGCCATGCCCAGGCCCATGTCGGGCACACACTCAGCACCGGTCGTGCCGTGTTGGGCTGAGGGATTTCAACCAATGTATTGTGCCAAGCACGGCAAAAGTGCTTGGCACATGGGCACGACATGCATGACCACGCACCGAGCATGGTCACGATTAGCCGATGCCTAATGGGAGAGGCTCGCCGAGCCTTAAAAGGGCGATGATGGGGTGGTGCCAAAACCCTAATTTTTTTAAAAATTAGGATTTTGGCCCGACCTGAACCAGGCCCAACCGGGATGAACCCGATGGATTTTGAGCCGCGGGCTCGTGCCGGGCATGACTTCCACTAAACTATGTTGTGCCTAACATAGCACGCCAGCTCGGGTGGGTCCAAAAAAACTAGGCCGGCCCGAGCCGACCCAAACCGTTTGACACATCTATGCCCAGTGTTACAATTTTGGTCCTACACAATAAAAATGGACAAGAAAAACTTGAAAACAAAGCTATGATAATGTAAAGTACTATGACTTTAGTGTTATAGAATGAAAATGACCAAGAAAAGCTTGAACACAAAATTATGGTTATACCCAATATTATGACTTTGGGATTATAAAATGAATTAGTCCATCATACAAAGCCACATGTCACATCAACACTTATGGAGGGCCCCTCTACATCATATGAAGCCAAATAACCCATAGGGGATTTCTATAAAAAGGTTCAAGAGGATTTAAAGTATCTAGAACTTTTCTAGGCTCCAAAGTATTGTAAAGTGTCTAGAACCTTCTAAGGTTCTAGAGACTTCCATTCATATGTATAAAAGAGGAGGTGGCCTCATTTATAAACCATTAAGTTATAAACTTCTTTCTTGAATACTAAGTCTTTTTCTTTTTAGAGTTCTTTTGAGTTTCCCTTGCTCCTAAAATCATTAGCATAAGTTGAGTGTCACTTGAAAGGCAAGTAAAAGTATGACTTAGCATCATCCAAGTGGGAGTTGCTTAAGTACCAAATGAAAGCTTATCATAAAGACCAAGTCCATATCATGTAAATTTAGGGATCAAGAAAAAAAAATAGCAAGAAAAAGCTTCAAAGCAATACCATGGCTATACTTAGCACCCTGGCATTGGGAATCCAAGAAGAAAAGGGCCAAGCCAACATAGAATAAGAAGTCATTTCATTCACTAAAGTCATGGCATCCAATAAAAAAAAGCCGGAGGAATGAATATAATTAATGTAAGACTAAAGGAAGAAATAAACAAGAAGGAAGTAAAAAATACAATGAGAAGCTAGCATGGATATCAAAGATCTTCGAAGGAGAAAAAGTAGTTTTTATGATGTAGCTAGAGATATTAAACATATCACTACTAAGAAACTAATGCAAGCATTTTTTTTATACATGTATGATATAGTAAATACTAATATGGAGTCTTGCATAGTATCACTATTCATTATTTGTCGAAACTCTAATTAATTAGTTGTGATAATCTTTATATGTCATGATCCTACCAATTTATTTAAATAATCTTTCCACTTTGTGACATATTCTTTATGGCCATGATATTATAATGGAGTCATATCCATACTTCTCTCATAAATTTTAAATGGGTACGACAATAATTATACATCATATCAACTAAGTGCCACACAAGTGCTAAAGGTCATAGCCAAGTTTAAGCATCGTGACTTTATCTTTGAGACTTGGTAGTCTCAAGTCAGAGTTGTAACCTTTTTATAAAGCTATGACTTTTGAGCTATAAAAAATTATAAAGTCAATAATACTTATGTCAAAGCTATGGTAATAAAATTCACTATCATGACTTAGGACATTAAATATTATAAAAGATATTGCTGGAAGACTATCATTTTCTAAGGTCATAACTCTTATCTTCAAATAAAAGAAAAGACAACTTTTACATATGAGCTAACTACTGGTGTCATGACATCCATGGAAACTCATAGCAGTGTGGATACTTGAGACATGTAAACGGAAAGACTTTTGGCATTACTATTTTTCAGGGCCATGGCCACATGATACACTTAAGAGATTTTTTCAATATTGTGGCTATTTCATCGTGTCATGGTCATATAATGATCATGAAAGATGAATCCCAAAGCCATAACTATTTCACATCATCATAGCCAGAAAATAATATAAGAATTCAATCACTTTGTTGTAGCATTTCCTAGCATTGTAGCTCTTTATGTAGAATAATAAGCTAGGGGTACAAAGTCATGGCCATTTCATAATACCATAATTTTGCATTACAGAGATATTAGCCCCAAGCTATAGTCACTACCCAACACCAGATTTTGTGTTACAAAAAGATTTGGATGCATTCTAGAGTCATGTTCATTTTCTAGAGTCATGCCCTTAAGCTTAAGAGATGAAGACCAAAGTTATGACTTTATTATAAAAAACATAACTTCTTACTAGAGTAATGCAAAATGATCAGAGTATAAAAGTGGAATAAAAAAAATTTCTTAAATCTCTCATTTTTTTTTCTTCTTCCTCTAGGTAATAAGTAAGGCCATGGCACAGCTACAAAACCTAGAGGTGGATTCACACTCCTTAGGAGATCTACAAGTAATCAAGGGATTTAAGACTTAATGCTAATTTTTAGAATTTGGGGGCACAACTCTCAAATCATCCCAGATTTAGAAATTATTATCAAATTAGCATGTAGTCTATGATTAGTGTAATTTGATTTATGTGATTTAATACTAATTTTTTATAATTAAATATGTTTTTTTTATATTATGCTATGAATATTGATAGATGGATAATTAAATATAACTTGAAATAGAGTTTCAACTATTAGTAGGTTTATGCAAGATTGTCAAAATGGATAGTGACATGTAAACCATGAGGCTTACTTGTACAAATAATAGAAAAGAAGTGGCAACCCTTTTGGATAAAATTCATAATATAAACTTATACATTAAAACTCAAATTTTGGATATATTAATTATTCTAAGTATGATGCTTACAAAATTGAAAGTACAAAGAGTTTTACATGCTATTTTATTATACATATCTTAAAATAATTTGTTCTCAATTAGAATGTATGTCATATAGAACATTCTTTTAAGAGTTTCATGTTTAGTGTGTGAGTCAAAAAGAATGATGAGAGGTAATCATTAGGATTGTGTGATTATGTAATAACTTGAAAGGTGGCGGAAGTCTTTATGAGTTATTTTCACTCATATGATTCTCAAAAGTGAAACTTTGATGGAAGTAAATGTTAATTGTGCAAGTATGATACGAAGCTAAAAGAATAAATACTTATAAATTATTCCAATTATTGGTCTTTATGAGACATGAGACTAGAGAATAAGAGTGTTTATATAAAATAACCATTAAGAGTAGTTGAAAAAGTTGCCTAAAAAGTATATACTTATGAATAACTTTCAAGTAGGAATGATTAATTTTCTCAGTGGTGACGTACCAAAGTGATAACTACGAGAGTACAATTATTAAGATAGACTCAATGGTGACAACCATCTTGGATACTATCAAAGCAATGAGTTCTTATACAACAACCCAAGCTTTGTTTTATGTACAATATAATATAATTCAAGCTAATTTAAATATATATCATATAAATTAAATGAAAAAAACCCATGCTTATAAGATTATCCCATAATCCAAATAATTATTTTACTAGAAATGAGTTGTCTCACTATTAAATAACTAAATAGGCAATATAATCTATGTAGGATCAATATCTAGATGAAATTTCTTTTTCTACTAGTATGACACACATACTTGTGGATCTATATTGATGATATACTCTTATTAATGAGTTTTTGAGATATCATATAACCAAAAAAATTAAGCAGCATAATAAAGTCATAACAATAATACTATTTTAAAACATTTTTAAATTGTAATCACATGTCATGTTTTGTTGGGTAATAGATCTTTTTGGGGTCTCACCACATGAATGTTGCATGCCTACTAATATTTTATGGCCTTTCACCAACAGAAAGTCTAACTAGCCTGTGCTTTTTACTCAAGGGAATATCTAACCCTACTTGCTATTACCTATATATATATATATATATATATATATATCCATTTTTCCATGCTATGCAATATTGTACAACTCTATAGGTCACCATCCAATGGTACCAAACTCACACATCCATGATTATCCATATATACCCATGTAAATATGATGTTCTTTTACATATGCAATACATTACCCCAATTTATATTAATATAATAACACATATAAATAGAAATTATAAACCCAACTCACATTATGTACCTTATCGTGCACCTTGAGTAACTATGCCACAACATGTAATTTCAAGTTTTTTTCAACTTCAACATATATCATAATCCAATCCACATCAATGTCATGCCACGTGTAATAAAGGTCATGAAATCCAATTGCACCAGCCACCTTGATGACCATGTTGATTAGCTGCCGGATGATTCAAAGCCACATGATTCACTTGATGATTATGCTAGTTGAGAAAGTGAGGGATGATATTCTAGTTGGAACTAGATGACACCTAGTTGTTCCTAATGATATATTACATTTCATTTTGAGCTAAAAAATCATCTAGGCTCTGCTAGGCTTCTTCTAGATCTCATGATAATGCATTACTTATGGATACAGATAACCCAAAAACTTTTTAGATGGCTATATTCCTCAAGAATAAAGAGGAATAGCTTTGGGCTATGCAAGAATAGATAATTAAAGTCTCTATATATCAACCAAACTTATGATATGGTATACATACCTAAAAGGAAGCTTACTCTAAAAAAATAAATGGCTCTTTAGACTAAAACTAGAGATGATGATTCACAATTAAGATACATTACTTAGTCAATAGGCAAGAGGTTTAATCAAAAAAATAATAATTTTGATGAGCTATTTTTTCTAATAGTGAAGATATCTTCTATTAGAGTAGTTCTAAATTTGGTTACTAGCTTGGACTTAGAAATTATCATCAACCCAATGTAAAGATAGTTTTTATTCATAGTGACCTTCACAAAACTTTTTATTCATAGTGACCTTCACAAAACTTTTTCTTCATAGTGATCTTCACAAAACTCTCTACATGGATAAACCTTAGATATTCATAGTAGAAGAGAAAAAAAGTTGTGTACTTATTTAAGCTTCTAGATAGTGATGCAAGAAATTCTATTTGTTTATTGAGTCTTGAGGTCCCTAGCACACACTTTTATGTTTACTGTGTAATTTTCAATTATTAATCAAGTGATGACTAACTTATACTATTATTATATATAGATTACAAACTAATCATTGGTATAATAAAACACAAATTAATAAGCTTAAGCAGAAGTTGGGGAAAGTATTTTCTATGAAAGACTTAAGCCCACTCAGATAGATTATATGAATGACCATCATCAAATATATACCTTATTAGAATATCTAGTTATTTCAAGAACATTACTTCAGTAAATTTTTTCAGAAATTTTTTATGAAATAGGCTAAGTTGATCTCAACCCCCTTAGCCAAAAATTTTAATCTGTGTACTAAGTATTGTCTTAAAACTGATGACAAAAGGAAAAACATGAGTCATTTACCCTAGATGTCGAAAGTCATATGTATGTTAAGGTTTTTACTAGAGCATATATAGCACATGTTATTAGTGTTGCCAATTATTTTCTATCAAACCCTAGTATATTTTTTATTGAGCTATAATAAAATTTATCTTGAGGTGTCTACTAGGAAAATCTCAACTATCTTTTTGCTTGGGTAGGTAAAAACTCACAATTCTCTGGCATATTAATTCCAATATGGATGGTGATTTGGATTCATGTAGGTCTATCTTGAGTTATATAATAACCTTTTGAGGGGGAAGAATATTTTAGAAATCTAAGCTATATAAGTGCATAACACTTAACACTATCTAGCACTAATAATGAGTTTATTATAACCACTAAAGCTTGCAAAAAAACTTTTTTAATGAAAAAGTTTCTTGTAAACTTGCATATGGGACAATATCTACACATTATACAATGTGATAAACAAATTTCAATACATCTAACTAAAAATCTGACCTTTCATAGTAGGTCATAGTACATTAATGTGCAATATCATTAAATATGAAATGTATTATATAAAAAGTTAGTTATACTTAAAAAAGTACACAAAAACAAAAATATTATTGATATATTAATTAAATATTTGTCATTAAGAAAATTTAATTTTTTAAAAATATATGCTAGCATGTCTTCCCACTTAGGATAGATGATGAAGTTAATTGGGTATTTCTGAGTTGAGTTGAGATGTTTTTTTGGTCTATATTTGGCTTGTTTAATTTTAAATACAAATATTATCATTGATTTGATTCTAGCTCATTAAGTTGTATTTTTTGTGTAAGTAATGACTTCATTGTATCTAAGTTTACCAGTATAAACATGAACAAAAAAACATTATTTTCAAGCTTATTGGATCCAATTGACCGAATAAAAAAAATATATGAGCTAACCAAAATACATAACCAACCAGATAAACACTATGTTTGAGCTTATTGTATTTAGTTGTTCAAATAAAAAAAAATCTATATATGTGATTATTAGGATACAACCAACTAGATAAATAATATCCAACTTTATTGCATTCAATCAACCAGATGAAAAGCTATATCTAATTTACTAGTTCATAACCAACTAGATAAATATTATGTTTTGATTTAATTAAACCGAGTGATCTGACCCACCCGAGTGATCCGACCCGCTCTAGTTAATTATACCGAGAAATTTTTTTTGATATAAAATGTTTTTTATTCTATTTTTTGGATGCTGTAATTTTGGTGTGGAACTATCCATATTTATTTTTTCTCATCTCTACATGATTTTCATTGCGACTGCTTCTGCGTACATACTATAAGAATATTCTGTTTGATTATAATCTATAAATACATACATGTTTTTCTAGTGGATGTAACTAGTCGTGTTGAATGACTCGTAAACCACATTATTTTGTGTGTTTTGTTGTAATTTCTTTTCTACTACTATTTTGGTTCTGTTGGATTGTGATTGTAGATATATATATATATTTATATCATTTTGCTGTCATTTTTGTTGTTCTCTTCTTTTGAATCTCTAAAATCACAATTATGGAAGCAAAATTGCCTAACACTATCCTTTTTTTAATACATTCCCTTTCTTACATATTTATGTTCTTTCATTACTTCTTGTTCACCTTTGTGCATAAACAAAAATTAAGAGGAGAGAGGACAATCTCTCTCCTTTTTTTTATTCTTCTTATGTGTCTCCTTAATCTTCCTCATGTATTTTTGTTTTGATTTGTTCTATAATATCCTCTATTTTTATTGCTTTTCTCACTTTTTATTATTTGTCTATCAAATTTCTATTGATAAAAACATATATAATACATTTTTTGATCATTATTTCAACTTTCCATTATAAAACACATGTAATAATGAAACATAATACATAAACATAACACAATATCTATTAAATCAAACTAATTTGATCAAGCTAGTTCTTGAAAAAAAAAACAAGTGATGAGAATAATTAGGAATAATCATGGAATATTTAGTGGTGCACATTAACCCATACAAACATGCATACAAATAGTTGTAAATGTGTGCAAAAAGGAGTAATAATTTTGGGTGTTAAAAAAAAGAGATATGAAATGTCAATCTTAATCTTCCTAATTGGAAAATAATAGATTAACATGAGATTTAACTAATATTTGGAATAAATAACAATATGATAGTTTGATTGGAAATGATGCAACCTATCTAATGCTTGGGACATGAGGTTGTTCCCCATGGTTATTGGATATATTGAGAATCAATATCAACTCAACTTCAAACTTATTCTGTCTTGGTAAAAGTTCAACATATTTTTTAGTAAAAGTTTAATTTGTATTATGGAAGGTTTGTAGAAGTTTGGTCAAAGTTAAGTGAGTGTTAGGTAGATATTTATTTTCAATGGTTTGGATTAATTTGTGAGTATTTTATTGTGCATTTAGTCTTGAATCTTATAACCTATAAATACACTCTTTGTATTTGTGTTTTTCATTCATCAATCAAGGCTTCAATACTTTTCTTCAAGTTTTCTTTTTTGAGAGAGTGTGGAGTGCTACTTTTGTAAAACATAATTCTTCTTGATTAATTAGAATTCAATTCTCTAATTTTCTCAATATTTGATGTTGGAGGAAGGTTGTGAGATTGATAAAATATTCTTGAATATGCTATGTGGTTGCAACTTTATCTTATCTTCAACACCAGAATAGAATATTTCTTGAGTTTGATCCCATCCATGTGAGAAACAAATTATTATAAACAAAATGATTGATCTTCAAGTTATTGGAGGAATCAAGAAGTTCAACAACCAAAATTACAATATGTGGTTAATATGTATGTAGTCTTACCTATAAGGTCAAGATTTATGAGAAGTTATTGGCAGTGATGAAGTTACACAACTAGGCGTGGAAGTACAAATAGTATTTTGAAGAAATGGAAAATTAAAACATGCTAAAAAATATCTACCTTAAAACCCACTATTAAAGAAGAAATACTTGAGCACATCTGGGATGCCAAAATACCAAAGGAAACATAACTTCTTTTACTTCACTTTTTTAAGAAGAATGATACAAGACTTCAACTTCTCAAGAAGTAGTTGTTTTTAATGATGCAACACGGCATGATGATTGGTCAATACTTTCACAAGATAAAGTTACTATGCAATGAAATTTCAGAGATAGACTTGAAAGCTCCTATTAGAGAAAACATGATAAAAAAAATAATTATCCAGAGTTTGAAAATTGATTATCATGGATTTGTTGCCATTGTACAAGGATGGCCGACACAACCATCTCTTATTGAGTTTGAAAATTTATTGACCAATCAATAAGTAATGGCTAAGAAAATGAGTGATGCCTCATAATAGAGTGAAGAAGTAAAACTTTACACTAACTAAAGTAAAGGCAATTTCAAGTGGAACAATGATAATGAATCAAAAAAATATGGTGACAAAATGAAAAGAAAGAATGACTCTAGTCAAAAAAGAGATTCAAATAATCATGATAATAATAGAATGTATGATGGCATGTATTATAACTATGAAAGATGGGATACATAACAAAAAATTATTGGGTCAAGAAAAAACATATTAAAAGTAATATTATAACTTCACATTCTAAAAAGAATAATGAATATGAGTGGAATGACTAATCATTATTCACTAAGGAGGAATAAGAACTAACTCTTACAATAATAACACCCAAAAAAGAATGACTATGAGAATGATAGGATCATAGAGTTGAGATACTCAAATCATATGATGGGTGATGGCTGACAGCTTAAGGTTACCAATACTTACATCAGTAAAATAATAAATACAACTTGGTATAATTCCAACCATGAGCCACTTCAAATTATCTAGCACATTTAAGGAACGAAGAAGAATTTATTTTTGTGCCTCAACTAATATCATTGGACTAATGTGTATTATTTGGTCCACAAGATGTGAAGGTATATTGAGACCTCAATATCTCAAAAAATCCAATGATAAAGAGATGGTTGGAGTCTATGCTTATCATGTCAGCATAGTCTACATACGTATATAAAACAAAAAGATAAAAGATAAAAAATTTGTGGCACATGCAATTAGGTCATGTTAGCTATTAAAAGCTAAGGGTGATACTGAAGAAGTCAATGCTAAAAAGACTTCCTCAACTTGATATATGAAAAGACATAATATGTGTAAAATATTAGTATGGTAAATTACACTAATTACGATGCAAGAAATTAGAATTTAATGCAATAGAACCATTGAAGTTCGTTCACTTTGATATGCTAGATCATGTTAAGGAACTATCAATTGGTGGTATTTTTTCAATACATGATGATATTCATTGATTATTTGTCAAGTTATGTATGAGTTTTCTTCATAAAATTAAAATTTAAAATATTCTAAAAGTTTAAAGTATTCAAAGAATCAGTTGAAGTAGAAGCGGAAAAGAAGATCCACATCCATTGCTTACTATTCAATATTCAAACTATTGAATATTGAAGAAATTATAGATAAATTTTATGACTTTGGAGTTTTAATGAGTTTTGATGAATAAACATGAAATCGATATGTTTTTAGATGCGTTTAGCTTACAAGGTAGAATATGAAGTTTTATAATGTTTTGACATTCATTCTTGGCTGAAACTCTATCTAATTAGTTATGATAATTTTTGTATGTCATAAATTTACTAACTTATTAGTACAATCCTTTTACTATGCGACACATTCTATGTGGATGAGAGATTATCATGAAGTTGCAATCATACTTATCTTATAAAATTAAATAACTATGATATTAAATCTATGTTGTAGTGACCAAATACTCCACATGTGCCAAAGGTCACGACGAAGTATAACTATTGTTACTTTATCTTTAATATGACTCGGTAATTTCAAGCTAAAGTTATGACTCTTTTACAAAGACAAGACTTTGGAGCAACAGAAAGTTATAAATCACTAAAATTACTTAGGCCAAAGTTGTAATAATTATTTAGCACATTGACTTTTGGGGTACTAAATGTTATAAAGGATATTACTCAATTAAATCATTTGCCAAGATCACAACTCTTATTCTCAATGGAAGATAAGATCACAATTATTTAACATATTGACTTTTGGGATACTAAATATTATAAAGGACATTACTCAATTAAATCATTTCTCAAGATTATAACTCTTATTCTCAATGGAAGATAAGATCATAACTTTTATATACATGCTAATTGTCATTGCTGAAGCATCCTTGCAATGACCACTTATAGTATCATAGTTATTTGAGACATATGAAGAGCACATTTTATAATGTGGTTATTTTTCAGTGTAATGACCACATAATACATAAAGAGACTTTCTTGGTACTATTACTATTTCTCAGTGTCAAGGTCATATAAAAATCAAGAAAGACAAATAGCAATACCATTGCTATATCAAGGTGTCATAATCATATAATAATATAAGAGGTCATTCACCATGTGGTGACATTTTCTAACATCATGACTCTTTATGTTGAACAAAAATGGGTGCAAAAACTCATAGCTAATTCAAAAATAGATGTGTTAAGTGGGCTGGGCATGACACGAGGCATGGCTCAACTAAGTCATGCCTTGCCCGACATAGTATGATCCAGAACCATGCTTGGACTTGGGTCATGCTGGCCCGATGCACGACTCATGTCTTGTTGGGCCAGAGGCTACCGTGCTTCATGTTGGGCTAGGTATGACCCATGTGGCTGGCTTATTAGCATGGTCCACCGACATGGCTACTATGACTTGAGATTGAGAATGAGTCATAAGTCATAGAAAATTGGGTAACCAAATGTCTATGACCCACTCATGCTTGAAACCATTTTAAAAAAATTTGATTTTTTAAAATTTTTTATTTATGCGTATCTGTCACATCCACATGGTTATTTTTTTAATGAAACTCATACCTAGGATGATTTGGCATGATCCAAGATGATTTGGCATGTTAGGCATGAATCTACATGAAATCATGCTTGTCATGTTTTGCTAGGCTGGGCAGACAATTAGTCGTGCCATGCTAGGTAGACAATTAGTCATGCCATGCTGGGCATGACATGACTTCTATGTTGAGTCATGCCCAACATGGCACTATGTCCTGACTAGGTCACCCAAAAATGGGTCATGCCGACATGACATGGTATGGGGGCATCACTGGGTTACTCAAAATGGGTCATGTTGGGCCGCCTAAATATGGCTTATTTTGTGATATTATGTTATAGAGACGTTAGTCCCGAGTCATGGCTATTGCTCAATGTTAAGGATTTGTATTACAAAGAGATTAGAATTGATTTTAGAGTCATGACTATTTTTAAGAGTTATAACTTCAAACATAAGAGATGAAGGCTAAAGTTGTGATTTTATTCAAAAATTCATAACTTATTACTTAAAGTACAATGGAATTTTCTGAGTATAAAAATGAAATATAGAAAAATTCATAAAATTTTCTAAGTGTAAAAATGATAGAAAAATTCATAAAATTTTCTAATTCTTTTCTTCTTCCTCCACCCAATAAGCAAGGTCATGATGTATCTACCAAATCTTATGGGAAACTTTTACACTCTATAGGGATTCAAAAAGTAAGCAAGTAATGCAAGAGTTAATACTAATCCCTAGAATTAGGGGGCATAACAGTCAAATTCTTTCTCTCTATGGCAGATTCAATAATTTTTACTAAAATATCATATGATCAATAGTTTATGTAAATTGATTTATGTGATGTGACAATAATTTTTTTATTAATGAATATGTTTGATTTACATTATATTATAAATATTGATGGATGAGCAATTAAATAAAACTTAAACTAGGATTTTGATTATTGGTGGATTTGTACGATATTGTTATAGTGGATGGTGGCAAGTAAATCATGAGGCTTACTCACATATATGGTATATTAAGTGAGTTACATATATGTGAGTTGTATCATCACTAAGGTGGATGGTGAAAGGTAATTCTTGGGATATGCATGAGTATGTTGTAACTTATAAGGTGGTAAGAGCATTTGTGAATTATTTTATCTCATATGCTTTTCTTACTGAAACTTTAGGAAAACATATATTAATTATATGCATATGAGAGTTACAAAGTCAAAAGTATAAATGCTTAGAAACCATATTAATCTCTAATCTTTTTTACACATGAGACTAGAGAATAAGAGTGTGCATATGAATCAATCATCGAGGACAAATGATGAAGTTGCCTAAAAGGTATGAGATTATAAATGACTCTCATGTAAAGATGAATTATTATCTTAATGGCGGCATACTAATGGCCAGCTACGAGGGGACCACCATTGAGATGAGCTCAATGGTGATAATAATCTTGTATGCTATTAGCACAAGAAGTAAATCTAAAACATTCAACCTTCATTCTATGTCCAGAAATAAAATAAGTCGAGCTAATTTAAATATACATCTCATAAATTAAATGAACAACCTTTTAGATTTAAGATTGTTCATAATTTAAATATTTATTTTACTAGAAATAAGTTATCTCACTGTTGAATAACCAAATTGTCAATACAATCCATGTGGGATTGATTTCTGGATGAAAGTTTTTTTTACTACTTATATGATGCATACATTTATGGATCTTTGTTGATAAGATATTTTCCTTAATAAGCTTTAAAGATATTGCTTAGTTGATAATATTAGGTGATATAAAAAACTCGCAATACTTACTCATAGATAATGAAGGAGAATTCAACTCAAGAAAGTTTTTACCATACCTAAGGAAATGTAGAATACATCATTAGTATACTTGTGCCAATACACCACAAAAAAATGGTATAACCCAGAGAAAGAACCACTATCTTGTAGAAAATTATCAAAATCTGTTATCTTTGTGAGATATGAAGCAATAAGGATTTGGAAATGTACACTATCTCTTTGATATGAAACAATAAGGATTGCAACCTACTCGTGGCAATACTAAGGACGTTTTGGGCTGAAGCAATAAGGATTGCAACCTTTCTGATCAATATATATTTTTTAGCCAAGATTGGAATTTTTCTCACCATTCAAGAAATTGTGGAACATAAAACCTACAATTAGTTACTTTCACGTATTTGGCAATGTACACTATCTCTTTGATGATAATTTGCAGAGCAAGTTTGATAATAAAACTACTAGACATATCTTTGTGATATATGATAACTAGAGAAAGGAATCAAGATATTGTGATCCAACAAATATATGATTTATGAGTTCGTTTCCAAATGAAGGAACTTGGGCAGCTAAAGTACTTTCTTAGTCTAGACTATAGAGATTGATTACATGCATACAAAAATATTTTTTTATTAACAAAAATATTTCAAAAATTGGTTGGAGATGTTCAGATGCTCGAATGTAATATAATTTCAAAATCCAAATAACCCCTATTTTGAAGCTATTCAAATAATATTAAGATATGTAAAAAAACAAAACTAATTAAGGCCTTTTGTACAAGTAAGGGGAAGATTGTAAATTAGTTGGTTACTATGATGCTGACTAGGCAAATAATGACGACACCAAAAAGCCAATAATTGGGTATATATTTAAGTTTGAATCAGAAACAATTTTTTAGCGTGACAAGAGGCAAATTATAGTGCTATTGTCAACAATTGAAGTAAAGTATTGAGCAGTAACAATAGCAACTTAAGAGATTTATGGTTGGTACAATTGATGAATGATCTACATTAATTAGTAATTATTAATTGTCATTATATTGTGACTAGTCTTACACCAAATAATTCAAAAATATTTTAAAAATATTTGTATATATTTAAACATGAATAAACATAAATAAACATAAAAATATATTAATATAGAAACATATACGCAAACAAATATAAACATATAAAAATAAACAAACATATAAACATAGACATATAAAAATATATATTAATATATTAATAAATACATAAATATGTAAAAATGTGTTGCACTAGATAAAACAGAGGGAATAAATTTTTTTTTAATCTTTCCCAAAAAATATATAAAAAGATTTTAAAGCACGGTGGGGGGTGTTGGCCGAACAATAGCAAGCTGAAATATCTTTCCCAAACAGTTCAAACCAAAAAGGGGGAGAAAAAAAAGTTGTCTCCCGATTGATATTCTGTCAGAGAAACACATCGGTGACACTGCAGCCAAATCAAGTATGCTATTCTGTCAAATGTGGGGAGTTTGCTCAAAAAAAGACAACCAACAAATAAAGCTGTTTGTTTAGCGTAGCTAAAAACACCCCAACAGACCAAGGACGAGGACATAGGCTCTCAGGTTTTTCTTTGAGCTATAGGCAAGAAAGTAAAATCTCCTTGCTATTAATCATGCCGAGCTCTCATCATCCATGGCCGGTCCAGTGGCCCAGGCGACTGGATCGGGCAGACTGTCCCAGGCTCGATGATTTTGGAATCGAGAGGCCCAGCTGGGAGACCATGGGCGTGATATAATTGCAGGAAAGGATGGGGGCGCGTGTGATCCGAAGAACACCACGGCTAGGAGACTGGACACTGGGGGGAGAAAGATGGATGCTGGACAACGCAGCGATAATTCGGAGAGGATAAACTATGATCGTTGATCTGTGAAAGAAAAAAATGAAATTGCAGGGATTTAATGAAGTACTGGTCGCAAACATATCAATGGGGCAGACAAGGTTTTCATATGCCATCGTCGTCAATCTCTGTCCTTCCACTGCTTGTGGCCAGGAGCCCATCTGGGACACTTCGGGGTCGAGTAGCTGGACACGACCCTGGAGTTCATGAACTCGACCATCGGCGCAAACTTCAGGCATCTGGGAGCTTTGTACTGATTTATGGACGCCCCTAGGCTAATGGCGTAGTCCATGAGCTTGTCGAAAGTACCCACCTCCACGATCTTCAACTCCAGCGGCCCAATCGATTTGTCCGACACGCGGCCCTGCCGATAAACGCTGTTCAGCGATTCCTCCATCGTCAAGCAGCAGTCCTCGAGGACCGATGCCGGGATCGGGGAGGAGGAACCATTCGAACAGATTTCCCAATACACCACGTAGTGGCCTGGGATCGTCGTGGTGTCTGCGTGGCTGGTGTACTCTGTCACTGTTGCATCGAATGGTGCCAGATGATTCAGGGCATTCTGGACCGCGCCCTGCAGTTCGACCTCGTCTGTCTTATCCGAGTCGATGCTCAAGACCACGTTTTTCCTGCATATGAAATGGAACCGGGGGGCCTTGTTCTTGAACCCAGCAACTCTAAGCACGTCGCCCACCCTGTATCGGTAAAGTCCTGCAAGAACAAATATCCTCATCATATATCCTGGAAAAGAAGAGGGATCGATCTCGATCGATCACCTGACAGACGAACAAGATTCGGGCTTGGGCTCGCTACCCGCGTAGGTGGTGACCACGAGCTCGTACTCCTCCCCGAGCCTCACGTCCACGAGGTCGACGAGTCGGTCCGGATCCACTGCGCCGACGTTGTCGCGGAGGGCCAGGAATTCGAAATACGCCATGGTGGGGAGGAGGGTGTAGGAGACCTGGCTTGGCTTGGCAAGCGGCTCGAGGTTGACGCCGAAGTAGCACTCTGAAGAAGCGTACATGGTGCAGACGATGGGGAGGCGGTTGCTGTAGTAGTCGAGAGTGGGAATGTACTGCGACATCGTTCCCGTCACAATGACATCGACGTACTTACTATTCGGCCACAGCCGCGTGATGATCCCCTCCCAGGACTCCCGGCAACACTCATCTTCAATGCAATCTGCGAGGAGCTGGTCGGGCCTGAGGATCTTCATGACGGACTCCCGCACAGATAGATCGGTGATCTGGGCGTTTATGGTGCCGGTTCTAATATCATAGCAGATGAGCTGCCAATGGTTTTCTAAGAACCGGATGGCCCGAATAAATGCGGAGGCGAAGACCGCGCCGACGCGAAGAACTTCGCGGCGCTGGCAGAGGCCGCAGAGCAATTGAGAGTACATGGATTGGTAGGAATCAGCGCAGAGAATGGTTTCGTTGGGACTGGTGTAGTTGGTGTAAGGGTCATGCGGTCTATTCCTGAAATGCGAGCTCTTGTAGTAGCTGGTCAAGACGGGTCTAGCTGGAAGACCACTCGGCGTCTTAATTTCAGATTTTACGAAGAGAAAGTACATTCCTTTGCCTTTTTCCAACCCAGGAACAAACTGGTTCATTATTGGCATCAACAGGCCATAAAACAGCGACCTTCTTCCAAGCTCTTCTGCAATTGTTGGCATCAACTTTCTCTCCCCTCCCGAGGTCCCTGAGCTACATACCCATCATTCACACGAAAACAAAACACGAGAAAACAAATTATCAACAAAGTGAAATGGGGGTTCGATATCTACATCTCCATTTAAATTATGCGTCGAGAAAAAAAATGGAGAGGGAGGGAGAGGGCCGAGAGGGAGAGAGAGAGAGAGTAGTTTCCATTAATATACCAAAATCAGTTAAAATGGACTTTATAGCAGATAAACAGAAAAGAGAGGAGAGAAGAACAATATGGCATGGAAATTTTTAAAAATATTTAAGCTGGTTGGATCTGACAATCGACCGGGAAAAACTGAGATGTTACGGCTCGAGGAGGCAGGAAGAAAGCAAGCAGACATCAACACCCCCACAGAGTCGCAAACTCGCGGTTCATACAACACACACCTCGTCAAGAACTCGGATATGGGCTCGGCGCAGAGAATCGCGGAGCGATCTCCGTTGACGATGCGGTCGATATCCGGCAGGATATCCTCGTAGGTGATGACCGGGACGGTTCTTTTGAACGCTTCTGGGTCGGTTCTTCCCTCGAGACCGTGTCGCTGAAGGTACTCGACACGGGCATTCCGACGGAGGATTTCTTCAAGAACCTTCTTTTGAACTTCTCCTGCGTTTCCAGTAACTTCGTTTATGAACTGCAGAGCCTTCTTGTTCGTCTCTGCGAGGCTGTAATTGGTTCTTGGAGCTTCAGGCATGGTCCTGGAAAGTCAATCAGAGAGCCAGAGAGATGTGATGATGGAAGAGAAGTGAGCTTTTGCAAATAAGATGTTCCGTAGGAGTATATATAGAGAAGAAAGAGAGCGAGAGAGACAGAGATCGAGAGAGAGAGAGCGCGAGAGGAGGAGGGAGAGAAAGAGAAGGGGGACAGAGAAAGATGGAGGGAGAGAGAGAGAGAGAGAGAGGATGACGGTCTCTGCATGGTTTTCTTTTTGAGGTCAGCGAATAACGAACATAATGCCTCCATTATGTTAATTTTTTAAAATAAATAAAAAATATGTGACATGATGTCAGGACCAAACACTAAAGCAAAAAAAAAAAATTAATTGTAGAAATTGTTCTTCGTTCCCGTTCGCTCTCCTTAATGTGTGCCGCCGAATGAAATTTGTTAAAACCCGATCGCCATCTAATCTTCTTCCCTTTTTCTTTTGTTTAATTTTATTTTTTTTTTATATTTTTAATTGCTCCTTTGTCTCCACTAAGAGACTGACTAAACATGGCCATGTGTTTCATGCACGAGTGGCTACGGGGGCCAAACATGCCCTTCATAATTGTTACATTTGTTAAGTTTTCATTGTCACAATTGTTCATATTAATAATTCACACCATATTATTTGTCTGAAAATAGAAAAAAATTAATTGAATTGGAATGTCATAACATGTGCTATAAAAATATAAAATAAATAATATAAGAAATTAAATATAAGTAAAAATAAAATTAGGACTAATATTATTTTTTAAGGAGGAGAGAAAAATTAGAAATCCTAAATGAATTTTTGATGTGGGCGAGGTGATGTATCACCAACCTTTTTTTACTTCATATTTTCTCACTTAAAAATCATAGTTCTCACTTATCTATGTTTGTTTATGTTTTTGCTATGTCACATGAAGTTTTATATTATTTAAATTTATTAGTGTTGATTGGTTTGGTCAAAACATTCGTTATGTTCTCAACAATATGAATCTTTTGCATATCCATGCTTCATTCTTCAACTTTCTCTCATACAAAATTTTATTGTACCCTGATATATTTTATCTTCGAATGAAATACTAGATTTCTTGCAAAGTGTAGAGCATTATCACCATCACAAAAAAAAGTAACTTTATTTTATTTATGTCCAAGCTATTCCATTTGCATTTGTAACCAGATTATTTCTTTACTAGCTTGTGTAGCTATAACATACTCTACTTCATGAATTGTAGAAATATACACAATAGATTGTTACTTTGAAACCTAACTTATAGCTCCTCCAGCAAGAGTAAAAATATAGTTCGTGGTAAATTTACTATTATCAATATCCCTAGCATAATCATAGCCTCTAACAGTAAGATCTGAACATACATAACATAATGCAGCATTGAAGTTTCTAATATATCTGAGAATCCTTTTTGTTGTATTTCAATGCTCTCTGATAGAATTTGCCATGAATCGACTTCCACTTTTATTACTTATGTAATATCTGGTCTCATACAAATCATTGTAAATATTAAACTTCTAATTATTGATACATATAATACTTGAGATATCTTTCTTTTCTCTTCTTCTGAGCTAGGACACATACTTGAGGATAATTTGAAATTAATAGGGAGTGGGGTAGAAATTATCTTACCACCTTATATGTTGAAGCATCGCAAAATCTTGTTAAAATAGTTTTTTAGAGAAAGCCAAATCTTATTATTTTTGTTTTGCTAAATTTGCATTCCTAGAATTTTGTTTGCTAGTCTCAATCATTCATACCGAACTATATTGCTAATTATGCCTTTAATTCTTGGATTAATATTTTTTGGGGTCTACTACATACATGGCGACATGTTATCCAAGTATAATAATAAAATAATAAAATTATTTTCATCCTTTTCTTGTAGTATGTACAATGATTAGAGCTGAGTTTATTGTACCCAAGGCTAATGATGAAAGAACCACCGGGGAAAAAATCTTATTAAAGTCAATTCTTTCTTTCTAAGCATATCATATTACCACTAATCTTGCACGTTAACATTCTACTTAATCATTGAAATCTTGCTTGATCTTATAAACCTATTTGTTACCAAAGGTTTTTTTTCCTACTAGTAATGGTACCAGCTTCCAATTTTTATTCGTATGTAGGCCTTCAATTTCTTCCTCCATTATTATCATCCATAGAGATGCATCTGAACTATTTGAAGCTTTATGAAATATTGAAGGTTTCTCATCTTCTGTTAGAACACAATATGTAATATTGCTCTCCGTAACATACTCCGAGTGCTAAGCTGACAGCTTTCTATCACGTGTTGGCTGACTAACTTCTGGAGTCATAGATGTGATATGCTCTTATACTTTGTGCTCTAGTTCTTCTTCCATGGATATTAGAACATCTAGTCTCTGATTATTTTTCTACTTGCACAATGATAGTTTCTGAAGCTTCTTTCAATATGCTATAATTGTCATCAATTCTTTGTAGTTGATTTTCTATATAGATTATATCTTTATATAATTACCTTGTCGGTAGTGGGGTCCCATAGGTAATACCCTTTCACTCCTTCAGCATATCTTAAAAATATATACTTTTTGGATATGGGATCCAACTTTGTTCTTTCCTAAGTGTTGTATATCACATATGTAGGACATCCAAAAAAGTATAAAATTGAATAATCTACTAGCTTATTAGTCTACATCTCCATCTAAATTTGCATCAATTGAAGTTGATGGTGATTAATTTATTATATAACATGCAATACTGACTATTATACCTAAAAAGAGTTGGGTAGACTTGCAGTCCTCAACATTGCTCTCATCCATTTTATAAGAATTCTGTTTAACTATTCTTCTACTCTATTTTATTGTAATGTGTATATGATTGTGAACAATCATTTGATGCCTTCCTACTTATAAAGAGCAAGAAATTCATCATCTATATATTATCATTCATTTTTTTTGTCGGCAAACACTTAATCCTTTTCCCAAAATCAAGTTCTACCAATATTTTAAAGTTTTTAAAAATTAAAAACACATATAACTTCTTGATTGGATATACCCAATATCTCATTGAGTAATCATCAATGAAAAATATAAAATATTTTGCTCCTCCTTAATATATTTTGGATGATTCCCATACATCAATATATATCAAGTCTAGAATATATTTTCTTCTTATAATTGATCTACTACATTCTAATATATTCTGCTTATTTATAACAAAATACTCATAAAAAGGTAAATTTATTGATTTTAACCCCGGGACTAGTTTTTTGTTAGATAGAATCTTGAAACCTTATTATGACATGTAGCCTAGTTTGAGATATCATATCATCATTAAATTTTCTCCTCTGCTAATTTATGTAGCACAAGCATTAGCTTCTTGTATTGTTTCTCCTTTAAGCATGAATAAATTTTGTCATGATTTTTTCTCTATTCATGATCAATTTAGTTCATATTTGTGAAATCAATCTCTTCGAGATGTCATGTGCCACAAAGCTTCTGAGTTTAGCAATTACATATCTCCAAACTATTTTTTTTTTATTTCAATTGTTGTTAATACCTTGCTGTATAAGATGTTTTTATCATTATTGATACTTATAATATTCCATTGAGTATTTGATAATTCATCATCTCTACTCTTTTCTTTCAGCTGTTGTTATCACCTTGTTGTATAAAATGTTTTTATCATTATTGATACTTATAACATTCTTTTGAGTATTTGATAATTCATTATCCCTACTTTTTTCTTAAACCAATAATCTTTTTTGAAGTGTGGTTTTTTTGCCATAGTTATAGCATTTATTATTTTTCTTCTTAATTTTGATCTATCATAATTCTGACTTTTACTTGTTGTGCATTTGTATATCTATCTTTCTTGTTTTTGTATCTACTTTATTCTAAGATTGTAGCGACAATATCATTGAAGATTAGACTGCCTATCAAAATACCATACATTAGATTGATGATGAGTTAATCATACAAACCAAATAGATTTTTAAATAAAATCTCAGCATATTTAACTTGGTCTATTTTATGACCCAATGTAGTAAGTTGAGAAAATAAAATATTCAAAATATTGATATGTTCAATTACCATAATAGATTCCATTATTCAAAGAGTGTAAAGACTTCTCTTTAAAAAGATATTATTATGAAGTGACATTGTCTCATATAATCTTGTGAGAGTATCCTAACTTTTTTTGTTGTATTATTTTCTATCACACTCAATAATACTCTATTAGCTAGTGCCAAATTTAAATCAGCAATTGCATTATCAACCATCTTATTCCACTTATTTTCAGGAATCTCGGTGGGTCTTTTTTCTAATTATATCTAAGTAATTATTCTTCCTTAAAATTAGCTTAATTCTATTTTTCATAATAAAAAATTACTTCAGTTGAATTTTTCTACTTCAAATTTTAATGCAATTTATTTTACTTTTATAGTGAACAATAATCAAGAATAATAGTAACTATTTGTGCGAATACACAAAAAAGTTCCTAGGCAAGTAGAGAGATGCATTACCCTCTTAAAATCCATAAACCTTGAGGCTCTTATCGCATTTTTTCTATGACGAGCATTAATCATAAAAGTTAGTATCCTAACCTGCCTCTGACACCATTGTTATAAAATTAGAACATACAACAATAATTTGAAAATAAAAAATTTAACCATTAAGATAATTAAATAAATAATAGAAGAAATAAAATACAAGCAAAAAGTGAATTGAGATTGAGATGCTTTTCAAATAAGGAGGAACATCATTTTATAGAAAAAAAAATCAAAAATACCAAATGAATTTTTGATATGGGCAATGTGATATTTCAACTATCCCTTTTTATGTTATAACATGTAAAATCCTTGTCCTAATTATTAGAGCTATATATATTAACAGTTATTTAAATCACATGAGTGTTTATTTTTGAAATTTTGTTATTTCTTTTTAATGAGAATGTGCATGATCTATGTTTTTAATAAAATAAGTCATGTGTGTCCATTCTACAAAATAGATGACTTGGCATGTTGAATTAAACTTACACATATAAAATGAAACTATGGATCCTTGTTGAATATAATCTATTTGTTCATAGTATAAATAGAGTTGAACATACTATTGATAAGATTGTAGTATAAGATTTTAGTAGTTTATCTTAACTACGGAGAATAGTAAAGCTATAACTAATTGTGCTAATTTACTTGTGTGTATTGAATGAGATTAATTTGTGATAATTATTTTATACTAACACATATAATAATTAGTATCTCATGGTTTTTAAGAATACATTTACTCTTAAACTCGAAATAATTAATAGACATATACATTTATTATTAATTTTTTTTTTGATTCATAAAGAGTAAGATTTATATATAAATAAATAATATTAGTGAGTTGGATAATTATAATAATGTAATAGTGAATTTTATTTATTAACATAATCTACATCCTATAAATTGGATTGATAATATCCTCTAGAAGATATTTATAAATTTTAATTATGTCAAATCATTTATGAGAATATTAATTTGACATATCAAATAAGTTAAATGGAGGGTCTTAAAGAAATTATAAGATATTGATTAAATAAAATTATTAGTGAATTAATTTAATCAATGAATATTTATAATCTTAGGATAGAGAGATAAACTATTATTTAATAATAAAAGGTATGTATGACATTTCGAATAAGTGAGTGAATATAATTATAATTTTTTAGTAGAATAAATTATACTTATTATAAATAAGTTCTTTTATTTACGTTGGGAGTTCAATATCTTATTTAAGCTTTTAGATTCTCACCATAACCTTAACTAGTACCTTATTTTACATGTTAATAAAATAAAAAATATAATTCTTTTTTATCAAAGTATCAAATCACCTTCGGGTGATTTGACATAAAGAAAAAGAAAAAGATGTGCAAAATAAAAAATAAAGAGTTTTTTTTGTGGTGTATTTTTTCTTTGGTTTCGCAACTCTTGTCAAAGGTAAAGATGAAAAGAGAAAATCTCTCTTTCTTCTTTGGTTCTTGTAGAGGAATTCGGAAGATCTAAAATACTATATATATATATATATATATATATATTATTTATTGATGATTATTACCACATGAGTTGGGTGTATTTCTTTAAAAAATAAATAAGTATTTAAAATTTCAAGAAATTTAAGGTAATAGTGGAGACACAAGTGGGTGCAACATGGACGTCCTTTGTTTAGATATATGTGAATTTACCACTAATGAATTTAATATTTTTTATAAGGAAAATAACATTTATAGTGAATTAATGGCATCATATACATTGAAGCAGAAAAAAATGATTTAACAAAAAAAAATCAACAATAGTTGAGATAAATTAGAAGCTTGATGATAAAAAATGGCCTTTCTAAAGAATTCTGGGAAGAATTAGTGGCAACGATTGTGTATCTTCTCAACTTCTCACCTACAAAGGAAATCAAGAACCCAACCCATTATGAAGAATGAAGGACATGGTGACATATATAGGTGAATTGCTTAAAATATTTTAGCTATATAGCCTATGTTTTGGGACTGGCAAAGTGATTATAAGTGGAACATATTTATGCACAAGATGATAACATCACAATATCAACCCACTCAACTTTATCCAATAGTTTATCTACTCAAATAAGCTCTACTTCACCCTTAAACTATTCTTCGAAGCCCTCATCAAAAAGGTCATGTTCTATATGTGAGAATCTACCTCATAAGTTTTGCTTATTGTGGTTTTGATCCCAATAGTGATGATGAAGCTGCAAAAAGTTAAGTAGGGGAAGATTCCATGAAAGAGAAGATATTAGCCTTAGAGAAGATTGAAAATTAGAAGTTGGTTGATCTACAAGAAGACAAGAATGTTATTAGACTCAAGTGGATTTATGAAATAAAGTGGCATGTTGATAGTGCTAGAAAAAGATACAGAGATCATTTGATGGCAAAAGGGTATTCATAGTAGTAAGATATATACTTAAAAAAACCCTTTTCACTAGTGGCTCATTGTGACACCAAGAGAATCTTTCTAACCTTAGTTGTATAATTAAATTGGCTTGTATACAATTTTGATGTTAAATCTATTTTTTATAAATGTTGATTTAAAAAAAGTATATGTTGCACAACTTAAGAGATTCATTAACTACTATAAAAACAAAGTTAGGCTAATGAATGCTATATAAGGCCTAAAGAAAGCCCTGTGAGCATAGTGTAATATTATTGATTCTAATTTTAAACAGAATGGATTTGAAAGAATTAAATATTTTCCTATCCTTTATATGAAGAATTGAAGTGATATTAATTTTTTTGTGATATGTCTATATGTTGAAGACAAGATTTATTTGGATCATGTGAGTCTCTTATGGTAGAATTTAAATCTAGTAGGATGAAAAAAGTTTGAGATGCCAAATTTCAGTTTACTGCTTGATTTTCTTAAGTTGAAGGTGAACTAAAGCTCATGAAACATCTTTATTTCTAAAAAAAAATTACAATTGTTTTTCTTAATTAGTTTAATATGTTGAGGTGTAAACTAACACCAACTCTAATGAATGTTAATGAGATGCCTATTAATGATGTTACTAGTATGCTTGATGTAATACATCATATAAACATTGTTGGTGGTTTAAACTTTTCTCATATGATAGTTGATATATCACATGTTGTTAGTGTTATTTTGAGGTTTATAGACTTCTAAACAACAAATTGCAAAACATCTTGGAGCATCCAAGACAATCTTGAGCTATGTTGCTAGGACAACTAACTTTAGAATGTGACATACTAAGGTGTCAAATTTAAAACTTTTTAGTCATACTAACAATGATTGGGAAGGTTGTATGAAAGATAGAAAAAAACACTTTTGGTTTTATGTTGTCACTTGATATAAGTGTTGCTTTAAGAAGTTCAAAGAGAAATGATGAGGTAGTTTTTTCACCATCTAATGTTGAATATATTGTTTCAGCATTATCATCTTGTCATGCAAATTGGTTAAGAAGATTATTAATTAATTTCTGCAAGAAAGAGAAGGGGTACACGTTATATTTTGTGACAAGAAGGTAACAATTTCTATGTCAAAAAATTCATCATTTCACAATAGAAAGAACCACATTAATAATTTGATTGTTGAAGAAGCAATTGAATTGAAATACATTGGAATAAATGAGCAAGTTGCTGATATACATACCAACTTTTTCTAGATGTATCAAATGAGTCATGTCGGCATAGCTTATTTTTTTGGTGGCCTAGTCGGGACACCATGTGATTTGTGTTATGTCATCCCGGCATGCCCCAACCATCACGAATCTGGGTAGATTAAGGCCAGGTCATGGCGAGCCATGCTAGGTCGTGCTTGGTCATGCCCGTAGCTAGGTCATGCTAGTTTTTGATTTTAAATTTTTAATTTGTAAATTTTAATTTATCCATTATTAGTAATGATATAATAAAATAAAATGATAAACAAAAAATTTAATAATAAAAAATAACAAAAAAAAAATACATCATTCAAAAATAAAAAAACATAACCTAACAATCGTCAATGTCAATGCCAATGCCTAATGGTGTCAATATGCAAATGATCATCATTATTGTATAAGTGTCTAATAGTATCACTAGCAGTGGACTCAATATTTCCAAAGTCATATTAGTCATCATCTGCTAGCAATTTAGGCACTCTAGTTTCAACCCGATCCTAGTTGGCCAACCTCGAATCCTCTCAATTCTTTATGCATTTAAGTGCCTCAATGATATCAAGCCAAAGTCTCGATCTCATATCCAAAATAATATTGACTATAAAAGAAAAAACATATTCTGATGCTATGCTCAACATAGGGAGTCAGCAGATCATATGTCATCTTAGACAGCATGAAAAGAAAACTATTAAATTTACTAGATTATAACTTTTAGAAAGAAAATCAGCCTAATTTTGAACCCACATAGGTAATTTAGTCATTTTACTATTAAATAAAAAAATAAAATTTTCATTTCTTTTATTTCTCTCTCTATACCCTGACTTATCTTATATTTCTCTTCTTGTTTCTCGATTCCCTTTTGTTCTACATGATTTTTTCATTACAATTATTGAAATAAAACACAAAATTCATGTATTTTTATGAAATTTCATCTTATGAATTGATTAAGCTCAAGAACCACTTCTTTTAAAACCAAAAACAATAATGGATGGGTTGTAATCTCAACAAGGAAGGTTAAAATTGAATTTATTTAATATATCTATATTTTCTTGCTAGATTTATTAAATTATGATTGATATTACATAAATTCTAAACCATTTTTTCATTTTATTTTACATTGAGTTTGAATTGTAGTTATAGAAACTAGATTGTAATATTGGAGCTAGGTATTGAAATTTAATGGTTGGAAAAGCTTGTTTAAGGTAGGAAATATCTAGAAACTTTTGTGAAATATCATATTTTATATTATTAGGTACATATACAAGCATTTTGATGT
The DNA here is from genome assembly GCA_029783825.1 of Sapria himalayana. Classification (NCBI taxonomy): domain Eukaryota; kingdom Viridiplantae; phylum Streptophyta; class Magnoliopsida; order Malpighiales; family Rafflesiaceae; genus Sapria; species Sapria himalayana. The sequence continues at coordinate 352,919 of JAREIK010003317.1, forward strand.
GCGGTTTTATGTATGTTGCTATAAATCTTTTGTTTTGGAGACTTTAAAATATGTTTCATGAAATTTACTTCAATTAATTAAAATATATAATTAATTGAAAGAAACTCATAAATTTAGAACTAAAAAACAATTAGAAATTCATTTACCCATTTATTTTTTTATAAAATGTTATTTTTCAATAAATAGAAAAAAATATTTTGTTGTGTAAATGGTACCAAAAAATCAATATTGATGGATTGTTTGGTTAAGTTTAAAATGTGATTAAGTTGATATGTATGCGTAAAATTCTATGAGAAATAATTTGAAACTATATGAGCTATATAATATTTTAGATAAAATTTGAATAACTTTGGAAAAATACATATTTTGGATATGAGGTTTTGAGGTAACTATTAGTAATAGCAAGAATATAATTTGGAAAATTGAAAGTATATTCATGGAGGCAAGGATTAGAAATGTCTAAGAAAGAATGACCTTAAACTCTCTCGTGCACTTTTGGTGGACTTCCACTATGTGGAGGCAATGGTTGTTGGGCTATAAACTAATAAATCTCTCATGAGCCTTTAGATTAAGAATGAGTGTGTTGTGCATGGTCCCCAATGAGGGGTGGTACATAGGATTGAGCTAGTATGTAAGTTTTTCTCTCTCTATCATTTTGTGACCTAGTAAAGCCTCGATACATATAAATTATGTATATTTATAAAAATGGGATGGTGATTCAAAAATAAATATTTTGAGAACATATACACGCCTACAAATTATGGTTTTATAAATTTATATAGTCATGTAGATATCAAAAAATATATATATGAATATTTCAAAATATATTCATAAACTTTTATATAGTATATTAGAAAATATATGTGGTTATGCATGTATAATATATATTTTTCCATATTTTTTTTTGAGATTTTCTTACTAAGAATTAGTTGCTCACCCCTATTTTCTCTAGGTGGATGGTCAAGCCCAAATTTGATGCTTGCATATCTATGCAAGGGTAGAGGTGTCCCCGGCCAGGCCAGAGGCATGGCTCGATTAGGCAGTGCCTGGCCCGACACGAGCATGGTGCATGCCACGTGGGCACAGCAAGGGTGACACGCCCAATGTTTGATGAAACATCACCTAATGATCGACGAAATGTCACCCATCGGTAGATGAAACGATGTCCCATGGGGGATGATGTGGTGCCGCCCGACTGGCGATGGTTTTGCATGCTCGAAGGGGACAGTGGCACGATGGTGTGGGTTTTCAAACCCTAATTTTTAAAATTAATTTTAACCTAAATCTATCCAGACTCGAGTCAACCCGGCACGAACCAGCATGAACCTAGGGTGATTTCGGGCCTTTGCACTCCAAATTACCATGTTGTGCTAGGCATGGTATGACACTGTAGCATGTCGTTCCTGGCACGACACATGAGCCCAGGTGGGCCTGGAAAAAATGGGCCGGGCTGGGCCGGCCCGCCCTAGCCTGTTTGATACCTCAATGCAAGGGTTTGGTTGAGCATTTAGATGAGTTTTTTTTTTTTTTGAAATCTTATTATGTATTTGGCCATATGGATTTTGTGTAACTAGCTTTTATTTTGTATGTGAATATTTTAATTTGATAGTTTATACATATTCATGATATTCTCTATAATTTATATGAGGAATCTTAACTTTTTTTTTATTTTCTTCCACTAAATTTTTGAAGCTGAGTATTTAAAAAATAAAACTAATATGAAAAATAGTAAGGGAAGAAGTATATTTTGACTTGTCAATAGTTTTCTATAGACATGTGGTCGACATTAGGCAATACTATTTAATTTTACAATATAAATTCATTTATTTTGGATCAACATTATTGATAAATTCCCTTCATTTAATTTTACATATATTTTATGAGTAATTTACTAAATTTATAAAAACTCACAATTAAAAATGTAAAACTCATCACATTGATATTTAAAGTATTTTAAATCTTATAAAAATTAATTAATCAACCCCCAAAGTCTCAAACATGTCACGGCTCTCGAGTGGATCTACTTAGGGGTCATGATTATTATCATTGGCAACTCAAAGTTCTATAAGATAAAATTCAAATTATCTCATGTGAATCCTCCCAAATGTCAGGCTAAATTTCATTTGATTGATATATATTTCATAAATTTTATATTTGATTTGTATTGTGGTTTGATTACTGATAGATATGATATTTACTTTACACTAAAATTAAGATTTTACTAATGATATGTTTACATATGTTATGATGGTAGATGGTAAAATGTAAGTCTTGAAGTAAATTCATGTGTAAATATAGGAAGTAAGTGATAGCTCTTTTAATACTGATGTGTGAGACAAACTTATATATCAAACCTCAATTTTATGGTAAGTTTAAACATATGAGCATGGTTCTTAAAAAGTAAAAAAGTATAAATATTTTTATAAGCCAATTCATTGTGCATATCTTAGATGAACTGGTCCTCAATTAATATTGGGGTTCTATATAATATTTTGCTAAGGGTTTCAGCATTTTTGTATAAGCCATATTTTATAATGGTGGATGATGACATATAAAACATGAGACATTCATGAGTTGAAATGACTCATAAGGTGGTAATAGTCCTATGAGTTATTTTCTATCATATGGTTTCTACCGGTGAGATTTAAGAGAAGATATATGTTAATTATCACAAATATGACACTTATGAAGCCAAAGTACAAACATTTTTAACACCACGTCAATTCATATTTTTATGACATATGAGGTTAGAGAATAAAAATACATATATTAAATAACCATCAAGTATAATTGATGAGTTGACTAAAAGTTGTGAGACTTCTGAATGACCCTCGAGTGGTAATAACTTGTCATTTTGATAGTAAAATACTGAGATAATAACTATGAGGAGATCATCATTGGGGAGAGCCTAATAAGTGAGAACCACCTTATATGCAATAAGATAATAGTACATTTTCATAATAATCTAACCTTTATTCTCTAACCAAGCATAATAACAACCTGATCATTTTAATCCATTGACTAGAATATTAGTTGAATCACTACTAGTTGATTGAACTAATTACACAATTTCAATGAGATTGATATTTGGATGAAATTATACTTTACTTCCTATAATGCTTGTATAATTGTGAAACTATGTTAAATGAGAGATCCTCACCCAATAAGCTTTTAGAATTTTACTTAATTCTAAAAATTAGGTATCATAATAAAGTTATAACAAATTTTTAGTAATATTCTCGAGGATTATGTAGTTTGGTTAGTCAACTTTAGTTGATGTAGCTATAATTAAAAATTCTTTTCAAGGTTACTTTTTGTATAATAATATTTTTTTTTTGCACATTAATTTATACTACTTGTTTTTTGTTACTTTTTGTATCTTTTGGTTTGCATTTATTTAGCCACAAATCATTAAAGTCAAATTCTAGGACTTTCGCATGTACGAGAATGGTATTTAGTCTTTGTAACACTCTAGTCATGTTTCAGAGGTCCATGAATGCTATTTTTATTGATCTTAATAAAAAAATTATGGAGAAATTTAAGGATGCTTTTCTTATATTTAAATATTTTTTTAAAGATGCTTGCATAACTTAGAGGTTGTATTAAAGTGATATCAATAGAATATTTTTTATCTCCAATTGGGAAAAATATCACTTCATAGTTAATGAATAGATCATACTCGGATATATAGTATCTCCTAAAAGATTGGAGGTGGATGATACAAATGTGTTAGTTATTAAAACCCTTCCACACCCTAATACAGTCAAGGGGGTGAGGTGTTTTCTTGGGCACATATGGTTTTATTAGTAATTTATTATTAACTTTTTGAAAATGACAAAACTATTATTTAAATTATTAGAAAAAAATATGATATTCAATTTTGATCAAGAATGCATCGATGCTTTTGAATTATTAACAAAGAAATTGGTTAAAAACCCAATCTTGACCATGTCATGATAGGAGGAGCTATTTTTTATCATGTGTGATGAAAGTGATTATACCTTGAGAGTTGCGTTATGATAGAAATGAGACATAATCTGTATGATTCTTTCATAAATAAGTCAGACCTTAAATGAAACCCAAGTGAATTATACAACCATAAAAAAGAAAATATTAGCCATGGTTTTCTCCTTTGACAAATTACTACAATACATTCTCGGAAGAAAGGTGATAATTTATTTGGATCATACAATTATATTCTACTTGGTGATAAATAAAAAGATAAGTCAAGACTAATGAGATGGGTACTCTTTCTCCAAGAATTTGAACTAGAAATTTAGGTTAAGAAGGAGATTGAAAATGTGATACTTGTTAGCCTATCATTTATCATAATTGGAATCTGAGGATAAAAAAACTAGGAGAGGCTAAAATTTTGGATGATTTCTAAGATGAACAAATTTTGATGATTGTGGACAAACTACCATGGTATGTTGATTTCGTATACTATTTAGCATGCATTATCTTATCTTGCTTTCTCATGTCATACCAAAAGAAAAATTCTCGTATGACATGATAAACTATCAATGAGATTATCCACTTTTATTTAGAAAATAGACCAATTTGATTATAAGTAGAAGATCATCCCCAAATATTACTCATCTTATGGAGAATATTTTGGAGGCAACAAAACTATCTTGATGATATTGTAATATGCTTTTTTTTTGCCTTCATTATTTTGAGATTATCAAAATATGGTGTGATGCTGCAATAGATGCTAGAGATTGGGTGACATATATATATGACACAAAATGCTGCTTAACTTTATTCTCGAAGTGAAGATTTTTGATGTATAAGAAATTGATTTCATGAGACTAGGCACACATTGTTATGTATCATAGGTACTGATGAAGAGATTCATTTATGTGACTACTAATTTAGTGCATACTTGATGAACCATGAGACTAGGCATAAGAAGGAACTTTCATATTATCCTTAATCAAACGAGCAAACAAAAAATGAAGTTGAAGTTTCAATACTATGGACCCTTTATAATTTTGACCATTATTCCTTATGGGGTAGTCATAGTGAAATCAAAAAAAGAAGTAAAATTTCAAAGTAAATGGGAAAAGGGTTAAGCATTGCATGATGAAAAGAAAAATTATGGATTGTATGAAGGAATACTAAAAAAAACATAGGTAGCAACAAACGTCATGGCATTAATCATCACTATAACTTTGGAGATATATAAGCTAAAGAAAAAGACCATGGAAACCCCTAGTGCCATGATTTTGAAGATCTAGATAGAAAAATTTTAAAAGTACAACACAACAAAAAGCCATGGCAATCCACAAAATCACGACATCTAAGAATGATGAAGCCAAAGAAGAAAGCAAAAAAGCCATGGTGATCCAAAATGTTATGATATCCTAGGAAAAATAAAGAAAAGAAGGAAGCCTAAAAAACATAGAATATGATTCGAAGCTGAAAAAAAATTTTGGAAGTAAAAAAGAAGTGAACTATTTAACAAATTTAGCTTAGATTTTTGATGGAGATGACACCTAGTTAATGCTCTAACTACAAATATTAAATATAGCATTGCTTGGGGGAAAACCAATAATTTTATTTTACATGGTATGATGAAATAAAAAAAATATGAATTCACTTGCATAGATCATTGTACACATTTCATGCACCCATAAATTTAGTCATAGAATTCAAACTCAATCACAACTCATTTATATATTCACAAAAAAATAACACCACCATTTATATAGAATAAGATACTCAAATCTAGTCGTAGCAAATATTTATGTATGATAGTTGGAAACTTATATATTTTAGAGTAGGATAATTACTTTGGGAAAGAGCAATTATTTTAGTGTGAGAGTTTGTTCCCATACCAAATGCCAAATAAAAATTGGTATTTGAGTAATAATGTATGATGTGAATTATAGTGAAATTAGTGGGTTTTTATATGAAATATAAGATTTGATAGAATTGTTGAAAAAGAGAAGAGAGAAAAGTCATGTAAAGTTATAGTATTCTTTGTAACACCTTCATGAGCTTATAGATCAGATTCAATATCTATTCTTAGCCAAAGTTCTATACAAATAGTCATGGCAATCTTCATATTCTTTTTGGGCGTGAAACTTTCTTAGAGTCACCACCATACTAGCTCAATAATATTTTTATAGTTGCAATATTAATTTTATGTCATAGTAGCTAAATATGTCACTAATATTCAAAGCCATGATCATTCTTCAATATCTTGATTCTATCATTAAAGAGCAACAATTAGTTTGGAAAAAGCCATTATTTCTCTCCAGCACCACGATTTTGCCTACATAAAGCTCAAGAGAGCATTTACTTGAGTTGCAAGCATTTCTAGAGCTATGCATCTTTGCTCTAGAAAAAAGACCAATGTCATGACTATGTCCAACACCATGATTTTAGATTATAGATGAAAAATAAATGAGCAATGACCATTCCAAATGTCATGACTTTATATTATATAGAGGAAAAGTATGAGTCACAAATATTCTCAATGTCATGACTTCATGTTATTGAGAGGAAATACACGAGTCATGACTATTCCCAATATCATGAAAATCTAATACAATAAATAAACCAAAGCTATGATCATTCCCTGGCTCAATGACTGTGTTATAGAAATACAAAGCTAAAGTTATGGCCCTTCCCTAATTCCATGACTTCTCACTTAAAAAAATGCACCCAACCATCCAAGTATAAAAACAAAACTTAGAGCCAAAAATGAAAAGATAAATAGGGTACAATAAAATAGGTAAAAAAACTAGGATTCGGGAAAAATTTTTGTTCGACCTTAGGTGGAGATCCATGATCAAAAAGATGATGCAAGAAACAATTAAATATCCTAAGGGTGGAGTGCAAATTTTGATTCTCGTCTAGGGTCAGATCTAGGGTGCATGAACGAAAATTATGGGTTTAGAGTTTAGATTCCTAGACATTCTTGATGGCTATCATTAACAATCTAAAATTTCATGATATATATTTCAAATTATCTCATATGATTTATATCATAATATCAGGATAAATTAAAATCTAGGATTAATATATTTTATTTCATGTGATGTATATATAATTAATAAATTTTATATTTGGTTTGAATTATGATTTGGTTATTAATAGATGTGGTGGTTCTTTAGAACTAAAATTAGAGTTTTACTAATGGTAGTTTGTGAGTATTATTATGGTGGATGATGAAAGGTAAGTCAAGAAGTATACTTATATGTAAATGTAGGATTGAAGTGATAATTCTTCCATAAATGATGCATGAGATAAATTTATATGTCTAAACTCAATGTTGAGGCAAGTTTAATCTTATAAGTATGATTCTTATGAAGCTGAAAGTAAGAACTATTTTATAGGCCAATTTATTATGCATATCTTAGACAAAATAACTCTTTATTCATGTGTGAATTTTATAAATTATTTTTCTAAGGGTTTCACCTTTAGATTTTAGTGTGTGTCACATGTCATCATGGTGGATGGTGATATGTAAGCTATGAGATATGTATGAGTGAATGTAACTCATAATATGTTGTTAATCTTGTGAGTTACTTTCTATCATATGACTCTTAATATGGTGTTAGTCTTGTGAGTTATTTTCTATCATATAACTCATATTAGTTAGATTTGAGAGAAAACATATGTTAGTTTTTATGATTTATGAAATTTACAAAGCCAAAAGTATAAATACTTATAATATTAATTGAATTCATGTCTTTAAAGACACATGAGTTGGAGAATAATAATACATATATGAAACAACCATCAAGCATAGTTGATGAGTTGAATAAAAGCTATGGATTTATGAGTGATCCTCAAGCAGAGATAATTTTGTTATTTTATTGGTAATATACCAAGAGGACAACTATGAGGAAATCATTATTAGGGATGACCCAATATATTAAAATTACTTTATATGGCAGTAGAGTGCTAGGGCATTTCATAATAATTTAATATTCATTCTATAACTAATCATAATAATAAACAAATAATTTAGACAAACTATTATGTATGATGAAATGAATCAACTATAGAATTTAAGAAACTTACTAAAAACTCAATTTTATTCTTCGAACTAGAGCAACATGTGACTCATTATTGGTTGATCAAGTTGTCTATATAATTTTTGCATGATCAATATATAATTGAAAGTCTACTTTACTACGTGTATCTCCTATATATTTGTGAAATAAGCTGAACTAGAAACTCTCATCTAATGAGTTTTTGAGACATTACATATTACTAAAAATTGGGCATTGTAACAAGATGCACCAATAAACTTTCTTCTTTTTTGTGCATTATTGTTCTATTTTTCTTCTTTAATGAATACCTTTTTGGTTTAACCATCCAAGAAACTATATGTGTAAACCATATTAAAGATCAAAGTTTTTCCAATTATATGGAAATTTAGGGCATCATATCCCACTAAACCATATTTGTTATTTGTAGTATTGATAAAGAATAAATTTATAATATACAAAAGCATGATGCTAATTCTAAAGGCACTTTGCTAGAGTCAAAGCTACATATAAGAACTACTAAAATCATGTGCCCAAGGAAAAGCACCAACATACAAGTGGGGTACATAGATCCAAATCCCATGCATCATCTTATCCCTAATATGTAAAACTAGGCCCAGGTGCTCAATCTTAGATGCTAACATTAAACAAAATAATTATAAAAAAAAACTTTTTAGTCAATTAATTCTTGAGTGCACATTAGAATGCAATAGGATTCACCCTATTAGAGTAACTCATCAGAGCATCTCCAACGGGCTAGCTAAAAAAGATATTTTCGATATTTTGTTGAGTGTGGTTAGAAAATTAGGGCTCCAACACGCTCGCTATCCCACTCGCATTTTTGCCCCCTTGGCTTCTCGCTCAACAAATGTAACAAACATTTATCGCTCAGCAAATCACTTTTTCCCTAAATAATTCTTGGCCTTCTTCGATATCTACTAGTTCCAACGACACCGGCAGCAACAAAAACCCAACTTCACACCGCACCTCCGATATTTTGCTGAACTTGGTTGGAGTAAATTTTGAAGTGTTGCTAGCTAAAATACTGAATTGAATATTTAAATATATTTTAATTAGTTATTTTGTTGAGCATGGTTGGAGATACTCTCATGTCACAGTCATTTGATATAAAATATCAAGAAACCACTATATTGAGTCTTTGGGTTACCCAAAGATTAATTAGGTGTGTAGAAGTTGGAAAAAATCTTAAATCCATACATATATATTTTTTAATATATTATCATAAATTGTAATAAAAAATAAATTTATATTTAATACTCATGATAGTGTTGTTTTTTGTTTGAATTGAAAATAATTATGTTATAGTTTGGAAAGGTCATGATTAAGATTTTTATTTTCTATTGAGTTTTCTTTATTTATTTTTTATTTTCAAATTGAATATAGATTAAACAATAAGCTTATGATCAAGGTTCAATAGTAATTGGATTCAAGTCCAATTGTTGATGGATTATTGTAAAATAAAACTAAAAGTATTTTAACTTTTTTGAGATTAGGATACATGGGAATCTTTTATATGGAGATAAAAATGATTGGGGTATCTCACAAGGATAAAAATATAATTTTAAATTTAAAGTTATAAACTTTTTCAATGAATACCTAGAAATTATTGACATTTTCTTAGAAATTATTGAACTTTCCTTCTTAAACTCCCCTCAAGTTGGAGAGTGAATATCAAGAACTCCCAACTTGCATATCATAGCTGAGAAATCTTCTTTTTCCAATGGCTTGAAGAACACATCTGCAAATTGATTTGTTGAGTCAATATGTTGGGTTACAACTAAACCATTTTACATTTTTTCATGAACAAAATGACAATCTATCTCTATATGCCTGATTCTTTCATGGAAAATGGGATTGGTTGCTATATGTAAGATGATTGTGTCATCACAATATAACAATGTTGGCTTCAAATGAAATATTTTCAAATCTTCAATTAATGAGCATGGCTAGGATCATTCACAACATTTGCCTATCATGACTCTATATTTGGTTTATGTCGAGGAGAGAGATATGGTTTTTTTGCCTTTTTGTCTGGCAAAAAATAAGGGAAGATCCTAAAAAAAAACATAATAATTCATAGTAGATATATGAGATATTCGATAATCAACCTAATCCAAAGCAGAAAAAACTTGTAAAGATGAATTATTTTGAGAAAGGAAAAACAAGTCTGGTCTTGGACTACTTTTCAATCAATCTAATACGTAGAGAAAACTTCCATGTGTGCTTTGTATGGTGCATGCATGAAAATACTTAACACATGTACCGACTAGGTGATATCTAGTTGCGAAATATTCAAATAAAATAGCCATCCAACTAGTCGCCTATACTTAGATGAATATTTAATCAAGTTGCATGAATTCAAAAGATTTATGTTTTATTCATTGGGAAAGTTCATAGGTCTAGCAGCAAAAATGCCATTATCTTTTAAAATTTTTAAAGCATAGTTTTGCTGTGAAATCAAAATACCTTTCTTTTACCAAGAAACTTAAATGCCCAAAAAATACTTCAATTCTCCTAAATATGTAATATGAAGATAACTATTTATAAATTATTTGAGAGCTATTATGGAATCGACTTCGTTATTCATAATAAGAATGGAATTGCTATATATCAATGACACTATAATAAATATGTCATTCTGACACATGAATAATGAGTAATCGGCTTTGGATTGAACAGAGCCAATATCTTGGATAGTAGTAGAGAACTTGACAAACTATTGTATTGAATCTTTCTTTAATACATCTAATTACTTGTGAAGGCAACACACTAGATGCTCTCCATATTGTTAAAGACTAATAGATGGAGACATAAATTTATTTATGGAGATTACCATGAAAAAAAATATTATTGATATCGAGTTGATGGAGAGACCAATTATGGCCAATTCCTAAAGCCAATAAATAATGAAAAATAATCATTTTAGCAGTAGGAGAAAATGTGTCATGATAATCTATTCCTTTAAATTATTCATAACCTTTTGTAATCAAACAAGCTTTGAAATACTCAATAGTATCATCCGAGTGTCTTTTTGAATTTAAAACCTAATGATATCCAATATGCTTCTTTCCAAGAGAAAGAGAAGTGGTGGACTACATGTGGTTGGCTTCCAAAGTGGCCAATTTAGATTGCATTGCTTCTTGTCAATGAGAATGAGAAGCTACTTGAATATAAGATATAGGCTTGATATATTAACAAATTGTAGTGGTAAAAGAGCAATATGAGGAGTAATGATGATAATAGACAAAATTTCAATCAAGATATTGCATACCTTTTTGTGAACATGAAATAAAGACGACAAATAGTAGAGAGGCATTACTTAGTTACAAATATAATCATTTAAAGCTATAGAAGAGTGATGAGGTCTTTGAGAAAGAGATAAAATAGGCTTGAGATGAGGATTAGCATGTGATGGTTGAGTACAAACTAGATTCAATGGTGAGAGCTATTGGATGAGAGAAATTGGGTCATGTGATGATGTTTATTGGACTTGTGGGTAAGAATTAGATACAAAAAGAGGAATCACAAGGTTTGAATTTGAGGAAGTGAATGGAATGGATTGACATGTAAATATAGTTTCATGAAAAACAACAACATTACAGTAAACATTTGGTGGGTGGAAAGGTCATAAAGCTTGGAAGCATTCTAACAAGTTGAATAGCCAATAAAAATACATCATTTGGCTCGAGGAGTAGGCCCATGGAAGATGTTCTCATTTGTAGCATAGGCAAGACACTCAAAAAGGCATATATGGGAATAAGGAAGCTTACCATAAAGTTGTTCAAAATAAGTTTGAAAAGATATGAATTATGTGAACCAACAATTAATGATATGAATAGTAGTATAAATACATTCTACCTAAAAATATAAAATGGTGGTCAAAAAAATAAAAAGCTCTTGGTGACTCAAGAATATAATGATGTTTGTACTCTAAAACTTCATTTATTGAGGGGTGTAGACACAATATTGTTGGTAAGTAAATAGTAACATAGAGAAGAATTCTCCACCATTATTTGCCTGAATGTTGCTACAAAAATATGAAGTTGTATTTGGATAAATGAGAAAAAATTGACAAGTAAATATTATATTTCACTTTTGTGATGCATAGAAAATTTTCATGTAAAATCTAAAATTTATCATCTATAATAGTCAAAAAATATTTCACACCAGAAACAAAGGTAAATTATTATAAGATCCTCATATGCCACTATGAATTAATTCAAAATTTCTAATAGTTGAGATCAAAGTAATGGAAAATAGAATTCAACTTTGTTTTAAAAATGTACAAACACCACAAGCATTATTAGACTAGAAAGGAAAACTTAATAGTGATGACACAAAGCAGTGGAGAAGATTATTTGAGAATTAGATGAATAACAAAAAGTGGTTGATGCAGATGGAGTTTGCTGTTTTGGCTTCTCTAATGCTAAGACAACTAAGTAATAAAGTTTCTCATTATTTACCCAAATCAATCATCATCTTCTTCATCAAGTCCTAGAAAATACACCAATGAGGGAAAAAGGTAACTAAATAATTGAGACCTTTGACCCTAGTAACATGGCTCATAGACATTAAATCCACCTTGAAGGATGACACACCAAGCATATTTTTTAAAAAAAATAGCAGAATTCAAATATAAATTTCTAGTGGATGTAATTGGAGCCTTTTCTCCACTTGGCTTAGCAATAGAAATGGTGGAAAAAAATGTATGCTTACTACTATTAACAAGCAAAGTTGGACATAAAGTAATATGGTCTGTTGAGAGACCTACTATAGGTCATGGGTCAAGTCCCATCGGGTGACTGCTCCACAGGGTGGGTTATTTAAAAAAAAATCAAGCCACAATTTATGAGGTTGATTGTGATTGGCCATCCACATAAGCCAATAATGAGTTGCATGTTCACACAATAGGTTATGATAGAGATAGTCCAGCACAACCTTGCACTCACTTGTATCACCATGTCATGTTGGGTTGGCCAGCTAGTTCATATGTCAAAATGTCGTGTCTTGCACGACATGGTGGCACCACCATGTCTCACTCAAATGAGCCGTGTCGTGGGCTATACCAGCATAACATGACCCTTTTGACATATCTATCATAATGTTGAAAAAATGTGGATTTACAACATCAAGCTTGATTCCATGCAACATCTAGCTTGTGTCCATGTAGCATCAAATGTTAACATTAATGTGAATAGGTGAACTCCACTTTGCCCGCGTCAAAAATTATTATGGATTTTTCATTTTTCTTCTATTAACGGAGATTCTTTTTTTTTTTGTAATCATCCCAATCTCAAGTGTCTTCAACTTCTATTTTATTTTATTCTCTAGTTTATTTTAAAACAATGTATCCAATGTAAGATAAGTGACTTATTTATTTATTTATTTATTGTTTTTTTTTTGTTTTTTTTTTTTATATTTTTTATATTTTTTATATTTTTTATTTTGATTTATTTTTTATATTTTTTATATTTTTTTATTTTTTTATTTTGTTTTATTTTTGTTTTATTTTTTTATATTTTTTTATATTTTTTTTGTTTTTTTATTTCTTTTTTATTTATTATTATTATTTTTTTATTTTTTAGAGTGACCATTGTGACCCCTCTACTTTATTGAAAACTTTTTTAGTGCATTTAATACAAATAGCTATTAGTATTCTTATATACTATTTTCTATTAAATTAAAATAAATATCAATAAAATTTGAAGTAGAAAAATTTAAATTGGTCTATAGAAGATAATGATAAAAACTTTCTTAAAGAAAGAAAATTACCAAGAATCAATTTAAACAAAGCTGGGAAATATTTAAGAAAAGAAGTGGGATCAAATGGATGATAATGTTATTTCTAGTTTATATATGACATTGACATATGATATATTATCAAATATATTTGAATTATAGTCGATGAAAAAAATTTGGTTACTTTGATAAATATATATGAAGTCATATCATCTTACAATAATATTTTTCTAAAGGAAAGCTTTATATTCTTTTAATATTTGAATCTGCTTCGATGATGAAATACATTAATATTTTGAAAATGTTATTCTTTCAACTCTCATCTATGGATGATAAGATAGAAGAGGAAGAATGTGCTAAACACTTACTCTAAAATTTATTGGATTCAAATCACTATCACATCATAAACATGGTCATTGGTATTGTGAGGGAAAATTTAGTCTTTAATGATGTTACATCTATTGTACTTGAAGAATAGAGTAGGCATAAAAAATCTATATAGTATATTTTTTTATTAACAAATTGAGGATTTGATTGTTCCCAAAAAAATATTGGTAGAATGGGGATCCACTGAGTCAAATAAGTGTAGAGCAAAATCATTGACTTAGAAGAAAGTGAAGTACTAGTTTATATTGAAAGCAAGAGCATGTAAAAAGAGAGTGTTGATATTATATAGGAGGAATATAGAAAAATATCAGAAGAAAAGAATATGAATCATCAATTGCTTAGGATCGTGTGGCAAGTACTCCAAGTAATTGTGAAATTTTATATTGTGAGGTATAAATTACTAAAGTTCATAAAAGGACTAGCTGATGTCTAGTTGATGGAATTAAGAGCATCATATCATATGACTTCTCAAAAAGAATGGTTACATCAATAAGAACCTATTTTGAAAGGATATGTGTTTATGAGAGATGATCGATCCTTATAAATCACTAGTATTGCTACTATCATAATTAAGATGTATGATGATACATTAAGCATCATCAAATAGGTATGATATATGAAAGGCCTAAAGAAAAATCTTGTATTTTGAACAATTTGATATTGATCAGTGTAAAATCCATAATTAAAATGAGACCATAAGGATAGTTTAAAATGTACTTGTAGTCATGAAAAAAAAATTAGCCACAAATTTATATAAGCTTAGAGGAGATATACAACAAGAAGAAATAATTATTATTTCAACAAGTTTGAAGGACAAATTAATGATGATATGAAAGCATAAACTATGTCAAAATAAGGTTTAAAAATTATTATTGAACAAGAACTTCTACTAGGGCTCAAAAAAGTCTTGTTACGCTTTTATGAGCATTGTGTCACAAGTAATCAACATAGATTAAAAGTTCAATAATTTTAATACTCGAAAAAAATTTATTCTTGAATTGATTCATTTTGATATTTCGGAAGTACCAATTCTATCATTGGAAATGCAAGAAACTTCATATCTTTTATTGATAACTACTCTAGGAGTTGGATGTACCCAATCAAATTGAAGGTTGCCTTGTGTTTATTTTTTAAATATTTAAAGCATATATAGAACTTGAATATGAACAAAAAGATCAAGTATTTAAGAACTGATAATTAATGAGAATATACTAGTAGTTAATTTGATACCTTTTGTCAACAAGAAAACATCAAGAAATAGTATACAATGTGTTAGTTATAGTGCTCTAGGCCTATCGTATGGACATGATATTTTAACTATTTGTAAGAATTAATTATTATTATGATTTGCATGTTAATTATATATATGTCCTTGAATAATATTATTATTCAAGGATATGTGTAAGAATAATATTTTAAATATTAATTATTTGTTATTCTAAATATCCCTAATCGGTTATTGTCATGGTATAAGATTAGTATAAAGTTTGATTGATATTCATGGGATGGATATGTGTATGAGATACAAATTAATTTATGAACTATTTGTTGAGAACAAATATTTGACAAACTCATCTTGAGATTAATACATGATCAAAGTCATAAGTTAATCTCTAATAGTTATGTCATTAAATCTTTTAACATGAGATCGATATAGTTGTTAACATAAAGAATATTATGTTTTGGTATAATCAAGTATTGTCTTTAATCAGATGAATATAAAGGTTATACTTGAACATTATAAGAATGTAGTGAGATATGAGCAATTAAGCTGGAATTTATCACTCTTATTATAAGAAAGATATCTTTGGGTGTCCTCAACAATTAAGACTGAGAAATACATAGTCGTTCTCAAATGAATTGATGGAGATCAATGTCATTTATTTAGTCAGTCTAATTAGGTTTTGAGTATTCAAAGATAGAATGATGAAGGTTGACTTTGTCCATGCCTTATATTCTATCAAGATATTATGAGACAAAAAGATTATGCTATTAGCTATATTGAGGTTATTTTGGATCATGAGCTTTTCATTTAACTTGGGTTGTTATAATATCTTATTAGAGGGTACTTATGACTCGTATGATCAAAATATGATTTAGGTCTATAACCAGTATTAATTAAACATATAGGGTCACATATTAAGAATGAATAATAATAATAATTATGGTTTTTTATTCTCTGCAGTAATTTAAAATGATGAGATTCTTTTAAATTGCAAATAATAATTAATTATTTTTTGAATTCTAATTTAATTTTGAGAATTTAATTTCAAGATTTAAACAAATAATCAATCTGTTATATTTTTTTATTGAATAAGAAAATAATTTGTAAAGGTTTTTTTAAAAGAGTTTTAAATATATATTAATATATATATATATATATTCATTTCCATATCTGATAAGGTTTTGAATTTTTATTTGTTATTATTTAAGAAAGTTTTAAATAAAATTCAGATTTAAATTTAAATTTTTATTATTTAAAAGAGTTTTAAATAAAATTCGGATTTATTTAAATTGTTATTATTTAAAAAAGTTTAAATAAAATTTAGATTTGACTCAAATCCTAGCCGACTTGTGTGTGTGTGTGTGTGTGTGTGTGTGTGTTTGTGTTTGTAACATATATGGTAAGTAGCCGTCATCTTTTACACTGAGAAATAGAGAAAATGAAAAATCCTAATTTCATTTTAAAGAAAATAAAACTGAACTAGTATTCAACAATATTATTTGTTATTTGTTCGTGTGTGGATACTTGTAGAGGGTGGTTGAGTTTCAAAAAGGTAGCACCTTTGAAGATCCAAATAAACCACGACGCAAACTTGAAGACTTGACTAATCGATCTACAAGATGTAAGTTTCGTTTAACTTTTCTTTGTATTTTTATGAAGCACATGTGATCCTTGGTGGGTTAAGGGATAAAAATATAAATTCTACTACGTTTATATTCCAAATAGATTAGATATTCTACCAGAAACCAAAACACAATGACATGTATTCCACCGCAAAATAGCATAGTAGATTGTATAAAAAGAACCTTTTTATAATTAACAAGAGTCATGTTAAGAACTGTATGAATGGTTAAGTCATTTTGGGCAGAAGCAATCAAAACCTCCTATTTTATGATCAAGATTAGTCACCATCATATGTGATTGACTTGAAGACAAATGGGTTTGTTATATTTAGTTTAATGTTTGCTATGATTTTGATAAGACTAGACAATGCACGAGTAGTAAGAGTTGGTAGTCGATATATGATGAATCCTAGTAATGAACAATGAAGTGATGTAAAGAGAAATTTGAGATATTTCAATAATATCTCAAATACTATAAAATGTTATGGAAGTTCAGACCTCATATTATGAGCTATGTCGATTCAAATCATTTGGAGATATTGACAATAAAAAAGTCCATCATTAACTAAATGTTTATTCATCCTGGAGAAGATATATAACTTGTGTTTCAAAGCTATAGTCTATCACTTCTACTTTTATGACAGAGAAAGAATATGTTATAGCTACACAAGATAGT
Organism: Sapria himalayana; assembly: GCA_029783825.1. NCBI lineage: Eukaryota > Viridiplantae > Streptophyta > Magnoliopsida > Malpighiales > Rafflesiaceae > Sapria > Sapria himalayana. Next base: position 370,595 of record JAREIK010003317.1, read on the forward strand.
AAAGAGATAATCTAATTGCAATTACTATTGGAAGATATTGGACAAAAAAAAAGATTGTTACTTAATTGTATGATAATTAGAGTACTCTGCACTTAGCAAAAAATCTAATTTTTTACTTGAAAACAAAATATTTCAGAGTATAATATTATAGTGTAAGAGAAAAAAAATAGAATAAGATAATATGGATATATAAAAAATTCATGTAGAAGACGATATGTGTGATGTATTCACAAAGCTATTAATGGGAGACAAGTTCATATAATATCTATTTTTTATTGGCCCACTATAAACTTAAATGACATGTAACGTCAAATATTAAAATTAACATGGGCAAGAGAACATCACCTTATTAAATCATATAAAATATCTTGTGGATTCTTGATTTTTTTCTCTATAAGATGTTCTTATCTTCTAAATCATCACAATCCTGTGTATCTTTATCTTGTGTTTTTATTTTATTGTTTAGTTTATTTTAAAGTATTGCAATAGAATTTTATATTTCAAATTATTTCTATGAGTTTTTTTTTTTTTTTAAATTGACACTTCATTCAAAAGTTGATGTTCCATCATAACAATGAGAAACAACAAAAAAAGAAAGATGGGCAAAAAGAGAAGCGAGAGGGCAAAGAGCTAGAGTTTCATTCCTCCCTCCAATAGCATGTAAAATAAAACTAAATTTATTTTAATTTCATTAAGATTGACATATATGAAAGTCTATAATAATTGAGTCTGAGCTCTCATTGAAATATTTAAAGAGATAATTTTAAATATAATTTTGTGAACTTTCTTTAATGAACATCTAGAAATTATTTAACTTTACTTCTAATTTATAAATTATTGACCTTTCCTTCTAATTTATAAATTATGGACCTTTCCTTCTAATTTATAAATTATTGACCTTTCCTTCTAATTTATAAATTATTGACCTTTCCTTCTAATTTTTAAATTATGGACCTTTCCTTCTAATTTATAAATTATTGACCTTTCCTCCTAATTTATAAATTATTGAACTTTCCTTCTAATTTATAAATAATTGACCATAATTCCTAATTTATAAATTATTGATCTTTCCTCCTAATTTATAAATTATTGACCTTTCCTTCTAATTTATAAAGTATTGACCTTTATTGGGTTTTATTAATTATATTAAAGTATCTCCAACCCACTCTCTATTTTATAATCTACTCAAATAGTTCAACAAATATAGAGAGTCATTTGAGATCTCTAAATTTTCTCTCTCCCTTTTTTCTCTCTATCTCTCTCTAAATATATTTGACTTTTTTAAAATTATTGGAAATTAAGTATAAAATAGAGAGTATGGTTGGAGTATGTTCTAAAAACATGCTAACTAAAGTAGTGAATTTAATATTCAGATATATTTTGAGTAGCTATTTTGTTAAGTATGGTTTGAGATAATATTAGAGCAACTCCAATGGGAGTTGCTATAAGGGGTGTCATCTCCATAACTGCTAAAATGACACTCAAACAATAAAAAAACTTGCTCCAATAGAATTAGTATAAGAGGTGACAAAATATCATCAAATATCTTGGGGTGTCATATTTGGCAACCTTGGAGAGAGAATATAAAGGATGCAAATTAGCAGTTATGGCTACTGTGCATCTCAAAGAATCTTTCTCATAGGTTAAAAAAAAAACATTAATTAAAAAATATTTAATTATTAAAATAGCACCTTATTTTGGCACCTACCATTGGAGTAAAAATATGTTTAGGGGTGCCAAAAACAATGTTCAAGTTTACAAAATAACATTTGGCACTCCTTTTTAGCATCTCCCATTGGAGTTATCTTACACTACCCCAAGGAATAAAAGATTAGATTTCTAAACAAATAGATGGAAAAAACAAATCCTATAATTTAAAATAAGAGAATCTAAAAAGATTAGATTTCTCTAAAAAGACTCGAGATCTATTTTTAGATAGACTCAGAGTCCATTATTTGTATAAATTAAAACGTAAAAAACTAAGGGCAAGGGATAGACTCGTGGCTCTCCATAATTGGGGTTGTTGAATGTTGCCTAGCGCTCAAGTTATCGGTATCTCGAAAAGCAAACGGATGTCATATGTTTTCTAACAATGGTATAAAATAACGGGTTGTTGCCAACACCGACTAGATCAATCACCAATCATGGTGGACGTCAGATTCCACAGTCAATCAAAAATCATAATCTTGAAGCTTATCTTGCTGGTGGGTCATACTTTTTACTCGCCAAAACATCCACATCGATCATTCCGGTTTGAATCTTCAACCGAGGAGAGAATTCACGAAGATAAATCAGATTGAATATAATTTAGTCATTTTCAGAAGATTGGGGGGGGAGGATTCAACTCCATGCCAACCACAACTTGCATATGCACTGCATCAGAAATGGAAAAAAACGGTTGACGTAACGCAATCCCCATTTGGACCGTAGAATAGACAAGTAACTAAAATCTGTAAAAGTCTGGGCAACCATCTGAGTGAGTTGGACGCGAAAGAAGGGGGGGGGGGGGGGAGAAACGAGCAGGTCAAAACAAGAAAAAGTTGGATATTTTCGAGTGGGTGGTTTGGTTGGGACTGGCTGAAACGAGCGTCGCCGCTCCGGGTTGAACTCTAAAGCTGTTACGGCTGCGTTTCAAACCGTTGGCGGGCCACTGCGCGTAGTTTCATGTTAGATGTAGGTGGGGAGGGGGGCGGGGGCTACTGTGGGTTTGCAGCAGGCTGTTCGACAGGTCGCTGTTGCCAGGGAGGCATCATAAAATTATTGGCAACTGAGATATGAGTGAAGGAGAAGACACAGGCCAGGCCAGGCCAGGCCAGGAGGTATCATTGAATCATTGAATCATTGAATCATTGATCTATAAAGTTGCCGCCTAACTTCCGGCCCCCAGCCCAATCTCACATTTATTTGCTTCGTTGCCCGGAGAGAGAATTGATGCACATTTACTACAACATAAAAATGAAACAAAAAAAGAAAAAAAAAAAAAAAGAAATTTGAGTTTTGGAATTTTGGTACCCCAAGCACAAATAATTTTAAAAATATTTAAAAAAAAAATTAGATAAATATACACCAAAACACAAAATAATTATGTTTTGTGACACTAAATATTGGAAAACCCAATTTTACCTTGAAATAACCCATCAATAGTTAAATAAATAAATAAATAATTTAAATTAAAACTTCACTCACACTTCAACTTCATTGCTCAACAACAAATATGAGATATGAACACAATTGATTAATAATGCAAAACATCCTTTCGACCACCCACCTACCTGAAAGATAATGCTAGAAAACTAAAATTATATATATATATATATATATATATATATATGCACGCACACACACACACATACATAAATATATAAATATTTATAAATAAACACGTGTGTTTGTGTGTGTGTGTGTGTTATATACATTTATTTACATATTTATATATGTTTACAAAAACACACACGTTTATATATTTATATATGTGTGTGTGTGTGTGTGTGTGTTTATGCTTAAATATTTATAAATGTTTATGTTTATATATTTATATTTATTTATGTTTGAATATCTATATATGTTTATGTTAATATATTTATATATGTTTATGTTTATATAATTATATTTATTTATGTGTAAATATATTCAAATATATGGAATATATTTGCATATGTATATAAGTATTTTCATGTTTATTTGTTTTGTTTCATGTAGTGTAGTTGGATGGTATAATGCTATTTTTCATTGTTATGCATGTGAGTTCAAATCCCAATTTAATCAATTTAAGTTGACATGTTAGTTATGGGCAAAATTATGTTTCCAATTTCTAATAGACCAAAATCCAATTATTTTGCAGTTTGGTGCACATTTTAAATTTTTTTAAAAAATAGTATTATTTTTTTCTATTATTTTGTGTTTGGTGCACTAAAATACATGTTCTTAAAAAAAATTAACAATTTTTATTAAGTAAAAGGTGACATATATAGTGTTAAAATATCACCTTTAAATCAAGACATATTCATGCATTTGCTCAGTATTGCACAACCCAAATTTCGGTGGTTTAATCGGACCACTGTGTCATGTTGGACACAACACAAAATGAGTGCTTGTGCAATTTCGTGCAAGCATAGGAACATGGGATGTTGGCCCTACATTACGCAATGGCCCCACCTTCCTCATTTGAGGGTACAAGGTATGGCTGCCAATGACACGACACTACCACTAGCCAAAGTCCAAAAACTAGATCGGCAAGTGACCAAGCCAATGTTGTGCAGTGCCCATCCCATGACCCAACTCATTGACCACTACTCAATGGTAATGGGTATGGTAGGGTGGTGGCCACCACCTAGAGGTGTCAAATGGGTTGGGCGGCCCATGAATGGCTCGAGGCCCAGCCCGATTCGACCATGCCTAGCACGGCACTTCACAGTTTTGAATTGTGCCGTGGGTTGGGCTGGGTCGGCCCGTGGCACAGTTCATGTTGTGTTGGGCCAAGCACGGCTCGACGGCGCGATAAACCAGGCCGAGGACCTAGTTATTATTTTTTTAAATTTAGCTAGAAAAACTAGGTACAAACTAGCCCAACCTGGTAAGTCCAGTCACAACATGGCATGAATCGGGTACAAGCTGGGTCATTGATTCTCAAACCGTGGCATGCTTGGCATGACACAATAGCCTGATTGGGCCACTAAAAAATGGGCGGGGCCGGCCCGGCCGGCCCATCCTTTTTGACACTTTTACCACTACCATAGTGCCCTACATTGCCCAATGGCATTATAGTGCTGGTGTGGGTGTGGAACTGGCTTTTATTTTTAAGGTTAAACATTAAAGTAAAACTTTAATTTTTAAAAATATAAATATTAAAATTAAACTATAGAACATTATAAATAAAAATAGAAAAGATATAGAAATGAATAAAAAATACATATATTTTGCTTTCATGTTATAACAAATAATAATAAATTAAAATAACTTTAAAATTAGTAACAAGCCAACAGCATCAGCAATAACATGGGTCGCACGCCATATGCCAGTCCTCTAATGACTTATATCCATGATCAGTATGCGTCTATAGTATGAATTTAGTATTAGCAGTAGCCTCAATATTTTTGATGTCATATGAGTTATCATCCACTAGCAGCTCTTTTGATATATCATGAATATCCATTATTTAATTTTCCTAGTTCTTTAAATATGAAAATGTTTCTATGATATTTAGTCTTAGTGCATATCTCTTATCTGAAATAACATTCATAACTACAAAAAATAGATATTGATACTATGATAGATATTAGAGGGTTCAATAGATCACATATTATCTTAGATAGTATAAGATATGTGGATTTGTATGATTTCCACAAACTCAATATATTTAAATTCTTATTATTGGCATATGATAGGATTAAATAATAATTAGTATTTAATTATTGAGATAGCTCGCTCCTATTTGATGGCCCACCCCTTCATTTGCTCCTAGCTAACTAAATAGAATATTCATCATCTCTGAATATAATATCTATGTATTCGAAGTCTCACTATAACTAACATACCTAGTATCATAATATGTAAATATGTTATCTAATATTTCATGAATCCAACCATCCATTTCTTTTGCTTGGTTCATGATAGTGAATATGTATTTTAATATATATTTTTTATCCCTTCTACCTTAGCCCTAGGATTCATACAAGAAGCCAAGTAATAAAGAGATGAAATAGATGTCAAATATTTTAAATACTTAGTTTTCATCTCAATAATCATGAAACTAAAATCTATGAGCACTTGTTCATCTTATCATAAAAAATCTATAAGAATTTCAAAAATAAAATTAATATTTCTCAGTCTGAATTATCAGTAATAAGTTTATCATTATTACTATTGACATAGCCGGATATTACAATTTGGTAGTCAACATATGACTCTAACATCAGTTAGGTATAATTCTAATGGTGTCTGATATCTATTTGGATTTTTTTTTCTTTTTTAGGCTTATTAACAAACATATAGTGTGGAACTCTTGTTGTCTACTATATGTCTTAAGGTATTTTAGTAATTTTTTTGTTTTCTAAAGTGGGAGAAACAACTTTTATTCTAGTTTATGCTATTATGTTTATTATTTGACACATACACCTTACTACAAAAATATTAGTTAAGAGTTCATCTCTAATAGTTCTGATAAAGATTTTAATGGCAACACCATTAATTGAAGAATTATCAAATATAATACACAAAATTTATTCTGAATATCATATTTTCTAAATATCATCTTCAAACACTTATGTATAGTGGGGTCATCATGATGATAGAGGATCTTAAGAAATCCTATATTTTTTTATTTAATTTCCACTTAGAATCGACTAATGAGTAGTGAGGTTAGCGAATAAAGTATCATTACGACTAGTCTAGGTGTCACATGTCATGGAGATTATTCCTCTATATCTATTGAATTTGTTAATTATTAATTTATTTTTTTATTTAAAATTTTGTATTATATCAATCATACTGGTCAATCTAGAGATTCTATGACAACTAGGTTGGAAGTATATTTGCATAATATGAAAATATACTTTGATCCTTTGAAAATTAAATAGAAGACTTATGTTAGTGATCAATTTCACCATGTTTTTCCTCTCAATCCCATTGTGATAAAAAAAATATGATTTAATGAACCTAAAATTGATTTAACTTCAAAGATCTCATAACTAAGTTGAGTTTGTATGGGATCTAATGGACAATACTTTATGGTACATTGAACAGCACGTCCATTAAGGTGGCCAATTCCACTAGTACTTATATATATATTGCCGAATATTTTTTGACACCCCCAATATTTTTTTTGTTGAAGTGCATCCAAATTAATAAAGTTTATATATTTTTAAGTTTTTAGACAAATTGGTGGAGACCATGAAAGAGAGTCTAATTTAGACCTTCAACCTTTTAGTTTGGTTGTTATTATTATCTATGTCTATGTCTATTTTATTTTTATTATATTTACTATTTATCATTTTTATTAATGTATGAGACTCGACTAGAAGTAATAGAATGAGAGAAGTATTTTTTTTATCCTTATTTTTAAATTTATTTATTAATCTAAAAAATACTAAGTAAAATTAATTAATTAATACAATCGCAATGTATACCTTATAAACTTTATATATGTAGTAGACACTCTGGATATTCCACCTTGTATTCTCATACCTAGAAGCTACAACTTATCACCAAACTAAGACTGAAACTCCACAAAATTTTAATTATATATATTTTTTAAAAAATTAGTACGAATAGAATACAATGTTAATATAACTGCGAGGAGAAGAGGGAAGACGAGATTGCAAATTAACAATGAAATATATATATATATATATATATATATATATATCAATATGCTATTTATTTAATTTTTATTTAAAAATATATTTTTGGGGCAAAAATTCAACAGCTATTGAATTTCTATAAATGAGTCATTGGATACAATAACAATTTGATGACTCAAAAAAAATAAAAAAAAATTATTATAGCCGATAGGACAACGACAATGATATCCTATTAGGAACCCAAATGGGCAACAAATATAAGCAATCCTTTTAAAAATGATTATTTTTTTAAAAAAAAAAGTAATCATGCAACGAGCCACGTCTGGCATGGCATGAGGACCATGCGGCATTGGCCTAGCATGACACGAGTCATGCCATGGCCTGGCACGATTATGTGCCTGGCACGAGCTTAGCACAACTAAATCAAACTGGACTTCATATTATGTCTGGGTCACTCAACCCACTTGACACCTCTAATATTCTATCAATAGTATGATAGTCTAATTGAAAAATGGGCAAGATTGCCCAATCATAGGGACATGAGTTTGATCCCTAGAGATGATAGATATGCTTCTCCAAGTTGTGTTTGTCAATTGCTCTACTCATATTGTTGGGACGAGCTGCTCTGATCTTGATCCCCAAGACCCATATGTGAGAGACTTAAGAGATAATATGAGATTAGTTGAGGGCGAGAGTGAAAAAAAATAATAGAGATGTGCTAAAGCTAGATTAATTAATAATTTATACTTAAAAAAATGTCATTTATGTTTTATAAGTTCTTTAATTATTCATAGAAAATTTATCTATTACTAATTTTTATGTCTTAATTTTATTAGGCATCATCAAATTCAATGTATATCATTAATTTGATTATGAAATAATATTGACAAATCATATAATATTATCTAATATTATTCATATATCATCAAAGATCATTGAAATATTATTTAATATTATTATCATTGGATATCATAAATATTATTAAAAAATTATTTATTATCATCACAATATAATGTAAAGGTCATCTAATATCATTTAACCATCATCTCATATTATTTATTATTTTTTAATATCATCAAAATATTATATAAGTTTTATTGAAATATTATGTAATCTCATATAATATTATTTTTATATCATCTGATTATCAAAATATTATTTAATATCATTATATCATATAATATCTAAAATATCATTTTGTCTTCTAGTATTATCAAACACCAAATAATATCATCAAATATTGAAATTTCATGGTATAACTACATATAACCACAAATATTATCAAATTCTATTAAATTGCAATCTAATAATCATTGGATATTCTCATATGTCTTTTAATGTTTTTTGAAAAATAATTAATTAAGTTAATTATCATAATTAAATTAAACCAATTATTGTTTGACAACAATGAAGATATAGCTCATCATTGAAAAAACATAATTGAATAGCTTCGTATTTTATCCAATATCATTGAATATTATTAAATATCTCTAAATACTATTTTTTTTGAATATCATCATAAAATGATATTAAATGTCATCAAATAAAAAGCATTATGGAATAAAAGCAAAAATATCATCATAACAAAATGAAAAATTCATAATCATTATTATTATCAAAGTTGCCATTACTATTAATATGGTCGCCAAAATGAATCTTAGTTCTCCTAGAAATGTATTCCATCCACAAATTCTCATATAAATCCAACTTTTGAATATGTTGTTTCATTGTGTTCATATAATTTTTTGATGACCATCCTCTTCTTCATTATCCAATAAAATGCTAAGCTTAAAATTTTTACACGTGACCTTATTTATGAATTCATCAAATGTCTAATCTATGTAATGTGCATCTTTTAAATTTTATCTTTTAGGTGCCATACCTAGATATTTCCTTATCATATCATTTTTATTTTTATTTTAAGGTTTTTCACATACATCCATCTTGACACACACACACACACACACACACACACACACACACACACACGTATGTGTTTGTGTGTGTGTGTGTGTGTGTGTGTGTGTGTGAATTATGAAAACCTTGTGAATATTTTATCCTGTAGAAGCATAATATTCTAGACCACAAAAAATGACTAATCCAAGATTGTTGAATTCAATATAATAACATTACACTTTTTTCCTTTGAGCATAAAGTACCTTCCAGGCCAATTAATACCGAACTCCATCTTATACCTTTTAAGTTGTTAAAGGTTATGTACGAGCTTCTTCATTTTTCACTATAACTTTCAATATTTTTCCAAGTATGAAGATTTATGACTTTTTGCTCAATTTCTCAGAATCAAAGAAGTGTGATGTGTTACACCTACTTAGCAAAAATTCAAACTAATTATTTGATATAGTGAAACTCTCAAGTTTGCTTTATCAGATTTTTTTCCCTCCAAAACTTCATCAAATAACTTGTCTATTTTATCATTATATAATCCAAGCAATATTGAGTAGTATATTTTTTTTATAAATTAGCACTCCTAAGCTATCTGTAGAACTCTAACCATTTTTCTAGTATCAAAAATCCTTTAAAAAAAATATGATTAGCGCTTGAATCCTAAAATTAGCACTCCTAAGCTATCTGTAGAACTCTAACCATTTTTCTAGTATCAAAAATCCTTTAAAAAATATGATTAGCGCTTAAATCCTAATTTATCCTTGATAATTTCATACTCCAATCAGAATATTATGTGGCAAACCATTTTTTTTCTATTTTTATTCCTTTAAAGCTTCTTCTATTATTCATTTTGAGAATTAAACACTCAAAAAATTTCCAAATATTCATCAATTTTTTTTATTATTTATGAAGTCACTACAACATAAAACATATTCAATGACGCCTAAAAAGCATCATTAATGATATTTCATTTCGCTTATCGAAAGTGTCATCCGCTAGCTTGTCATAATAAGTATTTGCCTATAATATCATTTTTTTTTGAAGTGTCGTTGAAAAAAACCTTGACGCTAAAAAAATGGTCATTATTTATTATATTAATCTACCTTGACACTCAGAGAAATGTCATTATTTGTTATATCAATCTTAAATTATTTGAATACAATGACACTTAGTAAAAGTGTCAAGGAAGATAATGATTAAATTAAATATCAATTTAATAATTATTGTAAATAAATTTTCACCTGTTATTGTAATACTGCACGCACATAAGAAAAACTTACGTTCCAATCCATACTAAGATTTTAGTTTTTAATTATAATGGGGAACTTGTACTTCTTACATTTCATAAACAAAAAAAAATATCATAATTTCAACATTCATTTCTTTAATTCAATTCAAATTTTCTTATATATGCAACCCAATTGTGCCTTATCTCTAAGAAACTACTTCATGCTAGCTTGGATAAGTTGAAAGTTAATTTCCAAAAAAGGCAACATACATACAAAAAGATGAACTATAATCAATTACACTTGCAGAAAAAAAAATATTATAGAGCATTGGAAAATAAAAATGAAGGAATGATAACAACATATCATGAAAATAATTTATATAACAATTGACATATATGATTTTAAAAAAATTAACAACAACAAAAACAAAGTTAGTAGTAATGAGTAAAATATAAAGCAAGATATTTATCAATTATGGCAAAAAAGTTGATCAATTATGTTAAAATACAAAACAATAATAATTTATTAAAAACATATATGCGTGTAGTGAGTTGAAAGATCTCACAAACAACTTTAAGAAACACTACAAAAACTAATTAAATTTAATAAAATGAAAAGTGAAATACAAGCCATCTTCCAAATAATTTAAAACAACTTGATTAGATGTTGTGTAATGTAATTTCAATTTCTATTGATTACACATATATAGTAATCCATCAACTTATAGTTTTAAATTCATTAATAAAATAAAAGGCTATGTAATAAAAAAATTGTGCCTTGAAAAAATCATTGTGTTTTATAAGGGTAATAATGTAATTACAATGTTGTGGTAAAGTATTGAAGCCAAAAGTCGAAATCTCCATGTTTTCCATAGCAAATTAACAAAAAAAATCTATAGTTGACAACGAAAACAAAAGATAATATGATAACAATAAAGTTCTAATTGTATATTCCATTTTAAAATATTTAATAGAAAAAAAGAAGTAATAAACTTGATATCATTATGAAAAATACCTTTATTATCACAATAGTTCATGGACCATTCCAAAGTTGGAAGATCTTCTAACTTTACTAAAAAAAAGTTTTCCTTTAGACACTTATGAATCATGCATACAACATACTAACTTAATTCAACTATTGGAAATTAGAGAAATATCATGAATGTGGAAGGAAAATACTAAAATGTCTTCAAATGATTATGTCAAATAATTTACCTTCAGTCATAGTTTGGTTCAAAAGAGAGATAAAGTATGAACCTCATCAAAAGTTATAGTTGGATATGCCAAAATTTATTCATGCTTCAATACAAAAAGGTATCCCCATAACTTTTCAAACCGAGGAAAGTATTAAATGAGTCACCAACATCACCCATTCAGATCGTACTTCATTCAACTCATCTTTATTGTATGATTTTATCCCATTAAACTATTAAAAAGTAAAGTAATAGTTTCATCAATTACATAGGAAAATAAAATAAACATTGATATATTGAGAACCAACAAATCAACACATACCTTTGTTGTAAGACATCCTTGATCGAGAATGATATCTCTCATATATCTCATCACATAGTATCCACATTCAACACTACCTGGTTGTCTTGGGCACTAAATGGATAAAAAAAATCATTATATATATATGGAGTTACTTGGAAGTCATATTGTACTAAGTTTAAAATTAAGAAGACACTAAATATTTTATTACTCAGTTTATATGAGTTATTTACCCCTAATACAACCCAATTAAGCTCAATTTTTGATGATTTATGTTTATTAAGTGGATGAATTCTTAGAGCACTGCATGAAGAAAATAAATTTTTGTTACCAACTATGCTTCATTCTAAAATATTAAGAGAAAAACTTACATATTAACAATGTTTTTAAGATCATTTGAAGGTTGATGATGCAAGGAATCAAGGTAATAGGCAATCAAAGTCATTATGTCAAGTACCACCAAAACTTAATGACAACTACAAAATTAACATTAGTGTAACTACATATCAATTTTAATTTGATAAATATGCATACTTATAAGCTTACTTATGTTTAATAACTTACCCTGGGTTATATGGAATGAAAACAAAATCAACATTATTTGCATTCATCAACCGATTAGCTATAACCCTTGACCTATTTTCTTTGCTTGCTTCTCTCATTCTAGCTTTGGAAACCAATGTCGAATTTACAAAAATAAATCATTCTGCCTCTTTAGCATCAACCATCTTTTTATGCAAGTGTCTAATTTAATTTCACACAATATTTAAAAGTTTTAATATTTTAATGTAACAGAAATTAATTACAATTCTCATTATAAAAAATTAAAGCATAAATAAGATAGTTAAAATATATGAAAAACATATTAAATGTTTCTCTTACCATATATAGAACATAAGGCAATTAGATGACACCTCTGTTGATGAAATAATGATATCCATATCTTCTTTCATGAGGAAGGTCTTAAAAGACTCTCCAAAAACATCCTATATGATTTCTACTGCATGTACATTCTCATCCTTTAACGACAGCCCAACAAATGTAGCAAAGTTCTTGATATCTACAGGGTTCTCATCCTTAAAACTTAATGTTCTCTCTTTATTCTGCTATTTCTTAAATTTCTTTGAATCATATCAAACATAAAATATCATTGTATATATAAGAATTGTCCTAAATAAAATAGTTTTTTTATTAGTAACAAGAAATTTTTTATTTAAAAAAAACCACATACCTGGATGAGATGAGTAGTAAGAATGACTAATTGGGCAGGCCATAAAATTTGATGCCCAATAGCATCTCCAATAGTGGTAATTTGGCTTGGAATAGGTACATGAAGTAATGCATTTGGATCATAAGAAACATTCACAGCAACAAGGAAGTTAACACCACATTCAAGTACCATTATTCCAGCTGCAACTATATTTTCTTTCACCCCTATGGCCAATTGACAATTCCTAACTTGTAAAATAAAACAATATTATTTAGTTATATGCAATCATCTAAAGTTGATAATTTCCAAGTAGGAAAGAATTAGTTAGATAAAATTGAGTTATCATAACTTAATGAGCTTATTAATATAATTTATTATACAAATATATATTGTAATATTACTTCTATATAGGAATTAATCAACTAGGTAAGTTGATATGAAAATTATGAGTTTGTGTTAACACATTTTTATTATAGAACATAATATTAATTACAACTTATCTTATTTGCTTTTAGCGTTGGAGGAGTGTGGTCATCTACTCAATGTTTTGGTTTCTCAATACTTTCAGGAAGGACATTATATTTTTGGAGCATGTTAGAGCTACCAACATCAGATTGAGGTGCGGTGGGTACCATCTGAAAGAGTTGGAATAAAATTTTTGCCTCAAACTTTGATTGTCTCTCTTGTGATTCTTTCATAAATTCCCACAAAGCATGATCTTTCATAGAATGAAAATATTGTTGTGGTGTATAATGTTTTCCTTTAGCTCATACTTGACCACTATATTCAGGAGTTCCCATTGCTTCAGTAAGTATATCATTTCTATTGAAACTCAAACTACTTTCTTGTGACTGTGACAACATCTTATCCTGATACACAATGATGTTATAAAATTTAATGTCATATTGGTTAATATAAATAAGTTATTAACGTAAATGAAATATATGATACATAACTTATACTTACAATCTTCTCCACTACCCGAATGACCACTTCATCATACGTGTCATCTTTTTTCTCCATTGATTTCTTCCATAATACACTTCTATTAATGGCTTTAGTAAAGCCGGTTGCTACAACTTTTAAAATATTGAAATATAATATAATGAGTCTCTAGTCAAATTCAACATAAAAAAATGAAAATTAATAACATCTTTAACTTACCATCTATTCCTCAAGACCAGCATATCCCTTCCTACTAAGATGATGATTATAAATATCCTTTTTCCTTCTTTCTTTTTGAACTTCTCTAAACTCCTACAAATTTTATTTTATATTAAGTAAAAAAAATATGAGTATATGACATGAAAATAATTAGAAATTTATCTGAAATCTTTGAGACAATCTTTCTTTGACAAAAATTATTCAATCTTCATCTTAAATAAAACTGTATTCAACTGGTGGTTTTTTAAGAAGCTCTAGTTGGTCTTTGAAAGGAATGATATACTTTGCAGTCAACATATTCTTGAATGATCTAAAATACCTGTCCATTGATTTCATACAATTCCTTCTACTTTTACAATCTAATGTAAATGCAACCTAGAAGTAATGAACATAGTTTATTAGTTGTTGAAAAAAATTTGCAAATAGAATTAGAAAAAGTTATAGATAAAAAAAAATACTAGTTTACCTCAATGGAGTCCCACAATTATTCTTCAATTGCTTAGATACTTGGCGCCAAGTGCTATATCTAATTGGGACCATGGTACGTGCCAGTACGCCTAAATAACTTGTGAGATGCACAGAAGTTTGTCCGACATAAACACCATCAACATTATACTTTACTGTAAGTTTTATTATTTTGCTCATATTCTTGATAATCATAGTCTTTCTTGTTATCCCTCTACATCTATTTCTTGTAGTTGCTTTATCTTGTTGTTCTGTATCCATACCTATCATAAAAATAATAATAATATTTAAATAAAAGTACTAAAATATCTAACAAAAATTTAAAGAATAAAAAATTAACTAATTAAAGGCATTACCTAATTAGCTACTTTGCATAAAACATAATACTGTCAATTTTTTGAATAATATCAACCAGACATTAACTAAAATTAAAAGCATAACAATCATCTAATAACAAAGACGAATAAATTAACTAGTAAGCATACATTTACACTATAAAAAACTATAGTAGCATATCAATTCATAATACCAAAACAAAGCTACAATTTGGTTACATATATGATTTATTCTCAACCCAAATTCCCTCATAATCATCTCGAATACAAATTTGATCAGAGTCATCCATTGAATCAAATAATTCAACTTGTGGCAAAGAAGATATGACTGGATTGTGTTCAATAGAAATGTCCATAGGATCATCATTGTTTGCTCTTTATATGAAGTCTTGTTGAGGAGTTGACAAAATAATTGACCATCTTGGATTAAGCTCATCTTGCACATAGAAGACTTTCTTAGCTTGGGAGGCTAATATGAACAGATCTGACTTATGAGCCACTCTGCTAAAGTCAAATAAGGTAAACCCAAGATCATCAACTTTGATTCCATTCTTATTATCAACCCAATCACACTTGAAGATTGTAATTCTGAACATAGTATAATCAAGGTCCTAAATCTCAGTAATAACTCCATAGAAACAAAGTTCCCCGAAAATAGGATTTTTATCCTTAGCACTAACAATTTGCATGATCGTTGCTACAATATTAACTCCACTATTTTGAGTAGCTAGTAAATCATCATGCTCCTTGGTATTATATTGACACCCATTGATGACATAACCATTATACTTCATCACATAATGGCTTGGACCATCAGTTATCCATTTAAGGGTTTCAGATACATGTTCATTATTTCCAATTGCAACTTCAACCTATAGAAATAAGTTCAAGTTATCATTTATATGATAACCATTAATATAAAAGATATGGAAAATTTAAGAAACCATTATAGTACCTTTTGTCGTAACCAAAAGGTAAAAGTACGAGCATGCTCATCTTGTAACCACTTTTGTCTTTTTGATTGACTTGGATGTTTCACTTTCAGCCATTGCATGTGCTCTCTATGAAGTCATGTATAATAATTAAATAATTAGAGTAATATATTATATGTACAACAAATAAAGAAACAAAAAGTTAGTACTACTTACTCAATATAAGGTTAGAAAATTGAGGTATTTTCCAAAACATAATGATGTGTTTGTAACCATAAATTAGAATTGACCTTCATAGTAAGACCTCCAAATATTGGTGCCCCGACTTTTTGGTCAATATTTGAACTACTAGGAATTCCAATTGCATCCACATTTGATAAGTACTCTGTACAAAACTTGATTCCTTCTTCTGCAATATAGCATTCACCAATACAACCTTTAGGTCGAGTATGATTTCGTACATAGTCTTTTAACACTTTCATAAACCTTTCAAATGGGTACATCCACCTAAAGTAAACCAGTCCACAAATTCTCACTTCTCTTACAAGATGCACTATAAGATGCACCATGATATCAAAGAATGAAGTTGGGAAGTACTTTTCAAACAAGCATAATGTCACCACTATCTCATTTTGTAACTCATCTAATGAAGGAACATCAACGACTTTACTACAGAGGGTATTGAAAAAGAAACTCAATCTACAAATGGCATTCCTCATATGCTTGGGCAAGATAGAACATAACAAAATCGGCAAAATTTGTTGCATTAATGCATGATAGTCATGGGATTTTAATCCATAAAGTTTCAAGTCTTCCATTGACACGAGGTTTCGAAGGTTAGAACAATATCCATATGGAACCTTCAATTGCGAAAGTGTTTGGAAAAATACCTTCTTTTCCATTGTAAAAAGTGTATAACATGCAGGAGGGAGATATGTTCTCTTCGATTCAAACTTTGGTGCCAATTCGCTCATTAAGCCCATTTCTACAAGATCTAAGCGAGAATTAAGTCCATCCTTTGTCTTACCTACAATGTTGAGTAAGGTACCAATAATATTTTCACAAATATTTTTTTCAATATGCATTACATCCAAAATATGACGAACATGAAGATATTTCCAATACTCAAGATCAAAGAATATGGACTTCTTTTTCCAACAATTTGTATTGTTGATTTCAGATTTTCCCAAATTAACCTTATTTTTCCCCCCAAGAATTGCAAATTCTATTGATTTTTTTAATATTTCCTCGCCATTCAATATTTGTGGAGGTGACCGAAATTCTTGTTTTCCATCAATTACTTTCTTTTGTTTCCTATATAGATGGTTTCTTGGAAGAAATCATCTATGTCCATTATAGGATTTTTTTTTTCCATCCTTTAACCTACAAGAATATGTTTCTTCTCCATATATTGGACAACCATAATATCCTTTAACTGTGCAGCCTGACATGTTTCCATATGCAGGAAAATCATTGATTGTCCATAATAGAACGGCTCTTAATATAAAGAATTCTTGTTGATGTGCATCGTAAACTTAAACTCCGACCACCCACAATGTTATTAGATCTTCTATTAGAAGTGCTAAATAGACATCAATGTCATTGCCAGGTTGTCGTGGACCTGAAATTAATAAAGATAACATCATAAATTTTCTTTTCATGCACAACCATGGAGTAAGGTTGTAAATTATCATGAGAATGGGCCAACAACTATGTTTGCTATTAAATGAATTGTGAGGATTTATGTCATCTACAGAAATTGCAAGTCTCAAGTTTCTAGATTCTAAGGAAAACTCAAACCATCTATGATCAACTTGTTCTATGATGGTGAATAAGATGGACGACGCATTTTCCCATCAAAATTATTTTCTTCAACATGCCATATGAGCTCTTTTGCAATTTTTGATGATTGAAACATTCTTCTAAATCTTGGAATTGGAGAAAAATATTACATTACTTTCGCAAGAACTCCTTTTCTCCTCTTAGTTCTTGTGTTATCTGTCTTCCACCTCGAAGTTCTATACGAAGGACATAATGATGCATCTTTCAACTCCTTCCGATAAAGTACACAATCATTTGGGTATGAATGTATTTTCTGATATTCCATTCCCAAAGAATTTAATGTCTTTTTTGCTTCATACATGGACAAAGGCAATTCATTATTTAAAGGCAACATATCTCCAAGTATTTCTAAAAGCTCTGAAAAGCTATTATCAGACCACCCAAAACATGCTTTCAAGTTGTATAATTTGATTAAGGCAGCCAATCTTGTAAAGTTTCTGCAACCAGGTTATAATGGTTTTTCAACATTTTGTAATAATATTGCAAACAATTTAGGATCATTTTGACAATCAACATGTGCAGCTAGAACCATTTCTATTGTACTACATTAATCATCAAATTGAAATCTATCATAATATTCTGCTCTTATGGTAGGTGGGCCACTTGGAGCTGTCTCTCCATGCCAATACCATGTATGGTAACTTTGATCAATTCCAAAGAAAAACAAATGGTCTCGAATCTTTTGAGGAGTATGGAATATCATATTACCAAATTGTAAGCATGGACATTTAATGGAGGTTTTATTTGTAGAATTATGTATTACAAATGCAACAAAACATTCAACTCCATCTTCATATTTTTTAGATCTTCTATCCTTTGAGATCCATGAACGATCCATTTTTAAAGAACAAATTATTTCCAATAGTGATCAAACTTCAAATGGAAGAACATATCAACATTCCAATATTATTCGTTTAACAACCTCTATTTTATCTTTTAAAAGAAAATTCAATAATCAATTTAATAAAATATATATAAGCATGTCAGGTATAAGATAGAAGGAATGAGCATTACTATTCTAATCATGTTGACTTTGTTTACATAGATCTACCCTTATAAAAAACATATTGAATATTTATAAATTTAAACAATCCAATTAAATATGTGTGTGTGTGTGTGTGTGTGTGTGTATTTATATTATTGCCTAGGAGTAGTAAATTCAAAAAGATGTATAATCACATTACAACAAGTGTATATAAATATTAACATATATAATATCAAGTTATGTTATTTGTTTTATGCTAACATTTCTAACATCATAAATTAGGGAGTGGTTCCTATCCCATATAGGAATACATAATTTCTATGTGTCAACCACTAATGTACTTAGATTCATTTTTTTTAATTTGATTACATATCGCATTAATTTTAGAATATTAACTTTTTTCGAATCATTTACAAGATTAACTTACACTTATTCTACCGTAAGCTTATTTCAAATATATTACTTTTATTAGGAAGTCCTAGGAATCAACTTTCAACTTATAGCAACATCTAAGCAGTCAAAATACTATGAAGGAAATTGAATTAAAATTATTAATTTTGATTATTTAAAGGGCACATAAGTAATTGTCCCACAAAATAAAGAATAAGGCAACCAAAATTTTTATTATTATCTAACGTATCATAATAGCCTAAATGATGATGATTATTATTATATTTACTATAATTATATCATTATTTTAATTTTATCTTTCACAAAAAAATGATTTTATGTATATATATATATATATATTCCAACTAATGATAACTTTTTACTTATATATATTCCAACTAAGGATAACTTTTTAATTTAATTATAATGACTTTGTGTTTGAATTAAATTGGAGAAGGATAATAAATGGTCATTTGGGATGACTATTAATTTTGATGTCTCTATCTTTATATTTAAACAACAAACATAAGAATAATAATAATAATAATCCATAAATCAATAAATAGTTATTAATTTATTTCAAAGTGCACAATTTCTTGAAGGAAATCAAATATGAGAAATTATTTCTCACAGTTAGTATGATTTTTAGAAAATTAAATATTTAAACAAAAAAATATCATTTAATTATTCTATATATAAAAGTCAAATATGAAAAAATTCAATTCATTCATATAAAAATATTTTATTCTCCTCCTAATCTGATCCTAGAACCTCCCATTATGCATTCTAGTGCATTATTGGTTTTTATTCCTTTTTTGTTATTTTTTTAATGAAAAATTGTTTAAATCATATTTGATGTAAAAGCTAATTCTTTAATTTATAAGAAAAAGGACATGACATTGGGGAAAAGAAAAAATAAGATGATTTTTTTTTATCAAACATGTCTAAGAAAAAAAAGAAAATAAAAAGTGTTTTTAGAAAAGGTAAATTTTTATTGGCCATGCATTTTCCTTTTAACTATATTATTTTATTTATTTCTAGCTACTTAAAAATTTTATATAATATTTACTAGACCCCAAAATCTTATTTTCCTTATTTGTGTAGCTTATTTTAACAAATACTTTGCTTAATTTCTCATTTTCCATAATCAATATTATCATGTATAAAAGGTATATAACGTATATATTCTCTTTTTGATAGTAATATCCTTATTTGTGTGGCTTATTATTATAAATAATTTGTTTAATTTCTCATTTCCTATAATCAATATTCCCAGGTATTTAAGGTACATATTCTTGTTTTGATTATAATATCCCTCTTTTCTTTTTTTTTTTCTTTTTTTTTTCTTTTTGTGAGGAAGATAGTAATATTCTATTCAAACTTCTCAACGAATAGAAAATATTTAAAAAATAAAGTAAAAGTATTTAATTAGGTGAGTATTAATTTACCTATCATCTATTTCTATACAAGATAATAATATATTTTTATTTTGCTGTAATATCAAACATAAAATAAACAAATACGTGAGCTATACTAATTTATAGATATGACATTACATGTCTCTATGTCCTTAGTCTAATTGAGTTTGAAATGGCATGACTATAGACTACACATTTTTAGGAATTATAGCCTCCTTTTTTCCATACTTTCACAGTCTGAAAAACAAAGGAGGAGAGAAAATCCTTGGCCCTCCACTTTGCCTTATTTGACCTCCTTTCCCAAAAATTATTTTATTTTATTTTGTTGACATGTGAAAAGATTGACATGACTCAATGAGTAGAAAAGTTGGAATCACATTTTTTCTAAATGGCAGTGTGAAAGGAAGTAGAAAATTGTTCCAAAACTTAGCTCCAACTTTGCCTTCTCCCTTTAAACCAAACTAGCGAACTTAGCTCTGAAATTAGAAATAACACTCTCTAAACGACATAACCTTTCAAACACTAACTCAACCTGTTAACTCCTAAAAAATGTAATCTTACAAAAGTAAACTCTTCAACCTTTTTAAAGTAGAGCCCACCCTAGAACACTATAATCATCCATATTTGATAAACTTTAACTGCTTAACAAAAAAAATAGGGAAGATTTTACCATTTTCTAATACATAAATTATTGTGAACTAACCCATTTTTGATACATAAATTAAAAGGAGACAATGAAAACGACATTAAAAATTAGACTCCTCATTTATAAGACTATCAAAGAAGTCTCAAGGTCCTCCACCAACAAAATCAATGTCTGAATCGTAAATATAGTTCATTTTCTTACCAGCTTTGAAGGAGGTCCTCATGGGTGAGAACATTAAAAGTTGGATTCATCATGTATGAGCCACCGAAAGAAGACTCTGGATTAATAATACCGCAAAATCGTTGATTCAATAGGAGCTTTCAACTGATTCAGTCGGAAGAATGAAAAGAAGAGTAGTAGTCTACCATTTAGATATGTGTTGTTTGTGACTTTGTGTTTTGTCGGGTTGCAAGAGTTTTTGAGCATCTCCAATAATGCTCTATAATTTAGCAACTTAAAAAATATTAAAATAATATATTATCTATTTTAGCTATTCAATTTTTAAAGTTAACTCCAACATTGCTATCTATTTTTGCTATCCACCTCAACAAACTATAACTAACTTATAAAAAATAATTTTTTAAATAATATATAAAATACTATTTCATCAAAACACACATAATGCTGATATATACTTAAAAATGACTAGATAAGTATTTTAAAAACAAAAAATAAAATAATATTTTTGACCCGAATCAAAAACAAAAATTTATATTTAAGAAATATGAGATGAAATTAAAAAACAAACAAAATTTATAGTTTAGCTATCCAGATTTTTCTATATTTATATTTAAAAAATTTATATTTAAAAAATAAGATGAATTTAAAAATTTATATTTTAGCTATCCAGTCACGAAATCTGGATAGCTAAAATCCAGTGAAAACTAGATTTTAGCTAGATAAAATAGATAACATGATTCACAAAATCATGTTTCACGAAAACATGATGCACTAAATCTCATTTATATCTAAAAATGAGATGAAATTTAACTAGATAAACATGATTCACGAAATCATGTTTTCGTTGAACGAAACCATGATTTCGTGAATCGAAATCCATATTTCGTGCATCGAAATCTAGTTTTCGCAGGCCGAAACATTTTTTTCGATTCACGAAATCATGTATTAACGAATACATTATTTTTCTTTTTTTCGATTTATTAACGAAATCTTGATTTCGTTGCTCGTATTATTTTTTTCAATCAACAATTAAATATACTGGGACATGGTGTTGAAGATGAAATTGAAAATACTTCTTAAAACATAATCTCGATTGATGCGATACAATTATTAAGATTACCTGAATCTTGGAAACTATTCAAAACTATAATCTCGAGTGATGCGTCTGGGGAGGAATGAAGACTCGCAATTTCTAGCGAGTCTTCATTTTATTAAATGAAGATAAATAAAATATTATATTAATCACATCATTTTATTAAATGACCTTAAATTTTCATTTTATCATTATTTCTCTTAGCGATAAATTAAATATTAATAGATTTATTTTAAAATTAAATATTATTACTTATTTTATAAATAAAAAATTAAAATTTGAATGTAAAAATATTTAAATTTTTTTTAATTTGATCATAAGTTTCTTTTTATTTTTAATAAATAATTTTCAACTAAAATTTGATAATTTTTTTTATTAATCTAGAGTAAAATTTAAAATATTATTACTTATTTTACAAATAAAAAATACAAAACTAATTAGCTCCAAATCAATAAATTCAAAATTAATATTTTCATATCCATGACACTTATAAAAGTTGGTTTTTAATTTTTAGCCCCTTATTCATTGGCATTTTTTAAGGAGTCGAGAAATTTCCTAACATATTAGTTTTAACAATGACACTTCTAGTAAGTGTCATAAAAACAGAAAACATATTCCAAATAATGATGTTTTTAGAAAAATGTCATGATATGTCTAATTACAAATAGAATAATGACATTTTTTGAAAACGTCAAGGAACAAAACATCATAAATTTGAAGTTTTGTTGTAGTGGGTATTTTTAAAATATAAATAATAATATATCCATATTTACCTAGATATTTGTTCATGCCTATAGGATTGCCCAAGCTACCTAGTGTTGCCTTACAAATTCATAATTGGTCAACACCCCAAAATAGCAAACTCAGTTTTTCATTGATCCATATCACTCTCCAATTATCTAGCACTTGTTCATGAAGACATGATGGTCTCACTTGTTGGAAACCATTATGATTGGGTTTACCAGAAGTGATTTGTATAATTGTTATTTAATTTTCTATTTCTTGTTTAAAAAATTTGTATTTAAAATTTTAAAGTCTACTAGATATTAATTTTAATGTAATATTTTCACAAAAAATATAATTAACATCGACCACATATTTCCAAAATAGAAACCAAGACATTAGGTAAAAAAAAACAACTTAAACACCAAAAAAACTAAAAATAATAAGCTAGAAATACATATACATCTAGAAACTAAAAAAAAATTCCTCACTCATCAAAATAAATTATTATATGCCAAATTTAAATATGTTGCAGAATACAAAATTTGTGGTAAATCAAACCCGACTCCCAAGTATAAAAAGAAAGCTTAATTTTATGAGAGTTTGTTTCTTGACTTATGAGTTATAAAAAAAGAAATAACTTGGCTAAGCATCAATGATATGATGTATTAAAATTAATTAATAGCACATGTAAATAACAATAGTATCATAGGTAAACAAAACTAACACGAACATATAAACAGGAATAACAAGCACACTTAAACAACAATAGCAACAATAAACATATCAACTAACAGCAATAACCATATCAACTAGCATCAATAACCAACAACAAATATGAAAGTAGCAATAATCACCACAACATTGCACAGTAACAGAACACATTCACTAATAACACAATGATTAGGACAAAAAGAAGCATTAAGTGCACAATAAAAAAGCAAAATTAGTGAAGCATATACATGACATAAATATCAATAGGTGGCCTAAATAATTTTTACAAATAAAGATTGCATCAACACAACAATCACATCATCAACAACACCAATAAAGATGGTAGAAGTAATACAATAAACATGAAAATGGTAGCATCAATGGAAAGTCCATAATATAATACGTAAAAACCAATTGGATAGTGACGGGGTCGAAGAACACAAAATCTAAATTCATATATTCTTCATCTCATCCAAAGAGATTGTGTGTAATGATATGTTGTACTAGTTTTTTCTTCTGCACACACACATTTTCTTCTTTCTTTTTTTATTATCATTAATTTTTTGATAAATTCATTAAGCTTCTTTATAACAACACATAATGAAAAATACAATTTTATGCTATATGGTTTCTAGATTGCTCCAAAATCTTGCACACATTAAAATGCATGCACACAAACATATTCTTCTTTCTTTTTTTATTATCATTAATTTTTTGATAAATTCATTAAGCTTCTTTATAACAACACATAATGAAAAATACAATTTTATGCTATATGGTTTCTAGATTGCTCCAAAATCTTGCACACATTAAAATGCATGCACACAAACATACTAAAAAATACACAATATATATTAAGAAAAATATTATTAATAAAATATGTGATTTTAATAAAATAGTTGAACTGAATTGACCACCTTAAGTAGATCCAACAAATATTCTCATCTATCCTAGGTGGATAGACAAGTAGTAATATAAGAACTAAATAAAATAAGTTTTATAGATGTCAAGGATTTAGTGAGTATATCAATGATATTTTTGATCATATGTTTTTTTTGTCCAAGTATAACATATTTTGATATATTACATTTTGAATTTGATGACGTATCACATCAATATGCTTATAACTACTATCAAAAAATGAATTTTTAAAGAGAATAATCATACCTAGATTATCAAAATGAATAATAAAAGGATCTTGCTACACATATAAGTTTGTTATATATCATTTCATCCATCTGATTTCTTTGTAGGCTCCAATAGTTGTAGCAAAATCTTCTAGTTTGTTGTACAATGATATGTACTTTTGTAGCTTGGATTTCCAAGATTAAAATCTCTCTCCCAAGGTTTTCAAATAACCTAAGATGGACATCCTTGAATGAATATCAACAACCATATTTGAATCAATATCCAAGGCATGGGCCATGCTTAGGCACGAGCCCTTGGCCAGGCTAACAGTAGCACAAATCGAGCAAAAGGCCATGCATGACTAATCAAGCATGTGTTCATGCATGGCTCATGCCCATGGCTAGCCCCCAAAGTCATGACACTGTTCATGCATGTGTTATGTCTGATAAAATTCTATATTTGGAGACTTCTAGAATAATCTGAATGTATTCTAGAAGGTTATGAGTGGTTTGAGAGATTTCTAATAGAATTTTAGAAGGTCCTAGTGGTTTGAAAACTCATTTACCATTCTAGAATTTTCAAGGGATTTCTTTTGTAATAAGATTATAACATGTGACATAATCTTGGTCCTTGGTAAAAAAGAACTCTCACTACATAAGGAAGTCCTCATTATTGTATTCACTCAAATGTTTAAGTTTTATTTTTAATATTTTTTGTTCTCTAAGTATTTCTCCCCCTTGATAAGCTTGTGTGTGTGATCTTATGGATGTAACTCTTGTGAGATGCAAGAATAGGATGACTTAGACAATTATGAAAGAGAATTTTCTAGTCTAAGGATATATGTATAGTCATAAATCTTATGACTTATGACGAGTGGCTTGAGAGATGGTTGACTTCCTTTTTATGGTTTCTATTTTTCAAATCGAGAACCTAATATAAGATGCATATGATGTTTTAGGGCCGAGGGAAGAAATGAAGCGTAAAGGATATAATAGAATCAATGGAATCTCTAATGACTAAGGAAAGATAGCTATTGGTGAATAGCATGATAAATTTGAGGATTCCTGGGAGAGCATTGAGGAGATGAAATTTATGAGAGTTGAACTCTAAGAAGGAATACAAAGTGCCCTCAATATTATCATGGAGATATTTTTGGTGTTCAAACTACTAAATATTCTTAAGTATTTTAGTGATTTGTGATGATGTGCAATCATAGAAATAGAGTAATTCTGGAATTATTTTATAACTTTGGAGTTTTTATGAGTTTTGATGAATTATGATAAAATTTAAAGGTTTTTTGGATGTGTTTGGATGATGGGTAAAGTATGAAGTCTTGTGTAGTTACAGCATCCATTCTTAGTTAAAACTCTACATAATTAGTCATGGAAATTTTTGTATATTATGACCCTACCAACTTATTAGAATAATCCTTCTACCATATGACACATCTTTGTGGCTATAATATTATTATAGAGTCACAACTATACTTATCTTATAAATTTTAAATGGATATGATATTAATTTAATATCACAGTAGCCAAGTACCTACCAATGCTAAATGTCATAGCCAAGTCCAAGCATCATTACTCTATTTTTAATAAGACTCAATTGTCTTAAGTTAGAGATAAGACCATTTTACAAAGCGATGATTTCTAAGCTATAAAATTTATAGAGCAAAAACTACTCAAGCCAAAACTAGTGGGTAAGCATGTAGTGTGCTATTATTGAGTATGTACAATAAGATGGGATATGAGGGAAAAGTCAATCGACTATAGACTATAGTAATAATGAGATATATTATACAAGACATATGACATTGACTACTAGGATACTTTTTCTCTTTTTACCAAGATTGCTACTATTAGACTACTACTTTTTATTATAGAAATGCACAAGTAAATTATGTATCATCTAGATGTAAAAAATATATTCCTTCATAATAATCTAAAAAAAGATATATTCATGTAATAGTCTTTGAGATTCATTGTTCACGAGAGCATAAGTATAGCGTTCAAATTATTAAAGATACATTATGGCCAAAAACAATCTCCAAAAACATAGTTTAGTAGATTATTTTCAATACCTAATATATTTGATTTTAAGGAAATACATATCAAATTATTCATATTTTTCCAATATGAAGTAAAAAGTAAGTATGTGATATTAGTTACATATGTCTCACTTATGTATGCTTCATAGGACAGATAATATTTTGATTATAAGGAATAAACAATTAGATAAATATAAATTTAAATTATTTATACAAATTGAATTTTAGATATATAATTTAGGATGTTTGATGTATTTTTTTAGATATAAATAATAAATTAGGTATGTCTACTAGAGTATGTCTCAATTAAGTTTTATATTATGACCTAGAATAGTCTCTTTGAACATAGATATCTGGCCATTTTGATTACATGATTAATTAGGTATGTCTCATTTAAAATTATTTATACAAATTGAGTTTTTGATAAAAAATTTCGGACGTTTAAAATATTTTTTAGATATAATGATCATGAACTGAAGAGACATGATTTTTCAAGTTCAAAGGAGGCATGTTTTACTTTTTTTATTTAGCCAAGATATATCTGATTATGTACTTATTGACTCACCACTTGATCTAGGAATTGACTTTTCTACAAATATTAGTTTGTCGATTAATTCTACTGGGTATATAATTATAGTAAAAAAATTAAATTATCTAATAATAATTAGGTCAAATATTATTTATGTTGTAAATATAATTAATTATTTTCTAAACTTTCTTAACTATAACTATAAATAGTTATAGTTAAGAGAGAGAGTACATAACTATAACATCAACTATTTATGAGCTCGAATGGACTAATCACTTGTTGGAGAGATTTTGTTTACTAATTCAGAGATCAATTATAATTTACTGTAACGACCAATCACTTGTTGGAGAGATTTTGTTCGATGAGCAGTCAACATATTAAAATTGATTTTTATTTTATCTATGAAAAGATTCATGATGATTCAATTGTCACAGCCTACGTAACTTCTCGTGATCAGATTGCAGATATCTTAACAAAGACTCTTAGAAGACCACAAGCTACTTTCATCTCTTTCAAGTTAGAGATCTGTGACAAGTACGCTCTAACTTAAAGTAGGATGTTGTATTTTTTATATGTACTTTATTGCTTGGGAGGACGAACTTGTAGGATGTCCCAAACCACATATGTATATATAAACATGGTCATGTATCAATTATAATAAGAAAAAAAAATAAATCAATTTTTACTATTTAATCAATTTCTTTCTCCTCGGTCTATTGTGCCCATTCGAAAACCCCAAGCCTAGAGGTAAGAAAAACAATTGCAAATAACTTCAAGAAAACATGTCATCAATTACAAAAAATTTCAGGAAGTTAAAATTGCTTTTTTTTTTTCATCTCGTTCCACTCTTATCCCATCCCATATTAATCCTTTACCCCTCATATATGGATCTTGGGAGTTTGTGTCCCATAAAATTAGGCTCATGTCCTAACAATATGAGTAGAGTGATTGGTAAAAACATATTGGGGAGACATATCAAACATTCTTGAGGATCAAACTCATGTCCCCAATGTTGAGCTGCCTTGCCTTTTTCAATTTGACTATCATATTATTGGTAAAAGCTAAATTTTCTTATTAATAAGTTTTTTCACATATATTTTGAATAATTATAAGTATTCTATATATGAATTTAATAACTATTTTTCTAAGATATAGTATTTTGATATTTTATTATTTGTCACGAATATAATTTCTATCAATAGTTTAGTCTTTCATAATATATTTTTTATAAGTTTAATTTTGACTAAAAGAATGAATTCATAACTTAATTTGATAGAAATAAAAATCATTTGATTAAAATTACTCATTATTCAAATGATATAACCTCAAGTAAATAAGTCAAAGTTTTAAATGGCTAAATTTTTTTATTAGTAAATTTTTAACATATATTTTGAAACATTATTATTATTCTAATTATATTTTTAATTATTATTTATCTAATATCCAATATTTTATTAATTCATCTTCTGTTACAAATATAATATCTACCAAAATATTAGTTAATACTTGAACTAAAATAACAGATTATTCATAAGTATATTTCAACTAAAATAATGAGCACATAACTTAATTTTAGAGAGACAAATGATTTGACAAAAATTACTTATTCTTAGTTTTTTAAATATTATTTTAATAATTATTTATCTCATATATACTTTTTATTAATTTATTTTTTTTCTATGAATGTAATATTATCAATAAATTAAATTATACTCAAATTGACAAAGCAAATTATCGATAAGTTTCTCTTAATATTGAATGCAATATTTTTACTTTAGAAAAAAATGATTTAATGAAAATCATTAAAAATATTAAATGATTTTACCAACAAATTACTTTGTATTTGAACTGAAATGTAATATTATTCATAAGTTTATTGTTACTAAAATATTAACAACATAACTAAATTTGATGGAGACAAAAATTATTTTTTTAAAAATTTCTTTATTCAAATATCATAAAAGCAAAAAAAAAAAAAGAGCTAAAATTCAAATGGTCAAAATTTCTTATTAGTTAGGTTATTCACATATATTTTGAATCATTATAAGTAATCAAATTATTCTTTTAATAAATATTTATCCTATATCTAATATTTTATTAATTAGCTTTTTTTTTACAAATTAAATATCAATCAATAGATTAATCTATATTT
Organism: Sapria himalayana; assembly: GCA_029783825.1. Classification (NCBI taxonomy): domain Eukaryota; kingdom Viridiplantae; phylum Streptophyta; class Magnoliopsida; order Malpighiales; family Rafflesiaceae; genus Sapria; species Sapria himalayana. The sequence goes on from JAREIK010003317.1 coordinate 400,476, forward strand.
AAACTAACATAACATATTACCAATAAATCTACTTTAGCTAAAATATTAAATACAAAACTTAATATATGAAAGACAAAATATCTGATAAAAATTGATCATCAAACGGATATAATATTAAATAAACAAGTCAAAATTCAAAAAAAAAACCAAAATATTTTATTAATAATTTTTCCCTATATTTTGAAACATTATAAATATAATAATTTTATTTTTACTAATTATTGAAAACATATCTAATATTTTAATAATTGCATTTTTTGTCATGAGTATAATATTTATCCACAAATTTGTCTGTGTGAACAAACATAACACGGTAATATTATATTTATTATATCTAAAATATTGCAGTTAAAACTTAAAACATATCTATCCAGAAATTTAAGATAGAAAAAAATTAATTTATAAAAAATTATTCTATGACCTTAGCGAAATTAGCTAAATTTCAAAAACTAACATTCATTATTAGCATTTCATCTTGATTTTGAATCATTATGAGTATTCTAGTTGCATATTTACTAATTGTTTATTAATATTTAATATTTTATCGATTTATTTTTTGTCATGAATATAATTTCAATAAAAATTAATATTTATTTGAACTAATAGAGCATTGAGCATATTATTAATAACATTCATAACTAAAATACTGAGTATAAAATATTATTTATAATAAATAAAAAATGAAATGATGAAAATTATTCATAATCAAATGCTATATTCTTAAAAATAAATGAATCAGATAAATAAATAATGATTCATCAGATAAATTGATGAATAGAATAATATGTTGTGTTCTAATGATATTATATTATGTAATCAATATTCAAATTATATTTTTTAAAATTATTGATCTCATATCAAATATTTTATTAATTTATTTTTTTCACCAATTCAATATAAATTATCAAATTTTCTATACTCGAATCAACATAATATATTATTCATCATTTTAATTTAACTAAAATATGGATTACATAATATGTTTAGAAAGAAATAAAATTTGATTTGATAAAACTTACTTATTATTCAATAGAAATAACTTTAAATTAATGAATCAAAAATTAAAATTTCTAAAATATCTTATTAATAAGTTTTTTACCGCAAATTTGCATTATCATTAGTAGCCTAATTATTTTTTTAAAATTATTTATCTCATATATAATATTTTACAAACTCATGCTTTTGGTCATGAATGTAATATCTATCAATAAATTAGTCTTTGCTATAAGTAATATAATGTTATTGATAAGTATATTTTAACCAAAATATCAAGTGCAATGCATAATTTGAAAGATAAAAATACTATTTGATAGAAATTACTCATTATATAAAAGAAATGACATTAAATAAAGAAAGTTAAAAATTTTAAATTTTTTTTAATACAATTATTAGCTAATTTTTGAGTAATCGTCAGTATTATAATTATCGTTTTAAAAATTATCTGTCTCATATGTAATATTTCATTAATTAATTTTTTGACAAAAATGCATGATCAATAATAAAATATCTCATACTTAGACTAACATAACATATAATTCATGAGTTTATTTTATCTAAATTGATTACAAAACTTATTTTGATAGAGACAGATAATCTTTTATAAAAATTGCTCATAATCGAAAACTAAAACCATAAATATATGAGTGAAATTTAAAAGACCAAAATTTCTTCTTAGTTAGTTATTTTAACGAGAATTTGAATAATTGTGAGTATTCTAATCATTTTGTTCTAATTATTAATTGCAAATCTAATATTTTATTATATTATTTTGCTTATCAAGATTACAATATTTATGAATAAAATTTTCTATACTTGAATGGGCATTAAGATTTTTCATAAGTTTATTTTAACTAAAATAAGGAGTACAAAACTTAATTTGAGAGATGTAAAAATGATTTGATAAAAAATATTTATTATTTGATGAATATAATCTTTAAAAAATGAATCAAAATTCAAAAGATCAAAATTGTTTATTAAAAAGTTTTTTATCTAAATTTTGACTCATTTTTAGCATTCTACTTATATTTTTAATAATTATTTATCTCATATTCAATATTATTTAAATTCATTTTTTTGTCACAAAATTAATATCTATCAATAAATTAGTCTATACTTGAAATAATATAGAATATTATTCCTATGTTTCTTTTAATTAGAATATTAAGTTCATATCGCATTTTTTGTGATAGAAATATTATTTAATAAAAATTACTCATTATTAAAATGTAGTGATCTTAAAAAAACAAGCTAAGATTAAAAAAAAATATATTAACATTATGTTTAGTAAGTTTTTTGTCTAAAAGTTAAATCTTTATAAGTATTATAATTATTTTAAATAATTATTTATGTCAGCTAACATTTTGATTTATTATAAGTAAATTAATTACTTCATTAAAAATTATATATCACATATCTAATATTCTATGTAATCATTTTTTTATTATAAATGAAATAATGATCAACAAATTTTTCTATAATTCTACAAACACAACATATTATTTTTCAATTTATTTAACTTAACTATTTTATAGAAAACTAACTTTAAATTTGAAAAATGATTTAATAGATATTCCTCATTTTTAAAAGACTATTACTATAAATAAATAAGTCCAAATTCAAAATACAAAAAATTTCATATTACTATTTTTTTTCACTTAGATTTTGAATCATTAAAATATTATAGTTATATTTTAATTATTAAATAATCTCACCTTATTTTAATAATTTGGAAAATAATCTCACCTTATTTTGAATCATTAAATAATCATTAAAATAATTAAATATTCTAGTTAGATATTCTAGTTATATTTTCACTTATTCTAGTTAAAATATTAAAAATTTCATATTACTATAAATATTCTAGTTATATTAATTAAATAATTTATTTACTTTTTTGCTATGGTTGTGATATACACCAATACATTAGTCTATGCTTTACATAAATAATTTATTATGCTAACCTTATTTTAACTATAATAAGGAGTTTAAAACTTAGCTTGCAAAACAATAATGATTTGATAAATCATGACTCATTATCCAAAGGCAATCCCTTTTTAATAAGTTTTTTCACTTAGATTTTGAATCATAGTAGTTGTTCTAATTACTTTTTTTATAATTATTTTTGACATCTCTATTATTTTTGTCGATTATTTTAAATCACTAATGCAACAACTATCAATAAATTTGTGTATGCTTGAGTGGACATAGAACATTATTCAAATTTTTATCTTAACTATAATATTAATTATTAAATAAAAAATTTAATTTGAAATAATAAAAAATACTTTGATAAATATTATTCATAATTTAAAGACTATAATCATAAATATATGTGTCAAAATTTAAGGACGATTTTTATTTAGTAAGTTTTATCACAATTTTTTTGAATAGTTATAAGTATTCTAATTATATTTGTAATAATTAATTTTCTCAAATGTATTATTTTATTAATTCATTTTTTGTCATGATTTCAATATCAATCAACTAATTAGTCTTTACCTAAACTAATACGACATATTATTTAGAAGTTAATTTTCTTTATAATATTGAGTACAATTTATTTACTCAATATTATGTTTTTTGATAAAAATCATAATATATTTATTTAATGAAAAGACGTTCTTATTATCCAAATTTCTATTTAACATAATATATATTTATTCAAACAATATATATTTCGAAAAAATCATAATATATATTTATTTACTCAATATTTAACATATCATAATATATTATTTACTCAATATTTACTCAAATAATATGTTTATTTACTCAATATTAGCCTTTATATTTTATATAATTTGATTAAAATCACTTATTATCCAAAAACTATAATATTAAACAAACAAACAAATATTCAAACAATGAAAACACATTCTTAGTATGTTTTTTGATTCAAATTTCGAATTATTATCAATATTCTAATTATATTTTCGATAATTATTTAAATTATGTCTAATATGTTATTAATTTTCAATGTTAGTACGCAGGTAGAACTAAAATAGCATAGTAATCATAAGATTTTTTTTTGAGTTACATAGATATGGAGTAAAAACCCTAATTTAAGAGAGATAAACATTAATTGATAAAAATTACTCATTAATATAATACAAAAACCTTAATGAAATGAGTTACAATCATAATACCAAAATCTTTTATTATTAAATTTTTTCACCTAGATATTAAATCATTATATTCTAATTATATATATAATAATTATTTATCTCATATCCTTTAAAAAGTTATTCTATGCTTCAACTAACATATCCTTTAAAAAATTAGCCAAAATTGAAAATTACATAATTCCTTGTTTGTAAGCTTTTAACCTAGATTTTAAATCATTATAAGTATTCTAATTAAAACATTAATCAATATTTAAATGATATGTAATATTTGCTTAATTTATATTTGTGTCCTACATGCAATATTCATCAAACAATTAACATAACTTGTTATGGATGAGTTTATTCAAACTAAAATATCAAGTAAAAAACTAAATTTGAGATAGGTAAAAAAAAATTTATTGAAATTATTATTATACATAGGTTATATTTTTTTAAAATTAATCAAGATTGAGAAATAAAAAATTTCTTATCAATAAAGTTTTTCATCTAAATTTTTAATTATTATAAGAATTCAAATTATATTTATAATAATTACTTATCTCCTGTCTAATATTTTATTATTTCATTTTTTATCACTCATGTAATATTGATTAACAGACAAAAATTCAAAAGACCAATATTTCATATTTGTTAGTTTATTCACCAAGATTGAATCATAATTGTATTCTAATTATTTTCTAATGGCTATTTATCTGACATCTATCGTTTAACAATTTATATTTTTGTCGCAGGTACAAAATCAATCAAAAAAGTAGTATATACTTCAACTAACATATAATATATAATTCATAATTAATTCTAACAAAAATATTGAATACAAAATATAATTTAGAATAAAAAAATAATTTGATAAAAATTGCTCATTATCCAAAGGCTATAACCTAAAAAAATAAGCCAAAATTCAAAAGAATATATTACATATTAGCAAGTTTTTGTACCTAGTTTTTGAATCTTTGTAATTATTCTAATTATATTTTAAATAATTATTTATCTGACATCTAATATTTGATTAATTTATTTGTTTTTCATGCATGTAATATCCAACACCAAATTAGTGTAGTCTCGAGCCAAAATTTATGCATATAAACATTTAAATGAGGAAAAGCTCAAATGACCAAAATTTTTTATTTATATATTTTTTCATCATGATAATTTGAATTATTTATTTGACACATAATATTTGATTTATTCATATTTTTCCCACATATATAATATTCGTCAAAAAATTAGCCTATACTCAAATTATCATAACATATTATCCTTAAGTATATTTCTGTTAAATATTATAATAAGTATTATGGGTAATATAGTCAAAAAAGGATATCGTTGTTTTGATCCAATCAGTCAAAAATTATATGTTTCGCATCATGTTGTATTTCTTGAACATATATCGTATTTTTCTATTCCTGTTAGTGCTCATAACATGACTAAGTCTGATCTTATTCGTATTGATCCTTTTGCTGGTCATGATGCTATTATTCCCCCTGTTGATGTTCCCCAGTCTCGTCCTACTCTTTCTGATCATAATTCTTGCAGAGTTCCAACTACTATTTCATCAGATACTGGTACTTTAGCTCCTGACATGCCTATAGCTTCCTCTCCTTCTACGACTGCTCAATCATCTTCTGAGACTACGGCTCCTGTTTCTCCCCGTTACCCTACTCGTAACCGTAAGTCCACTCAACAACCTGATTTTATTTATTCTTGTTACTCTAGTTCTTTTGTCTCTTTTTTAGCTTCAGTTCATCGTCTCTCTGAGCCTTTGTCCTATAAAGAGGCAGTCATTGATCCACTTTGGCAGCATGCTATGGCTAAGGAACTCACTGCTCTACATCAGACACATACTTGGGATTTGGTACCTCTACCTCTAGGTAAACGTGCCATTGGTTCTCGTTGGGTCTATAAAATTAAGACTCAATCTGATGGATCTGTTGAAAGGTATAAAGCTCGATTGGTTGCTAAGGGATATTCACAGCAATATGGTATGGATTATGAGGAGACTTTTGCTCCTGTTGCAAAAATGACTACAGTTCGTACTCTTATTGCAGTTGCTTCTGTTCGTCATTGGCATATTACTCAAATGGATGTTAAAAATGCCTTTTTAAATGGAGATCTTCAAGAAGAAGTCTATATGGTTCCTCCTCCTGGGGTTTTTCATCAGCCTGGTAAAGTTTGCAAGCTCAGAAAAGCCCTTTATGGTCTCAAACAAGCTCCTCGAGCCTGGTTTGAAAAGTTTTCTACTGTTATTATCTCACTTGGTTTTCGTCCTAGCAATCATGATTCTGCATTATTTGTTAGATGTACTCCTGCTGGTCGTATTCTGCTTTCTTTATATGTTGATGATATGATTATTACTGGTGATGATGTTGATGGTATTCTAATGTTAAAAACAGAGTTGACTCGTTATTTTGCAATGAAGGATTTGGGCTCACTCCGTTATTTTTTGGGTATTGAAGTTGCATCTTCTCCGAAAGGTTATCTTCTTTCTCAATCTAAGTACATCTCTGATATATTTGAGCGGTCTCGTATCACTGATAATCGGACTGCTGATACTCCTATTGAGATTAATGCTCGTTACTCTGCTTCTGATGGTTCTCCTTTGCCGGATCCCTGTTTATATCGTACTGTTGTTGGTAGTTTGGTTTATCTTACCATTACTCGTCCTGACATTGCATATCCTGTTCATATAGTTAGTCAGTTTGTTACTTCACCTACTACAGTTCATTGGGCTACTGTTCTTCGTATTTTGAGGTATCTTCGAGGTACTCAGTTTCAGAGTCTCTTACTTTCTTCTACCTCATCCTTCGAGTTGCATGCTTATTCTGATGCTGATTGGGCTAATGATCCTACGGATCGCAAATCGACTACTGGTTTTTGTATTTTTTTGGGGGATTCTCTCATTTCGTGGAAGAGCAAGAAACAAGATGTTATCTCTAGATCTTCCACAGAGGCAGAGTATCGTGCCATGGCTTCTACTACCTGTGAGATAGTTTGGTTACGATGGTTGCTTGCGGATATGGGTGTTTTTCTTCATCAACCTACTCCATTATATTGTGATAATAAGAGTGCTATCCAAATTGCTCAGAATTTTGTTTTCCACGAGCGGACCAAGCATATTGAGATTGATTGTCATGTCATTCGACATCATTTTCAAAGCGGCACTTTAACATTACCTTTCGTTCCTTCTTCTATGCAGCTTGCCGACTTGTTTACAAAATCACACTCTATCTCGCATTTTCGTTTTTTATCTAGCAGACTCTCAACGCTTATTGCAGCAGCATCGTGAGTTTGAGGGGGGATGTTAAATATTATAATAAGTATTATGGGTAATATAGTCATTTCCCACACATATCGAAAAGTCTATTGACCATGAAATTTTTCATTTCCCACTACAGCAAGTTACGCTATTATAAAACAAAACGAAAGGCCACTGTTTTAATATTGCTTCTGCTGTATTTGTTGCAACGAACAATTTCAACTAAAACATTGAGTACAAAAATTAATTTGAGAGTGCAAAAACTTTTTCATAAAAACTGTTCATTAACGAAAGGCTATACACTTAAGAAATGAGTCATAATTAAAAAAAAAACTTATTAGTAAGTTTTTTCTTATATCTAATATTTAATTAATTTATTTTTTTTTGTTGTACTTCCAAAATTAATTAATTCATTATTCTATAATTGAACAAACATAATATATTTTTTATAAATTTATTTTATCTAAAATAATCAGTTTTTTTATAAATTTAGAGAGACTACAAATCTTTTAATTATAATTATTTATCATTTAAAGGTCACAACATTATAGGAATGAGCCAAATTTTAAAATAAAAAATTGATTATTAGTAACATATTATTAATAAGTTTAGCATTTAAAAAACATAGAATGAAAAAGTAATTTGATGGGAAACAAATAATTTGATAAAAATGATCATTTTCAAATGACACCTTAAAGAAGTGAGCCAAAATTCAAAATATAAAATTCTAATATTAGTAAATATTTCCCCCTGGATTTTATATCATTATAAGTATTATAATTACATTTTTAATAATTATCTAACTTATATTTAATTTTTTATTTATTCATTCTTTTGTCACCAATATAATAACTATCAAAGCATTATTCTATACTTGAACTAACATTTTGTCTACAAAGCATGATTTGAGAAAGACAAAAAAAAATTAATTAAAATTGCACATTATTTAAAGCATATCACCATAAAAAAATGAACCAAAATTTTTAAAAATTACTTATTAGTAAGGTTTTACACCTATATCCTTAATCATTGCAAGTATTTATAAAATAAAATAATAAAAAAAATTAAAAAAAAATATCCTGGGCTTGATAATTTATTTTTTATCTATTTTTTAATATCCATCAACAAATTAATATATACTTAAACTAACATAACATATTACACATATGTTTATTTCAACTAAAATAATTACAAAACTTATTTCAAGAGAGACATAAATAATTTGATACAAATTACATATTTTATAAATGTTGTCAATTAAATAAATGAGTTAAAAATCAATAGATAAGTTACTAATTTATCTGATATTCAATATTTAAATAATTGATGTTTTCTCCTACATAAAATATTGATTAAAAAATTATACTATACTTGAATTGAGATATGATGTTATTCAAATATTTATTTTAATGAAAATATTGAGTATAGAACTTAATTGGAAAGAGAAAATATGCCTTCATAAAACATCTTCATTATTTATAGATTATAACTATAAAAATTAAATCAAAATTTGAAAGGCTTAAATTTTTTATTAGTATATTTTTCTATTAGATTTCAAAATATTATATGTATTGCAATTAAAATTTTGATTAAAATTTATTTTATATCTAATAATTTATAAATTTATTTTGTATCATAAGTGTCATATCCATCAAGAAGATCATTAATACTTGAACTATCATTACATAATATTTATACATATATTTTTTAATTAAAATATTGAATAAAATACTTTATATTTGAGATAAAAAATGGTCTGCCATCTAAAGGGAATAATCTTAAAGAAATTAATACATATCAATTGTTGTTTTACTTAGATTTTGAATCATTATAAAAAGTCTAATTATAATTTTAATATTATATATCTCATATCTAATATTTGATTAATTATTATTACACATGCAATATCAATCAACAAATTAGTCCATATGAAAACTAATGAAAAATATTATTTTTAAGTTTATTTTAACTAAAATATTAAGTACAATACTTAATTGGAAATAAAAAAAATAATTTCAATTTTTTATTATATAAAGGCTATACCCTTAAAAAAAACGAGTCAAAATTAATTAAAAAAAATGTTTATTATTACATTTTTACTTTGATTTTGAAACCTTGATAGTATTCTAATTATATTTCAAAAAATAATTTATCTCATATTTAATATTTTAATAATTTTTTTTTTGTAACCAATACAATATCCACCAACAAATTAGTCCACACATGAAATTACATTGCATAATATTCATAAGTTTGTTTTAATTAAAATATTTAGATATATATATATATATATATATATTGAGAAAAGACTAATTTTATGAAAATTACTCATTTTAAAAAATGTTATAACCTTGAAGAAATAAGATAAAATTCAAAAATACAATATTCCTTATTAGTAATTATTTCACCTAGAATTTAAGTCTTTGTAAGTATTCTTATTAATTACTTATAATAACTTTATATTGTCATGCATGTAATATCAATCATCATATTAGTCTATACTTGAATTAACATGATATATTATTATTGAATTTATTTTAACTAAAATATTGAATACTATAACTTAATTGAGAGCGATAAAAATGATTTGATAAAAAAATACTCATTATCAAAATGCCATAACCTATAAAAAAAATAATCAAAATATCAAAAGACTAAAATTCCTTATTTGTATATTATTTAACCTAGATTCTAAATTATGTGTATCTGTTCTGATTATATTTATCATTATTATTTATCTCATATCTAATATTTAATTTATTTATATTTCTATCACCCATGACCTATCAAAAAACTACTTTATACTAAAAGTAACATAACAAATTATTTATCGGATTACTTTAATTAAAATATTGAGTTTAAAAGTTAATATGATAGAGAGAATATTTGTTTTTCTTATATCTAAAATATTGAGTAAATAACTTAATGTGAGAAAAAAAAATATTTTGATACAATTTACTCATTATCCAAAGGTAAAATATGACATTAGAGAAATGAGTAAATATTCTAAAATACAAAATTCCTTTGTAAATTTTTCAACTAGATTTTAAATCATTGTAAGTATTCTAATTATATTTTTAATAAATATTTATCTTATAAAAAATATGTTATTAATTTATTGTTGTCACATATATAATATCCATCAATAAATTAGTGTGTACTTAAACTAAAATATCATATATTATAAATATTTATATATTTAAAAAAATTTATATATTTATATTTTGTAAATATTTTAACTAAGATTTTGGATTGAACTTAATCTGTAAGATATGATAATGTTTTGAATACTAAGAATTTTTTATATTTTGTATCTTTTTCAATTGAATTTTTGTACTTAATATTATAATTAAATTAAACTTGTATTAACTTGATATTTTCTTTAGCAAGATTGGTACCTCATATAGTCTTTTGGCCACCGAGGTGGAAGCAAAGTTATCTCCATCCCCATGCTCTGAGGTGTAGCTAGTAAAGATCAAATTGGCACCCCCATGGAAGAGAGTCCTTATCAACCTCACCAATTGGACTACATAAATCTTTGGTTATAAATAAAATAAACTTATAAATAATATGTTTTGTTATTTCAAATATAGATTAATTTGTTGATAAATATTATATATACTACAAAAATATTACTTAAACAAATTTTAAAAATTAGATAAAGAATTATGTAAAATATAATTAGATTACTTACAAAGATTTAAAATCTAAGTGGAAATACTTACAAATAAAAAATTTTAATGTTTTGAATTGTAGCTAATGTCTTTTATGTTATAATTTTTTGTTCATGAATAATTTTCATCAATTTTTGTATCTCTAAAATTAAAATTTTAACTCATTATTTATACTAAAATAAACTTATGTGCCATAGGTATTGTCAATTATACCATAAACTAATTTATTGATAGATATTGTATTCATAATAAAAATAAATTATCAAATTTTAGATATGAGATACATAATTATTAAAATATAATTATAATAATTATAATAATACAAAAAATAATTTTCAAAAACTTGCTAATAAGAATTTTTTTATTTTAAAAATTGTCTCACCACTTGAAGGTTATAACTTTTAAATAGTGAAAATTTTTAGGAAATTATTTGTATCTCTCTCATATCATGTTTTAACTCAATATTTTAGTTAAAATAAACTCACAAATAATTTGCTATATTATTTTAAGTATATACTATTTTTTTTTGAAAGACATTCCATATGTGACAAAAAACATGAATTATCTAAATATTTCATATTATTCAACAACAATTAAAAAAACAATTATAAGACTTATAATGCTTCAAAATTTAGGTAAAAAATCTGATAAATAATGAATTTTGGCCTTTTAAATTTTGTACATTTCTTCAAGGCTATGTCCTTTGTACAATGAACAATTTGTACCAAATTATTTTTCCTCTCAATTTAAATGTTGTACTCAAAATTTTAGCTAAAATAAATTAATGATTAATATCTTATATTAGTTCAAATATGTACTAATTTGTTGATAGATATTACACGTATACCGAAAACTAAATTATTCAAAAAATTAATGTGATATTAATAATTATTAAAACTATAATTAGAATACTTATAATGATTGAAATCTAGGTGAAAAAGATAGTAATTAAAAATTTTAAAGTTATAAAATTTTATTCAATTATTAAAATTTAGTCTTTTGATAAGGATTAATTTTTATCAGAATAATTTTTTACTCTAAATTATTAAGTTTTTACACAATATTTTAGTTAAAATATACTTTTTAAACCTAATGTTTTCTCAAGTTATATTGGCACCTCAAACAGTTAATGGGCCCCAAGGGTGGGAGCATGGCTATCCTCATTCCCACATGCAGAGGTGTAGCTCAATGATGATTGAAATCAGATCACCAAGGAATAGTTTGAACTCAAGCAAATGAAGATGCGTGCAAAATTAGATTTGGTAATTCTGGCGATCTTCATTTTTTTTTGATGGATTTGACACTTTTGCCGATTTGTAATTTTATGAATTAAGATGCAAGATCAAGTAATGGATCCACACTTATTATATATATATATATATATATTCTGACACAGATACTTTAATAAATTGTACATTGAGACAAACATTAGGTGCAAAAAAAGACAATCAGGAAAGTAAGTTTCCAAAAATCTCAAACACAAAGGAGGCTGGCATGTATTGTCAACCTATTAAACTTCCTATCAATATAAATAGCAAGGCCAAGGGTCTATCAACACTTGGAGGCCTCAGTCCATTTGGAGAGCTCGATGTCCAAGATGTCGAGCATCAGTGCATCACTTGGAGACCTTAGCGCATGAAGAAGAAGGAATAAATCCATGAAGGAGGCTCAGTCCAATATGAATAATCAAAGAAAATCCTTCTTCAAGGCATAAAGAAAGGATTTTGATATGTAAGGAAGTTATAAATGAAAAATTGAGTACAAATGATAATATAGAAATTGCCAAAATCAAGGATAACACAATGATCAGGGTTTTTAATCCATTAATGGATATTCTGGAATGAAAAACACAAAAATCACATATTTGTATTGTGGAAGAAATAATGAAGGTAAATACGAAATCTTTTTTCTTCATAAATGGACATGAAATGCAAAATTATTATTTAATATTTTAAATACCAAATATTCTAGTATATTTGAATGATTTTTGATGATGTGTAAATATGGAAATACATGATAATTAAAATAATTTCATAAAATTAGAGTTTTGTTGGATTATGATAAATAGTAGTGAAATTATTGTATTTTTTTTTTGAGTTATTACTGACTTGCTGATGGTTGGTCTTATCAAGTAGTTTTGGTATCTATTTTTGACAAAAATTTTACATAATTGGTCATGACAATATTATATATGTAATGACTACCACATTATTATCATAATCTTTACTATACAATATATTTTTTTTAGTTATGATACTATCTTGTAGAGCTCAGGCTATTACCTATTATTATGCCTCTTAGCTGCAAAAAGTTAGAGGGTATTACTAAACTCATGATTATTTCCAAGACCATAACTTTTTTCCATCATGAGAAATAAAAGTTGCAGTCATGTCTAGCATCATGACTATGATATATAAGCTAATTACAAAAGGCATGACCACTTTCCTAGCACCATAAATTTTGAGGTACAAAGAGCTAATGTAACATTCCAAATACATTGTTACTTTCCATCACTATGACTTTTAAAGTATAGAAAGTTTAAGAAGTATTTCAAACCCATAACCACTTCTTAATGTTGCAACCTCGAGCTCAAGAAACTAAAATTCAAAGTCTCGGTATCATTCCAAAGATATGACTTTCTTCTTAGATGATACTAGGTATAAAAGACACTATGAAAGCGAGAAGATAAAATCTAGAAAACCAATCAATCTCTCTCTTCTTCTTCTCCACCTTCAACTAGGTGTAGCAACAACCCTAGGTTGATTTTTACACTCCTCAAGAGATCAATGAGCAAGCAAGGGATGTAAGATCAAAAATAAAGCTAGAGTTGGTGAGATCTTATCTATGTTATGACTCTACCACATCGTTATCATATTCCTTTTATTATGCTATACATTCATTTTGGTTATGATATTATCTTGTAGTTGTAACCATACTTATCTCGTAACATTTAATCATCTATGATATTAATTTTTTTCACAATAATCAAATACCCTACTAGTATTAAAAGTCACCATTATTATCTAACGCTATGACTTTATCTTTTTCAAATACTTAATATTTATAAGTCTAGAGATATGGCTATTTCCTATTACTACGACTCTTAGCTACAAAAAGTTAAAAAGGATATTACTAAACTCATGATCATTTACACGACCATTAATTTTTTCCATCATGAGAAATAAAAGTTGCAGTCATGTCCAGCATCAAGATATGATATATAAGCTAATTGCAAAAGGCATGACCACATCCTAACACCATAAATTTTGATTATGTAACCTTCCAAATACATAGTTAATTTTCATCACTATGACTTTTGAAGTATAGAAAGCTTAAGAAGTATTTCAAATCCATGACCACTTCCTAATGTTGCAACCTCGAGCTCAAGAGACTTAAAGCCAAAGTCACGGTATTATTCCAAAGATATGACTTTCTTCTTAGATGGTACTAAGTAAAAAAGACACTATGAAAGCGAGGAGATAAAATCTAGAAAACCAACCGATCTTTATATTCTTCTTCTTCACCTTCAAATAGGTGTAGCAACAATCCTTGGGTGATTTTTGAACTCCTCAAAAGATCAATGAACTAGCAAGGGATGTAAGATCAAGAATAAAGCTAGAGTTGGTAAGATGTATTTGACTATTAGTGAATTTTTTTGTATTATTATGATGAAGAGTAATAGGTAAACCATGAAATTCACTCATACATACTATAGAAAAGGAGTGACATCTCTTTCAATCATGATGTGCTAGAAAAATCTATATGTCTAAATTCAAAAATAAGATATGTTAATCATTGCAAGTATAGTACTCGTGAAGCTAAAAGCATGAATAGTTTCATACTAATGCATTATATAGAATGTTATAGTAAATATTTTACCTTTAGTATGCCAATTGCATTGTCACTATGAAAGATGGTGATAAGTAATTCATAGGAACTGTGTGAGTAGTTAGGACTCATGAGGTATTAATAACTCTTTGAGTTGCTTTTATCTCCATGATTCCCTTCCCATTGGTGAGATTTGAGGGAAAGTGTATGTTAATTGTCAGAGTATAATATTAATGCAGCCAAAAGTATAATTAATTTTAAGATCACATTAGTTCAGAGTCTTAAAGATACTTGAAGCTAGAGAATAAGAATATGCATATGAAGCAACCATCAATGATAGTTATTAAGTTACCAAAAAGGTATGAACTTGTCAATAACCCTTGAGTAGAGATGATTTTTTATCTCGGTAAGATAATATTAAGAGGACATAGATGAATGGAACATCATTAGGATGAGCTCAATGTTGAACAATTTTTTATGCAATTAGGAAAAATATGCATTCTAACAATAATCTAAATTTTATTTCATATCCAAACTCAACTCAAAACAAACTATTTAAATATATATCATATGAATGAAACTATACAAACCCTAAGATCTAAGAATCTACCAAAATCTCAATTTATTTTATCTACTATAATAGTATTTTTTCACTATTGGTTGACCAAACAACTGATACAATCCATATGTAATAGATATATGATAAAAATCTTCTTTACTACTTATATGGCTCATATACTTTGAATCTTTTTTGTTGAGTGATCCTCACCAACAATCTTTTGGCACACTATCTAATTGATAAGATTGTGCAGTATAACAAAGTCACAAAAATTACTATGAAATCAATATGGATGGCTTGCATTTAAGTTTTATAGATTTAAGAATAAACATGAAGTGCTCTAACTATTTATCTTATGTGCATACAAAATCCAAATACGTGAACTATGTTTACACAAAACCATTAGTTTCTAGTACATAGATTAAATAAATAATTTCTATGACCTCAAAATAATAAAAACTAGACTTCAAGTATATTGAATTAAGGAACCTAATTTGGCCTTATTTTGATACCTAGAAAAAAATAAACAAAGTGATTATGTGGAACATGCAAGCACATAACCCCTTCTTGAAACTAAATATACAAGGTACAAAGACCATGTGTACCCTGAAAATGTTTCATAACTCACTATTAGAATAACTTAAATGACCTCAGAATGGAAGAAAATTATAACTATGGAGATTAGCATTGAAAATGTGGACTTTTTGTATACAAAATCAAAAATCATGATTGATGAGCATAGGCACTAAAATAGGTTGGGCTCTGATACTAGAAGAAAATAAATGAAAATCTATATACACATGATATAAAATATAGGACCTCGATGACAATGATGCTAAAATATGGGATTGTGGGTTCACGTGTCCAAAAATAAATACTATTTATACAAATTATCTGTTGTCTACAAACATAGAAACTAAAAAATATGAATCTATGGTTATTTAATAATAAAAATCGAGTCAAGGCATACATAATCACTAGATTATGATTAGAATAATAAGAAAAATGCTTATGTGAACTATGAAAATGTGGTATCATTAAAAATGGATATGGAAGGCGTGGATTTCATGAAATAGATGTGGATGCTTTGTTTTTAAATTTTTTAGGAACTAGAAATAACATATAAAATGTTAGTCCTACTCACATGAAGTTAGAGCCCTACTCTTAATTCCCAAGGTCTCAATTTTATGATTGTTAATTCAGAATTAACCGAGGATGATGAACACATTGATCCTCATATTAGGGACCCTATGAGCAAAATGAGAGGAGTTGCTCCTAAAATATCGAAAAGAAAAGGAGATAATAATCTTGTTGGGTAATCGCGCTTCCACGGGTAGTGAGATTAAGAATAGAAAATAGAGAAACAACACAGAAACGAGCAATATATATATCCCAATCCACAAACATCCACGACAGAATCAAAACGAGAAAAACACAACACAGCAAATAACGTGGTTCGCTAATCGCTCAGTACGACTAGCTACCTCCACCAGAAAATGCTTATGCGTTACAGATTAAAACCAAGAAATGTATGTCTTACAGTATGCAGCACGGCAGTCACGAAAAATGGCACAGAGAGAGAGGAGAAGAGACGATGAATAGTTCAACTGGGTCAAAAAACAGTCACCCGAAAAATAAATACAAATGTTTTTATATAGAAAATAAACAGCCGGTTCATTTAACCGAAGCGGGTCGGATCATGGACCGGGCCAGGCTCTACTCCAAAAATTTCGGCCCGCTGACCGGACAGTGGGACCTCCATTATTGTGCTACTGCTGCATCCCCGAGCTTTTAATATTTCATTTCCTACACTTACATAAAAATATTAAAACAGATTATTAAGTTAAAACAAATTACATATACAGTAATCTCCACCTTAATTTGTTTTGCATACAGATAGAGAGACACTCTCTATAAACAGTTAGTCCAAAAGGACTACATCTGATTTGATATGTTCAGTAAGTCAAGACAGTGTCTTAACTTATTCAGTGTAACAGGTTTGGTAAACATGTCAACTGGATTATTAGAAGTTGCAATCTTCTTTACTTGTACCCTTTTCTCAGATCGAAGGAAATGATATCGCACATTAATGTGCTTTGTCCTCTCATGGTGCACTTGGTCTTTTGCTAAACAAATAGCACTGAGGTTGTCACAGAAGACTATTGCAACCTCTTCATAAAGACCAAGGTCCTTGAGAAAACCTTTCAGCCATATCCCTTCCTTCGCAGCTTCAGTCAGAGCCATATACTCTGCTTCAGTAGAAGATAAAGTAACAGAAGATTGCAGTGTGGCTTTCCAGCTAACTACAGAGCCACATATAGTGAAGACATAACCAGTCATAGACCGTCTACTGTCAACATCTCCTGCATAGTCAGAATCAGAATATCCTGCCAGCAAGAGTTCAGATTCATTACCAAATATCAGACCAACATCAGAAGTCCCCTTGAGGTACCTAAGTATCCTCTTAACAACTTTCCAGTGCTCTTGACCAGGGTTTATCATAAACCTACTCACTGCACTTACTGCATGAGCAATATCAGGTCGGGTGCACACCATAAGATACATGAGGCTCCCGACAGCACTAGAATAAGGAACCTTAGACATTTGTTCCTTATCAGATTCAGATTGAGACAACATTCTAATGTCAGATGGAGGTTGGAAGCAAATGGTGTGGACAGAGGCTTACAAGAAACCATTCCAAATCTAGATAGAAGTTTCTGAATATATTGTTTCTGTGAAAGAAACAATTTTCTTTTAATTCTATCTCTGAATATTTCCATACCTAAAATTTGCTTTGCTCCTCCAAGATCTTTCATATCAAATTCAGAACTGAGGAGATCTTTCAGTTCCTGAATATCAGATTTATTTCTGGCAGCAATAAGCATATCATCTACATACAATAGCAAGTAGATATATGACTCATCCTTGTGCCTTTTGAAATAAACACAGCAGTCATGGTCACACCTACTGTATTCATGACTAGTCATGAAATAGTCAAATCTCTTGTACCACTGACGGGGAGACTGCTTAAGTCCATAAAGGGACTTCAGAAGCTTGCACACATGGGTTTCCTTGCCTGATACCTCAAAACCCTCAGGCTGGCTCATGAAGATCTCTTCATCGAGATCTCCATGAAGAAAAGCAGTTTTGACATCTAGTTGCTCAAGTTCAAGATTCTGATGTGCTACTAATGCTAGAAGCACTCTTATTGAGGTATGTCTAACTTCAGGAGAGAATATCTCATTGTAGTCAACACCCTCTTTCTGACTGAACCCTCTTGCAACTAGACGTGCCTTAAACTTTAAACCACCAGCAATTGAGGCATCTCCTTTCTTCTTGAAAATCCATTTGCAAGACACTATTTTTCTTCCCTTTGGTTTAGGTACAATGATCCAGGTACCATTCTTATGAAGAGATTCAATTTCTTCATTCATGGCAACCAACCATGACTCAGACTCAGGACAATTAACAGCATTCCTGAAGGAGGATGGTTCAGGAATGTCAATTTCTTCGGCAACTTGTAGGGCAAATCCTACAAACTCATCAAAGCTGAATCTCAGAGGATGACGTATATTTACCCTCCTTTGTCTATCCCTTGCAATACAGTAGGGAATAGACTCTTCAGGTGCAGTTTCAGGATCAGGTTCAATAATAGATTTAGCATCATTTTCATGATTAGCTATCGTTTGTCTAGAAACAACAGGCATCCTTCCTGGAGCTACAGATTCAGATTTTAGCTCCACCTTAAGTTCAGCTTGAGGAACACCAGGTAACTGAATAGGACTAGGTACTTGTTTCAGAATGACACTCTCATCGAAGGTAACACTCCTAGAGAGTATAACTCTCTTTTCAGATGGTGACCAGATACGGAATCCTTTGACTCCATCACCATAACCAACAAATATTCCCTTGCGTGCTCGAGGTTCAAGCTTACCATCATTTATATGATAGTAGGCAATACACCCGAACACCTTCAGATTAGAATAATCTATAGGTTTACCAGTCCACACTTCAAATGGAATTTTAAAGTTAATTCCACTATGTGGTGATCTGTTTATCAGATGGCATGCTGTATTAACAGCTTCAGCCCAAAACTCTTTGCCTAAGCCTGATTGAGAGAGCATACATCTAGTTCTCTCTAGAAGAGTTTGGTTTATTCTTTCAGCAATGCCATTTTGCTGAGGAGTGTCCCTAATAGTTTTGTGTCTCGCAATACCTTTGTCCTTACAGAATTCCTCAAATTAAGACGAACAGAATTCTAGACCATTATCTGTTCGCAACAATTTAACCTTCTTTTGTATTTGATTTTCCACTAAGCTAACCCACTGCTTAAACTTTATAAAAGTCTCGGATTTATGTTTCATCATGAATACCTAGGACATCCTGGAGTAATCATCAACTAAACATAAATAAAAACGAGCACCCCCAAGAGATGTGACTCTAGAAGGGCCCCAACAGTCAGCATGGATATAATCCAAAATACTGTTTGTGCAGTGTATGGCTTTACCGAACTTAGTTCTATGTTTCTTACCAAAAACACAATGATCACAGAAATTTAATTTACAGACTCTATGACCAACAAGAAGATTAAGATCAGAAAGAATTTTCATACCTTTCTCTCCCATATGTGCGAGCCGCATATGCCACAGTCTGGTAAGTTCAGCTTTGTCTTTAGATGCTAGCTCTCCGGATGTGACAGCAATAGCTCCTGCCACTGTGGAACCTATCAGTGTGTATAGCATTCTAGTTTTCTGCCCCTTCAATACAACATCATCTCCTCGGTGAACATTCAGTGTTCCCTCTCTACCACTGAATGAATATCCCTGATCATCCAGAACACCGAGAGAAATGAGATTCATTGTCATCTCAGGGACATATCTCACATTTGAAAGTGAGACAATCCGGCCATCCCAAGTTTTCAGTCTGACTGTGCCGATTCCAACCACCTTACATGGTTGGTTGTTCCCCACCACAGCATGGCCAGCTTCCTTCTTGTCATATTTGCTGAACCACTCCAAGTGAGTGCTTATATGGAAGGAAGCACCAGTATCCAGAATCCAAGAATCTGATCTTGCGATCGTTGTGGAGATTACCAACACAAGGTCTTCTCCATCATCCAGGTCATCAAAAGTCACAGCAGCAGCAGGTGGGGGGTTAGGTTGACCTTGTTGTTCCAGCCTTGCTCTCTTCTTCGGGCACTCAGTTTTCCAATGCCCTTTCTGTTTACAGTAGTGACAAATGTCACCCTCCTTTAACCTCTTCTGAATCTTATTTCCCTTCTTCTTGAATGGAACAGGTTGTGGCCTCCTGTTTGTCACCACCAGTCCAGCAGGATGTTGTTCAAGTCTTTCAACCGCTGCCTTCTGCCTCATCTCTCTGGAGTGTAGGGTAGCCCGAACATCCTCTAGTGTGATCTCCTCCTTTCCCACAATGAGAGATTCCACAAAATTTTCATAGGAAGGAGGAAGAGAAACCAAGAGTAGAAGTGCAGCATCCTCATCATCTACCTTAGCATCCACCCGTTTAAGGTCCATGAGGATGCTGTTCAAGTCATCCAGATGCTTCTTCAAAGAGGTTCCCTCTTGCATCCTCAGTGTGAACAGCCTTCTCTTTAACAGAAGCTTGTTCATCAAAGATTTAGTCATGTACAGAGACTCAAGCTTGAGCCACAGTCCTACAGCAGATTCCTCAGCAATGACTTCATCCGACAAGCTCAACAGTATGGTGGAGTGTACTTTCTCTTCACGTCTCCAAGCCTCAACCTCAGTTATTCCAAGAGCAGCAGAAGTGTGTGGACCGAAGCCTTGAGCCAGAGGACTCCAAATATCGAAGTTTTTCAAATGCGCTCGCATTTTAATCTGCCACATACTAAACACATTTCTGCCGTTGAATTTCTCAATCATGGTGTTTAGGGTTCCAGCCATTTCACAGAATATTGCTTGTACAGAATAATCTCAAACCCTAATAGAAAAATCATAAACCAAGCTCTGATACCAATTGTTGGGTAATCGTGCTTCCATGGGTAGTGAGATTAAGAACAGAAAATACAGAAACAAACACAGAAACGAGCAATATATATATCCCAATCCACAAACATCCACGACATAATCAAAACGAGAAAAAAACAACACAGCAAATAACGTGGTTTGCTAGTCGCTCAGTACGACTAGCTACCTCCACCAGAAAATGCTTATGCGTTACAGATTAAAACCAAGAAATGTATGTCTTACAGTATGCAGCATGGTAGTCGTGAAAAATTGCACAGAGAGAGAGGAGAAGAGATAATGAATAGTTCAACCGGGTCAAAAAACAGTCACCCAAAAAATAAATACAAATGTTTTTATACAGAAAATAAACAGCCGGTTCATTTAACCGAAGCGGGTCGGATCATGGACCGGGCCAGGCTCTGCTCCAAAAATTTCGGGACCTCCGTTATTGTGCTACTGCTGCATCCCCGAGCTTTTAATATTTTATTTCCTGTACTTACATAAAAATATTAAAACAGATTATTAAGTTAAAACAAATTACATATATAGCAAATCCTAAGATATTAGAACTAATTGAAGAAAATGAACACATGAATGCAAGGAAAAAGTGAAAATCCAATGAATAAAGATTCAAAAGCACACTTAAAGGTAAATTAATATGCTACGAGCAAAAATGAGATAATAATGTATGTTCCCAAAAACAATAATAATCATGTTGTACGAGCAAAAATGAACTCATGAATGACATTCTTTCCCTTTTCATTCTCCTCAAGAAATAATAAAGTATTTCATACATGTTAAATCTTATGCTCAAGTACTACAAGAGAGAAAACAAAAATAAATCATGTTGTAGGATTAGTAACGAAGATACAATCTTAGAACCCAAGGGACTAGTGAAATCCAAGGCTAAAATGTACATCAATAATAAGAATGAGCATAATGGCCCATTCATAAAAGGTAAGTTTGTATCGATGCTATACTCTCCAATGGTATGGTTTGGAATGAGAATAGATGTGAAAATTAAAATAAGGGTAAAAATGAGATAAATTGATGTTAAAAATATTCTGAAATGTTTTTTCCATCCATAGAAACAAATTTCTTTGTTGAGATTACTCAAAATTAAAAAAATATTAAAAAAATTGTCTGTGGTCAAAGAACCATGAATCTGTATATTAAGATAAGACATAATAGTAAGGAGTAATCCATACTCAGTGGTTCTCGTTGGAAAAGTTTCAAATTCAAATATTCAAATAAATAAAATTGAAAGTAAAAAAAAACTAATTTAATTGGGGATATTAAATTGTGTTTGATTGAATTAAGACATTTTATAATATGATTCTCATGCAAATATAATAATTTGCCAAGCTTTTGTACATGTTGTCAATCATTTGGACACCCCATTGATTATTGAAATTTTAGACAACCTAGTCTAAAAAAATAATATATGGATAAAAGGGAGTCCCAATATATAGAAAAAAAAAAGGAAAAAGGAGAACCTGGACTTAATAATACTAAAAGTTAGACTATGAAAAAATAAATATGTAGACCCAAAAAGGTGATAAATAAAGAAAAAACACAATCCAATGAGGGACAACTAATTTACAATTAGTTATATCAAACAAAGACATGAAGAGATGAAATACCACATATTTTGTTTTTATAACTCAAATGAATGAGCCTTTTCAGCTGATATCTTCACTTAGCATGATCAATTTTGAGTACTTAACACCACTTGATGTGGAACTTATTTATGCTATTCATGAAGATGAGGAGTCAAGCAATGAAATTAGTCAAGCTAGTGGGTTAATTCAAGAGATAAAAGCCCATGTTTATGTACTTAACATTAAATTGTAATTCATTCTAGTAAGTATGGACCTACCAATGTCTTGATATTGGTAGCAAAGAAAGAGGCAAACCATTACCCCTTAGAAGTTGGAATACAAGTTGTATAGGATTGTGAAGTATTCCAGCTTCTAATAGGGTGGGGGAGTAATTTTACAAGACAATGTGAAAAGGAAAGAGTGGAGTATTTAGATCTTCACAAAATTGAGAAATTGGAAAAACTCTAAAATTCAATAAAAGAGAATTTGGAGAAGTTGGAGGCCCTCAAAAAAGGATGATGATCAACTATCCTCCATTGGTGGATTCGATGGATACATTTTCTATCCATATATTTATTAAAGTTGGTAAGAATGTCATGACAATCTTCTAACCATTAATTTAATCAAATTAAATTATTATGTTGATATTAGTTTGGAATGTTAAATAGTTGGACAAGCAAAAAGCAAGTAGGATGATTACAAGTTTGTCTACAACAAATAAAATTGAAATATTAGCCATTATTGAGCTATTTCTCTAAAATCACACATGGAGGAATACAAAATAAAATTAAATTATGTTATGGCTTGAAACAATCTAAATATAAAATGAAATATACATAGAAGTTTTAGATAATAACCTCCAAATAGTATATCTAGAATTCAAAAATATGTTGGAAAAATAAGATAAATTTTACAATAATTTATGCTAAATCCAGTATAATTGAAAGATGATATTTAAGGCTACAATTACGAACTTACTCATAAGATATATTAAACATCATTGTTGGTTACTAAATTTTTTTAATATGGTCATAAAAAATGAAAACAAAAAAATTAGGACACAAAAACCCTAACCCTAGAGTAATAGAATATTTTAATAATTGTATATTTGATAGTGAATTACTAGATGTAGGTTTTGTGGACAAAAAATTCACTAGAATAGTAAGAAATATTTGGGAATAATTAGATACAAGATTAATAAACTCTAAATAGAACCATATTTTTCATAACACAAAAATTAGTCACTTGAATCGAACTGGTTAAGATCATTATTTCTTATTGATTCAATGGAGAAGTGATCATTTTCTAATTGGAATTATCCAACAAAAGAGGTTAGATTGAGAAAATGGAGAAAAAGACTTTTTTTTTCTTTAAATAGGACCTTTATTCTTGGATAGAAGATTTTTGGAGACATATTCCAAAATATAAAAAAGGTTGAGTACTTGGTGGCCAGCATAGAATAAAAAGAGGAAGAACATGGGAGTAGTGAAAAAAACAATTAACTTAAAGAAGCAAGGAAAAACTTTGGGGAAGTCTTACTAATTGATGATATTTATTGGAAGCAAAAATATGCAATTAAATAGTTTAAAGAAGGGTATAATAGCACAAAATATTTTTATTCTTTGGTTAGGAATCAAAGAATCAAAGCTCATATACACTGCTATCTTTTCCAATGACTCAGATAGTATGTCATGAACTAATAGATTCTCGGTTTTATTTTATAAAACATGTTGGCATATTATTAAGAAAGATATTTGGGAAGTATGCCTTGAGTTCTTCAAGGAATATAACTTGTCTATGTAAATTTAAGGCAATTTATTGCCTTCGTACGTAATTTGTCTTACAAAAATTTAGCTACAATAATATTAAATAGAATTAAAAATCAAGATGGGTTTGTTCTAATTAGAATTATTTTTAATAATATCCACTTAGCCTAAGAATTTACTGACTTAATTTCAAAACATAGCAGAGGACAAAATATTATTATTAAGCTTTATAGCCTTCTACACTGGCCAATCATCTCAGAAATAATCATAACAAAGTACATTTAACTTTAGAGTTCTTCTAAGATTTAGTACATTAGCAATGATTTAGACACATCTAAAATATATATCATTCTTTTTTGTATCTCTAAAATTATATTTTATACTTATTTTAGTTTATATTGCATGAACTTATTTGCTAGTGTATATTGCATTTGCATCAAAAAAAAAAAAAAATAAGTAATCACAAATTAGATATGAGACAAATAATTATTAAAAAGGTAATTAGAATACTTATAATAATCCAAAATCAAGTGTACAAATTTACTAATGAATATTTTTTAAATTTCAATTTTGATTGATTTCTTTGAAGTTATAAGATATGAATAATGAGCAATTTTATATCAAAAATCTTCTTTCTAAAATTAAATTTTGTGCTGAATATTGTAGTTAAAATTATTTTGTAAATAATATGCTATTTTAGTTTAAGTATCAATTAATTTTTAATGGGTATTGCATGTGAGATATAATCATTAATTAAACAAATATTTGATATCAAATAAATAAATATTTAAAATATTATTATACTTAATATAATTCAAAATCTAGGTGGGAAAATACACAAATAAAGAATTTCATTGTTAAATTTTTTTTGCTCATTTATTTAAGTTTATTGTTTGTGAATATTGATTAATTACTATCAAATTAATTTTTCCTCCCTCTATTTAAATTATTTACTTAATATTTTTGTGAAAATAAATATATGAATAATATGCTATACTATTTCAAACATAGAGTAATTTGTTAGTGCATATTCCCATGTCCAAAAAAATACAATGAATAAATTAAAAATTAAATATGATATAAATTATTATTAAAAATATAATTAGAATACTTACAACAATTCAAAATATGATTGTAAAAATTTACTAATCAGCATTTTATTTTTAAAATTTTTTTGCTCGCTTCTTTAGCATTTTTATATTTGGATAACGAGTAATTTTTTATAAAATAATTTTTTTCTCTTTCAGATTAAGTTTCATACTTATTATATTAGTTAAAACAAATATATGAGTAATATGCTATTCTAGTTCTAGTATCAACTAATTTGCAGAAAGATATTGAATTTGTAACAAAACAAAATATTCAATTATTATAAATGAATTACATAATAATTAAAAATATAATTACAAATTTTACAATGAATCAAAATATAAGTATACAAAGTTATTATTAAGTAATTTTTCATTTGAATTTTGGAATATCAAATTATGTTTGTCCCTTTCAATTTAAGGTTTTTGTTTATTATTTTAGTTAAAATAAACTTATGAGTAATATGTTTAGTCAATTTCAATAATATACTAATTTTTTGATTGATATTGCATTTATAATAAAAAATAAATTAGTCAAATATAAAATATGAGACAAACAATCATTAACAATCTAATTAGAATTTTTTTAATGAATCAAAATCTAGGCGAGCAAACTTATCAACACAACATCTTGGTCTTTTTAATTTTTATTTATTTCTAAGATTGTCTGCTTTTCATAATAAAGAATATTTATCAATTTTTTCAATTGAAATATTAATTTGTTACTCTGTGTTATAATTTAAATTTTCTTATGAATTATATGAAATACTAATTCATGTATTGACTAATTTGTTGATAAATATTGTACCAGTGACAAACAAAATTTTGAAATATAAGTTATGAGATAAATTATTGTTAAAAATTAATAAGAAATTTGATTTTATAGCATTTGGATATTGATTAATTTTTATCAAATCATTTTTTTATTATTAAATTTAGCTTTTTACATAATGTTCTAGTTTATATAAACTTATGAATAATATTCTATGTTGCACATACACACACACACACACACACACACACACACAGATTTGTTATTGAATATTGCATGCATAATAATTAAAAATTAATCAAATATTAGATAATAGATAACTATTTATTAAAAATATAATTAGAATGTTTATAATGAGCACTCTTTACCAAATAAAATTTCTGTGTGAAAATAAGTTTTTTACTCAATATCTTAGTCAACAAAATTTATTAATAAAATGTTATATTAGTGATAGAAAAGATTAATCAAATATTAGATATGAAATCAAATAATTATTAAAAATAGAATTAAAATACTTACAATGGTTGAACATCAGAAGAAAACATACTTATAAGAAGTTTTTATTTTTAAATTATGGCCCAATTTATTTAAGATTATATAGCCATTAGATAATATGTTATTTTTATTAAATAAATTTTCACTTTCTGAATTCAAGTTTTTTTCTTCAACATTTTAGATATGATAAACATATAAATAATTTGTTATTTTAATTCAAGTATTACTAGTTTTTTGATAGACATTATATTGGTGATGAAAAATAAATTAATAAAATATTAGATATGAGATAAATAATTATTAAAAAAATAAGTTGAATACTTATGATGATTTAAAATCTAGGTAAAAAGATATATTAATAAGTTTTTTTTTTTAATATTGGCTCATTTTTAAGGTAATACCTTCAGATAATAATCAATTTTTATCAAATCTTTTTGTATCTCTCAGATTAAATTTTATACTAAATATTTTAGCTAAAATAAACTTAAGAACAATATGCTATATTTATTCGAGTATAAACTAATTGATGATGGATATTACATGTATGATAAAAAAAGAAGTAGCCAAACATTGGATATGAGATATATAATAAATAAATAATAATTATTAAATACTTAAAGATTCTTAATGCAGGCAAAAAAATCATACAAATATCAAATTTTATCAAATTAATTTTTTCTTTCTAAATATTCTAGTTAAAATATCTTATGAATAATATGCAATGTGAGTTTAGATATAGAATAATTTGTTGCTTAGTTTTGCATGCACGTTAAATAAATAAATTAATCAAATAATAGATATCATATAAATAAATATTACAACTAAAATTAGAATACTTATAAATAATTAAATTATAGTTTAAAAGATTTACTGATAAAAAGTTTTTTATAATTGAATTTTGGCTCATTTTTGAATGATATGCCATGTAAGAAGAAATGTAAATTATTTTGTTAATTCATATTACACCCTTGAAAAAAAATAATTAAATATTAGGTTTGAGATAATTAATTATTAAGATTGTAATTAAAATACTTAGAGTGATTCAGACTAAGGTGAAAAATATATATCAATAAAAAAATTTGTATTTTTGAATTTTTGCTCATTTGTTTAAAAAATAATTCTTATTAAAGCATTTTATTTTTTTTCTCAAATAATGTTTTTTACTCAATATTTTATTTTTGATAACCTTATAGTTAATATGTCGTGTTAGTTTAAGAATAGACTAAGACTTTGTTGAATATTATGTTGATGACAAAATAAAATATTTATGAACGAAATAGATAAAAGATAAATAAATTTTAAAATTTTAAATAGAATATTTATCATGATTCAAAATCATAGATGAAAATAATATACCAATAATAAGTTTTTTGTTTTGAAATCTAGCTCATTTCTCTAAGGTTTCTAGCCATTGGATGATTATCAATTTTTATCAAGTCATTTTGCTTTATCAAATTATATTTTGTACTTAATTTTTGTGTTAAAATAAACTTATAATAACTAATATGCTATTGTTGTTTAAGTATAGCATAAAGTGATAAATAAATTAATTAAATATTAGATATGAGACAAGTAATTCTTAAAAATAAAATTAGAACACATAAATTGATTCAAAATATATGTGAAGAACTAACTAATAAAGAATTTTGGTCTTTTTAATCTATAATCATTTTTTTTTTTTGAATTTTTATTCAAAATATAGCAATGGGATAATGAATAATTTTTATCATATCGCTTTTTCTCTTAAAATTAAATTGTTTTACTCAATTTTTAAATCAATATATATTTATGAATAATATAAAATGTGAGAATAAGTATAAAATAATTTGTTGATAGATCTTGCATATATGACAAAAAAGAATTAATAAAAAAAATGTGAGATAAATAATTATTACAAATATAATTATAATATTTATAATATTCAAAATCTAACTAAAAAATTATTAATAAGAAATTTTGTATTCTTGTATTTTTGCTCAATTATTTATGGATGATCTTTTGATAATTAATAATTTTTATTAATTTGTTTTCTTTTTCTCAAATTAAGTTTTCTAGTCAATACTTTAGTAAAATAAAATTCTGAATGACATGCTATGTTAGTTCAAGTAATAGCGATGAACTTGTTATATACGACTATATCAATAGTAATAGTGATGAACTTATAATTGATACTTTAGATTTAGAGATATAAATTTCATTTTTTAAAATTCCTGATGAATTTTATGATATAATGAATATGTATTCAAATGTGTACACTCATGTCACATACATTGCACATAATATAATATTAGTAGTATGTTTAGCAAGTATAGAGGACACCCTAATTTTAGTGTTATGGCTATTGAGATGGAAACTAAGTATTTAAAATACTAGTCTTTCATTCTATTTTTTTTTTTTTTTGCTTAGATACATGTATGAATCCTAAAATTAAGTAAAAGGGGTAAAAAATATATTAAACTAGATATCCACTTGCGTTAACCAAGCCAAATAACTAGATGGTAGGATTTAAGAATAATTAGAGAACATATTTAAATGTTATGATACTATGAATTTTAGTCTTAGCAAGCCTTTGAGTACGGACATGCATGCCATATTGGGACATGATGACTATTCCATTTAGTTAGTTTGAGGTAAATGATGAGGTGGTCTATCAAATTGGAGTGAGTTGTATTGGTACTTACATATCGATAACTACTCTATCCTTAAAATAATGAAAATAAGAAATTCATTATATTGAGTTAGTAGAAATCATATGAATCCACCTATCTCATAATATTTAAGATGACGAGTGATCTATTAGCCTCTTTAGTGTCTAGCATGGCATTGGAGTCTAAATTTATCGTAGTTATAAATATTATTTCAGATAGGAGATCAAAATTATGATGAGATATCATAGAAGCATTATAATGCTTAAAAGAATAAGAGAATTTAAAGA
This sequence comes from Sapria himalayana, assembly GCA_029783825.1. Taxonomy (NCBI): domain Eukaryota; kingdom Viridiplantae; phylum Streptophyta; class Magnoliopsida; order Malpighiales; family Rafflesiaceae; genus Sapria; species Sapria himalayana. The sequence goes on from JAREIK010003317.1 coordinate 430,561, forward strand.
TGAGTCTTCAGCTTCAAGTGAAAGAGCTACTAGTGGATGATGAGTCTTCAGCTTTAGAATTAGGCTTGATAATTTAAATCATACAATCACAAACTAATAATAGATATTAGAGAACTGACATACTTATTATCATTATTGACTAATGTTCATTTTGGATGTCATGATCTTGCTATGCTTCTATAATTTTATAATAAATTATTATTTGTAATATCATGATAAAATTGGAACCAAAAAAAAAGATGTTTTTTTTGAGCTATGAATTTTATTCATTTTCATTTATAGTGCAGTATAGTTTATTTCTAATCTTTAAATTTTTAAAAATTATAATTTTATATTAATGATAAAAGCTAGTGTTGTAGTGTGATAGTTGCCACTATATTAGACTGGCTAGTGGCTATGCTAGGCCATTGGTTGGTTTGGCCACTGCCCTGCCCAATAGAGCACTGGCCACTATTCTCGCCACTAGCCGGTGTCATGCCACTACCAGCTCAACCCAACATGATCTAACAAGCCTGGATGAAGATGGTGGTCCATCAAGCCATATCAGGACAACCTTTCATAATGTCATACATGCATGGCAGGGCTTGGGTACCCAATACATGCCAGGTTCATCATTACATGGTGGCTTTACTAGGCAATGAGAATAATGGTCATTCCAATCTAGAATAGCATGATTGGCACTTAAAATAATAAGTAAAAATATAACTTAAAAAAGAAAAATGATTTGATAAAAAATTTTCATTTCGCAAAGGCTATAACCTTAAAAAAAACAAAAAAAAAATTCAAAATATAAAAATTCCTTACTCATAATTTTTTTGTCTGTATTTTGAATCATCATAAGTATTTATCTTGTATCTAATATTTAATTAATTTTTTTTTGTCATACATGTAATATTTCATCATCAAATTTGTATAAAATTGAACTAACATAATATATTGTTTATATGTTTATTTTAACTAAATATTGAGTATGGAACTTAATTTGAGGGAGATAAAAAATAATGTGATAGAAATTACTCACTATAGAAAAGCTATAATTATAAATAAATAAGCCAAAGTTCTAAAGAAAAAAAACTCCATGTTAATATATTTTTTACTTAGATATTGAATTATGATAAGTATTACTTTTTGCTAATAATAATTTAACTCATAAATAAATAAATAATCCAATATAATATTCATCAACAAACTAGTCTATTATTAAACTAACATGTCAATTTAAATATATGTTTATTATAAATAAAAAAATCATTTGATAAAAAAAAACTCATCATCCAGGGGCTATAATACTAAAGAAATAAGTCAAAATTCAGAAATATAAAATTTATTATTAGTAAATATTTCTCGTAAAATTTGAGTCATTGTAAGTATTATAATTATATTTTTCATAATTATTTATATTATGTATAATATTTTAACTTGAACTGACATGTGATGTAAGTTTATTTATCATAATTAATTTATTGTTTTGTCTCTCATGCAATATATATCTACAAATTAGTTTATGCTTAAATAGCTATAAGATATTATTCAAAAAATTATCTTAACTAAAACATTGAGTGAAAAACTTATTTTGAGACACAAAAATAATTTGATAAAAATTATTTATTATCGCAAGAATATTTATCCTTAAACTAATAAGCCAAAATTTTAAAAAAAAAAATTCTTTTTAATTAATGTTTTTCAAATCTATTTTGAAACATTATAAGTGTTCGTATAAAATTTATAATAATTATCTATTTAATATCTAGTATTTGATTAATTCATATTTCATCACACAAACAATATCCATCAAAAAAATTATTCTATATTTGGACTCATGTTGCATACTATTCATAAGTATATTTTAATTAATATTTTCAGTACAAAACTTCAATATTTGAGAGACAAAAATGATTTGATAAAAATTACTTATGATACAACGAATTAATTAATTAAATTATTATATTTCTTTATTTTATAAATTATATTTATTATTCAATAAATATAAATTATTTATTGATTAATTTGTTGACTGATAAAATATTAGAATTTGTTGATTGATAAAAATTAGGCGTAATAAATATATGAATAATATGTTATGTTAGTTCAAGTGCAGACTAATTTGTTGATTGATATTGAATTGGTGAAAACTAATAAATTAATAAAATATTAGAATTGATAAATAATTATATAATATTAGTTTAGGATACTCACAGTGATTCAAATTGCTTTCTGGAAAAAAAAAAAACATACAAATTAGAAGATATTTATTTTGAAATTTGGCCTGCTATTTAAGGTTACAGCCTCAGGATAGTGAGTAATTTGTTAATGCATATTTCATGACCAACAAAAACAATGAATAAATCCAAAATTAAATATGATATAAATTATTATTAAAAATATAATTAGAATACTTACAACAGTTCGAAATATAATAGCAAATATAATTTAAAAATAAATTATTTTTTAAAACTTTTTTGCTCGCTTCTTTAGGATTATAGTATTTGGATGATGAGTAATTTTTATACAATAATGTTTCTTCTATTTCGAATTAAGTTTCATAATTATTATGTTAGGTAAAAGAAACACATGATTAATATGTTATGTTATTTCAAGCATCAACTAATTTGTTAATAAATATTTTATTTGTAACAAAAAAATAAATAATTCAATTATTAGAAATGAATTACATTATTATTAAAAATATAATTAAAAAAAAAAACTTACAATGAATCAAAATATAGGAATAAAAACTTATTAATAAGTATTTTTTTTTTCATTTGAATTTTGGTGTGTTTTTTTGAAGAAATAACATTTGGATAATAAAAAAATTGTATCAAATTATTTTTGTCCCTTTCAATCTAAGGTTTTTATTTATTATTTTAGTTAAAATAAGTTTATGAGTAATATGTTTAGTCAATTTTAAGTATAGACTAATTTTTTGATTGATATTAAATTTATAATAAAAAAATAAATTCATCAAATATTAAATATAAGATAAATAATCAGTGACAATATAATTAGAATATTTATAATGAATCAAAATCTAGATGAAAGAACTTATCAAAATTTATAAGATTCTTAATTATATGAATATTTATTAATTTATTTATAAATTAATAAATATTCATATAATTAATATAAGATTATAGTATTTTCATAATAATGAATATTTATCAAAATTTATCTTACGAATATTTATTTTTTACTCAATGTTTTAAAAAAACATTCTTATTAATTATATGAAATGCTAGTTCAAGTATAACCTAATTTGCTGATAAATATGGTATCATTGACAAATAAAAAAAAAATCTAAAATACAAGATATGAGATAAATTATTGTTAAAAATTTTGTTTGAATACTTGTAATATTTCGAAATCGAGGTGAAAAATATACTAATAAAAAAATTGATATTTTTTATTTTTTGCTAATTTCTTTAATGTTATATAGCTTTTGGATATTGAGTAATTTTTATCAAATCTTTTTCCTATTATCAAATTTAGTTTTTTACATAATGTTTTTGTTTAATTAAACTTAAGAATAATATTCTATGTTGGCTCATATATATATGCGCACACACACACACACACATACATATATATACAAATTTGTTATTGAATTTGGCATGCATAATAATTTAAAATTAATCAAATATTAAATATCAGATGAATATTTATTAAACATATAATTAGAATGTTTATAATGAATACTCTTTATCAAATCAATTTTCTATATGTCAAATTAAGTTTCTTACTCAATATTTTAGTCAACAAAATTTATTAATACTATGTTATATTAGTTTTAATATTGATTTATTTTTTAATAAAATTTGTATTCATGATAGAAAAAATTAATTAAATATTAGATATGAAATCAATAATTATTAAGAATATAATTAAAATACTTAAAATGGTTCAACATCTAGTGAAAAATATACTTATAAAAATTTGTTATATTTAAATTATGGCCCAGTTAATATAAGATTATATAGCCTTTAGATAATATGTAATTTTTATTAAATAATTTTTCACTTTGTAAATTCGATTTTTTTTCTCACCATTTTAGTTATGATAAACATATAAATATTTGATTATGTTAATTCACGTATTGACTAATTTTTGATAGACATTGTATTGGTTATGAAAAATAAATTAATAAAATATTATATGTGAGATAAATAATTTTAAAAAAATATAAGTTAAATACTTATTATAATTTAAAATCTAGGAAAAAAATATATACTACCAAAGAGTTTTTTCTAGTAAATCATGGCTCATTTTTTTAAGGTTATACCTTCTGATTATAATCAATTTTTATCAAATCTTTTTGTAACTCCCAAATTAAATTTCATACTAAATATTTTAGTTAATATAAACTTAGGAACCATATGCTAAGTTTATTCAAGTATAAACGAATTTATGATGGATATTGCATGTGTGACAAAAAAAAAAGAATTAATTAAATATTAGATATGAGATAAATAATTATTAAAAAAAATAATTAGATTACTTAAAGATTGTTAATGCAGGCAAAAAATCATAAAAATATCAATTTTTTTTTTTTTTTTTGAATTTTTATTGATTTCTTTAGGTTATCTCTAGATAATGAATAATTTTTATCAAATTAATTTTCTCTTTCTAAATAATCTAGTTAAAATATTCTTATAAATAATATGCAATGTGAGTTTAGATATAGAATAATTTTTGGATTAGAATTTCATGCAAGTAAAATAAATAAATTAATCAAATAATAGATATTATATAAATAATTATTACAATTATAATTAAAATACATATAAATATTTAAATTATAGTCTAAAAGATTCGCCAATAAAAAATTTTGTATATTTGAATTTTGGCTCATTTGTTTAATAAATAATTCTTATTAAGTCTTTTTTTTTTTCTCAGATTTAGTTTTCTACTCGATATTTTATTTTTGGTAACCTTATAGTTAATATGACATGTGAGCTCAAAGTATAGACTAGTTTTTTGATGAATATTATGTTCATGACAAAAAAAAAAAATATTTATGAAAATAATAGATAAGAGATAAATAATTTTTAAAAATTTAAGTAGAATACTTATCTAAGTGAAAATTAATATACTAGCAATAAGTTGTTTCTTTTGAAATTTAGCTCATTTTTAAAGGTTTCTTGCCTTTGTATAATTAGTAATTTTTATCAAATTATTTTTCTCTATCAAATTCTATTTTGTACTCTATTTTTTTGTTAAAATAAACTTTAACTAACATGTTATTGTTGATTGAGTATAAAATAATTTGATAAATAAATTAATTAAATATTCGATATGAGACAAATAATTATAAAAAATAAAATAAAAACACATAAATTGATTCAAAATATAGTATTTGAATAACTAGCATATAAAGAATTTTGGTCTTTTTAATTTGTAATGATTTCTTTTGAATTTTTATTCAAAATATAGTATTTGAATAATGAATAATTTTTATCATATCACTTTTCTCTCTTAAATTTTATTTTATTTTTACTCAATTTTTAAATCAATATATACTTTTGAATAATATATAATGTGAGAATAAGTATATTATACTTTGTTGGTGTATATTACATGCGATACAAAAAAGAATTAATACAAAAAATAAACGAGATAAATAATTATTACAAATATATTTAGAATACTCACAATATTCAAAACCTAGGTAAAAAAATTATTAATAAGAAATTTTATATTTTTGAATTTTTGCTCATTTTTTTAAAGATAATCTATTGATAATGAGTAATTTTTATTAAATTATTTTTTTTTCTCAAATTAAGTTTTCTAGTCACCACTTTATTAAAATACACTTTTTAATGATATGCTATGTTAGTTATTTTTCTTTAAATCAAAACACACCTCACTACACACACACACACCTCCTTCCTTTAAAGTTATAACTAGTGAAAAAATACACTAAAATAAATTATTATTTTTTTAAAAAATTTTGCTTCGTTCCTTTAAAGTTAAAAAAAAAAAAAAATAGAGTTGCTTCATTTCTTTCAAATCATACTTCCAGCATCACCCATCCATCATCTCCTTCCTCAAGGCTACAGGACGATACTAAGGACTGTACTGGTTCTGGTTTATATAATTGTCTCTGAAAATGGCGATCCGTCGAAGACGGAAACATCGCCATCCCAGCTGCAAGAAGCCAGCACATCGGGCACTGCTGGATGGAAGGCAGCATCTACGCAGGGATGCTCGTACGCCTTCACCCTCCCCAAGAGCTGAGATGTCCTGTAGCTGTAAACATGGAGAGATCCGTCCGACGAACCAGAAACAAGCTCCTCGCCGTCGATGCTGAAATTGCACCTCACCGGAAACCCCGACACCCAGTGGCCTTCGTACCGCTTGTACTTGTTCAGCCTGAACGGGGCCATCGACGAGAAGATCGCAATGTAATTTCCATTCGACTGGGCAACAAAGACTTTATCACGAGGATGGCAGCGGACGCTGGGGCAAGTATATGCCTCCGTGTAGACCTGCCCACGCCCCCCCCACGGGCCACACAGCAAGGTCAGAATCAGCAACAATTCTGCACATCATGTGTTCGAAGAAATTCCTCTCAAATAAAAACATCATTGCCATCATCTTCTACTTCCAGAAGCAACCGCGCGTGCGCGGGGGCGTGTGGGTCGTGTGTGCCCGTGGCAATTACCTGGTTGGAGAGAGGAAGTTGGCGCGAGAGGTCCCAGACGATGATGGAATTTTCGCTGACATTTGCAGAAGAAACATCGCTGGACGAAATGAAGTGCTTCCCGTCGACGGTGAATTCGACGTCCAGGATGGAACCCAGAGCACGATTGTACGCGTGCAGCACTTTGGCAGTCCTCGTGTCCCATAGACGGAGGCCTCCCTTCGAGCCTCCGGAGAGGATGAGATTGGAGTCTTGCGGGTGGAACCTTACGGCGGTCACGACCTGATCTTCCTCCAAAACCAGGGTCTCGCGCCCTCTCTCAGCGTCGAGCAGGCGCGAGGAGCAGTCGTATCCGGAGGAGAGCAGGGCGAGGCCGGAGGGAGACCATTTCACGTCTTTGACTGCTCTGCTGTGAGGCCTAAATACGCGGGCCAGCTTCCTGCCTCTGCTGCTCCACACATTCCACACGCAGACGGCTCCATCCATTCCAGCGGAAGCAAGAAGATGAACTGTTGAGTTTGACGCAAATTCAAGCTCAATGAACATGGTGCGTCTTAGCATCAGCAAACAAAGAATAATCTCAGATGATGAATAAATGATCAAAAAATATCAAAACAACTTTATGCAGATAAAAATTAACACTTGGGCAAATTCACAAAGCAACACCATTTGTGACCCAGACCACACACACACACACACATATATATATGGTCATGTATTGACTAAAATCAGTGCATGGCACTGATTTGTGACCCAAGCAAGACACGAGACACAACACAGATTGGGTGCATTGGCTAACATGGCGCGGTCTAGAACCATGACTGGACCATGACCATGCTGTGGCACACACCATGATTCGGACCCAAGCAAAACACAAATTAACACTCATTTTTAATATAAAATTAAAATGTTAATATTAATAATGTATTAGAATACATTTCTCATTAATTTTCATATTTCTTTGAGGAGCATAGATTATTCATTAAAAATCTTGTTTTATATATGCAAATACACTCACACACACACATACATGTATATATTTATATGTATACATATATCTATAAATATACACGCACACACAAATAAATAACCATATATGTATATGTATGTATGTATGTATACAAATATACATATCTATATCCATGCATATACATATATAAGTGTGTGTGTGTGTGTGTGTTGGATTATTAAAATTTCAATATTTTATTTTTACATTTTGAATACATATATTTGTGAAAAACAATAATGATATTTTATTTTTATGTTTAATGTATTTTAAATAATTATATTTTATTAATATATAAAAATTATAAATAATATTTAGTAAAATATAATATATATATATTAGATAAAAAAACGTCTCAGAAAAAATTACACTTATTGAAATAAATATATATATATATATATATATATTTTTTATTAATAAAGATATATATTAGATAAAATATATATCCATTAGCATTATCCTGAATGTCCAATCTTTAATTTTCTCAGTCATTCATATTTACAAGTACTTTTATGATATATGATCACCGTCTTAATTTCTTATTTGAAATAATATTAGCACCAATATAAAAAAGACTTCAATGCTACGCTAAACTAAACATTAAAGAAATTAATAAATCACATGTCATCTTAAATAACATAGAATATGTGAATTCATATTATTTCTACCAACACAAAATATTTATATTATTATTATTATTATTTGAAAGAATTAAAAAAAAATCAATATCTATGTATTGAGACAATTTATTCCTATTCGATAGACCACATCATCGTTTACACATAACTAGAGGTGTCAAATGGGCCGGAACGGGCCGGCCCGTTATTTTAGGGCATGATTGTGCTTCCGTGCCGGGCCAGGCATGGCACGGCTTAAAAAAACCAGGCCCGGCATGGCGGGCAGTGCCGTGCCTTGCCTGGCCCGCTCGGGCTTTCCTGTCCGAGCGGTTCGGGATACGGGGGACCGTGGGTCGGGTCGAATCAGACCCAACCCACGGTCTTTTTTTGCGGGAGGGGCATCATGGGGTCGGGCTCACGGGATACCCGGCACGAGATAAACCCGTGCCGGTTTGCCGTGCCTCGGGCAGAACCGTGCCGGGCCGGCCCAGGCACGGCTGAACCGTGCCGTGCCGTGCCTCGTGCCGGGCCGGGCCGGCCCGGTTGACACCTCTACACATAACCAACTAAATGGAAAAGTGATCACCTCCAAATATGGTATTAATATTCATATTTGAAGTACCACTATAATTATCACACCTAATATCATAAAATATAAAAATGTTAATTAATTTTTTATGAGTCAATCTTCATTTTAATATCCTTAATTTATGCAAATGAATATGAATCTTAATATATTTTATATCCCTTTCACCATAATCCTATATTTAATACTGACAACTAAGTAACATAGAATAAAAATAGAAGATTAGTATTTTAAATATTTGATTTCTATTTAGATATTTATAATATGGCATGTGCACTCGAGTACAATATAAGTGGTAAAAGTATATACAAATGAATACATATTCATCGTATCATAAAAAAAAAATTTTAATTTTTTATTAAAAAAATTAATATATTTCAGTCTGAATCATCAATAATAAATTTGTCACTAATATTATTAATATAATTGAATATCACATGTTGATAACCAACACGTAACTCTAACATCAAGTATACTAATTCTAAAATTGTCTCATATCCATTTGGAGTGTTTTCTTTTTTTAGAACTACTGGTAAGCATAAACTGTTAAATTCTTATTTTTTTGCTAAACATCCTAGAGAAGTTTGGTAAAATTTTTATTTTCTCTAATGCATGAGAAATAACTTTATTATTTGATTGTATTATTAAGTTAATTACGTGACACATATACCTAACATAAAAATTTTTCGCTACCAACCCATCTCTAATAATACTGACAAACATGTTAATGAGGATATAATAATTCAAAATATTATCAAATATAATACTAAAAAATTTATTCTAAATATCATATTTCCTAAAGATTCTTGTCATACACGCATATATGATATGATAATCATGAAAATAAGAAATCTTAGTAAATCCTAATTTTTTTTTTATTTTAATATCTATTTAAAATTTACAAAGTGAGTGGTGAAACATTCGAATGATATATCATTATGACTAATCCATATGTTGGATATCACGTATATCATTTTATTATATTTCTTAAATTCATTAATTATTAATTATTATTTTTACTTATAATATTTTATTATATCATTCATATTAATTGACCTAAAAATTATACAATAAGCAAATTAAAAATAGATTTGTATAATACTAACTATACTAGAATTCTCTAAAAATATAATCAAAAATTACATGATAATAATTAATTTAGTCAAATTTTTCCTCTCAAAATTAATATGATAAATAATGAGGATCAATGAATTCAAAATTAATCCAAATTTCAGAAACATCGCCACTTAATTAAATTTATCTAGAATCTAATAAATTATATTTTTTATACATTAATCAGTATACATATTAAGATATTTTAGTGCTACCAATAATCCTACATGTATATTTTTTTATAAAATATATATTATGTCAATTCTTCTTAAATGTTCCTAAAATTTTTATTATATTAAAATGAGTCGATATTATTAAAGATAAACTAATTTCAACCTCAATCCATTCAATCAAGTTGTTATAATTTATATCTAGATCAAAATTATTTTCATTAAAATAATTATTTTCACTTTTTTATTTTATTTAGAATTCTAAATTTAAAAATTTTATATTTAAAAAATTTTATTAATTATAACACAGATTAATAGAAAAAAATTTAAATATATTCCATAATAACAAAACTTTATTTGAACAGTAATCATGGTCCACCTCTATTTATAAACTAGCAACCCCGTTGGCCATAACAGGCAATACAATAAAGCAGAAAAGAGGAGAAAGAATAAATGAAATTAGAAAAATAAAAATAAGAAAAAAGAGAAAAGAGAAGAAAAAATAAATTTGATAAATATTAAAAAATTTCTATTTTATATTTAAAAGAAAATTTTTTATGTTTAAATTAGATATAAATCCAAAAGTCATTAGATTTTTTCTTAGTAGCTGTTGAATCAAGTTTGACAGCTATAAACAATAAGAAAAAAAAGTAAATTTTTTACAGACAACGAAAGCGACAAGTTGTGATTGTGCCTTTCGTTGTTAAGACCCATTATGCAAATGTAACGAGTAGAGGTTGGCAAGCTAAACATGGCCAATTATTTTTTTTAACTAATGAAGTCATGACCCATGACCCGTGCCTCATCCTAGTTAGAGGTGTCAACCGGGCCGGCCCGGCACGGGTGAGGCACGAGCCGTGCCTAACCTGGCACGGTTCAGCTCGTGGCACGGCACACCGGCACGGGTCGTCCCGTGTCGGGTGTCCCCCGAGCCCGACCCCACGATCGCCCCTCCCGCAAAAAAGCCGGGCCTGGCCTGGCAGTACGGTTCGGGCCTAGTGGGACCGCGGGTCGGGTTCAATCAGACCCGACCCGATGTCCCACGAGGCCCGAACCATATGGCCAAGCCAGGCCCAGCTTTTTTAAACCGTGCCGGGCCAGGCATGGCACGATACAGTAACCGTCCTAGCCCGGCACGAAGGCACACTCGTGCTCAAAAAAAACGGGCCGGGCCGGCCCGACCCGTTTAACACATCTAATCCTAGTTCTTGTGGGTTTTTCCAATGGATCAGACACACGTGTCATGTCTGGCTTGACACAAGACATAATTGGTCTCAACACAACACAACACAAGTTCCACGGGCCGACACAATCATGGGTCGTGTCTCATATCGGGCCATGCCTGACACAAGTTCCACAGGCCAACACAAATTCCACAAGCATAGTTCTGGATCGTGCTGGGCCAAGCCTTACAAGACTATTTTGGGTCATGTCTCGTGTCGGGCTCGGGTTGCCCAGCCCACTTAACACCTATAAGAATTCCAAAGACTCTTTCTGAGACACTCAGTCATCCAGGATTACTACATATTAAGTTAAAAAAATTAAGTACGATCTCATTTAACCATACATGAGATATCATCCCAACCCTAGTGGGTAAGCATGTATTGTGCTATTATTGAGTATTTACAATAAAGATGGTGGGACATGAGAGAAAAGTCAATCGACTCTTGACTATAGTAATAATGATAAATTTTATACATACATATGATAATGACTACTACGACATTTTTTCTCTTTTGACCAAGATTGCTCCTATTAGACTATTAATTTCTATTATAATATCGCACAAGTAGATTATGTAGCAGCTAGATGTGCAAATATATTCTTTATAATAATCTAAAGAAAGAAATATTAATGTAATAGTCTTTGTGATTCATTGTTCCTGAAAGCATGAGTATAGTGTTCAAATTATTAAAGATACATTATGGCCTAAAACAATCTCCAAAAACATAGTTTAGTAGATTTTTTCAATAGCTAGTATATTTGATTTTATGGAAATACATATCAAATTATTCATATTTTTTTTAATATGAATTAAAAAGTATGTGATATTAGTTGTATATAGAGGTGTCAATCGGGCCGGGGTGGGCCGGCACGGTTCAGTCGTGCCTGGGCCGGCCCGGCACGAAAATATCCCGTGCTCGTGCCCAGGTAAGGCACAACTCGTGCCGTGCCATGCCGAGGCCAACCGGGGCTCATGTCGTGCCTGACCCGGCACGGTTCAGTGGCCTGTGGCACGGCCCGTAGGCACAGTCAGGGTCACAGTTCACACCCAACCCTGGCGTCCCTCACCCGCAGTCCAGCACCCAGTGACCCGCAGACCTGGCTAGGACTAGGTGGCTCCCGGCCTCCTGCACACTCACGAGTCACGTGGACACGGCTGTAGGGAGCCGTGTCCGTGCTTCCTTGGTCTCTATTTATCTGCGAATCTTAAGAAGAAGAAATTTCAATCAGATATAAGATATTATTGAAATTATACATACCTAATGTTAGAATCATGTGTTGGATACAAACATGTGATATCCGACTACATCAATAGTAAGAGTGACGAACTTATTATTGACGACACTGACTGAGCTTCAGTAATTTTATTTATGAAATTCCTAAAGATTTTTTATGACACAACGAACATGTGTTTGTCGGTTTATACCCCCACGACTTGCATTGCACTCAGGTGTATATGCAACATTAATAACATATTTAGGAAATATCGAGATGACTCGATACTTAGCCATATGATTGCAGAGATGGAAACCAAGTACATAAAATACTGATCCACCGTTTCATTTCTTTATTGCCTCGCTACATGCATGGACCTTAGGGTTAAGGTCAAAGGGGTAGAAAACACCCTGACTTATATTTATTCGTGTATGAACCTGAAAGAGTCACCTGAAACATTGATTCACGAGAAATTGACTGATATGTTCACATACTACGATACTAGGTATGATAGTGGTAGTAATGAGATTGTTATTACGAACATAAATACCTTATTCAATAATGATAATTTTTCCATTCAGCTAGCGAGGAAGAAACGTCGGGGTGAACCATCACATAGGAGCGAGCTTTCTCAGTACTTAGATATCATTATTGCTTAATCTTATCACATTCTAATACTAAGAATCTTGATATATTACAGTGATGAAAATCATGAGTCCGCCTTTTCCGTGCTATCTAGGATGGCACGGGATCTACTGACTCCTCCGGTGTCGAGCATAACATCGAAGTCTAATTTTTTTATTGTAGTGAACGTGATTTCAGATATGAGATCGAGATTATGTCCAAATATTATTGAGGTCTTGGCCTATTTGAAGGATTAGGAGGATTCGAGATTTAGCATCCATGATCGTGCTGGAGCTGGGACTTGGACAGTAATTGCAACCACATCCACTACGAAAATAGATGAATTAATTGTTGATGATGATGATCTATATGATACTGATCTTAATATTATGGCTAATGATGCTCATGATATGCCGATTGATGATTGATGATGATCCACTACTTTTTGATTTCGATATTTTGTTTTTTATTGATTGTATGCTTTATTTTTACGTTACGTTGAAACTTTAATTTGTTTGGTTCGGACCTTCGGTATCTATTGACGGATTGGTCATTTTTTATTTGGTTTGCTTTTGTTTTTTTTACTTTTTAATTTTTTTAACAAAATTTTTTGCTTTATTTATTTTTTTTGTTAAAATTTTTCATTTAAAATTTTATAACTCTATAAACTAATTTTATTTTAAATTATAAAAAAAAATTAAACTTTGTAATTTATTAAATTTTTATCAATTTTCATTTTATAAATTTAATATATATATTAATTAAACTAAATTATAAAACTCTAAAATTTTTTTTTAAAAAAAAATTTTAACCTAGCCCGTACAGCCAGGTTTGGCCCAACCGGGCCTGACTTTTATAAACCATGACAGGCCAAGCAAGGCACGAAAGCACGGCCATGCTCTAAAAAAATCGGTCAGCCTGGCCCAGCACAGCCCCTTTGACACCTCTTGTTGTATATATTTCAATTATGTATGCTTATTAGGACAGATAATATTTTGATTATGAGAGATAAACAATTAGATATATCTCAATTTAAATTATTTTTACAAATTGAATTTTAGATAAAAAATTTAGGATGTTTGATATATTTTTTAGATATAAATAATAAATTAGGTATATCTACTTAAGTATGCCTCAATTAAGTTTTTTATTATGAGCTAAAATAGTATCATAGAACATAGATATTATTTTGATTACAATATATCTAACCATTTTGATTACATGATTAATTAGGCATGTCTCAATTAAAAATATCTATACAAATTGAATTTTTAATAAAAAATTTAGGATGTTTAAAATATTTTTAGATATAAAGATCATGTACTGAAGAGACATAACTTTTCAAGATCAAAGGAGGTATGTTTTACATTTTTTATTAAGCCAATATATATCTGATTATGTACTTATTGACTCACCACTTGATCTATGAACAGACTTTTCAGCAAATATTAGTTTGTTGATTAATTCTATTGGATATATAATTATAATTAAAAAAATTTATTTATTTGATAATACTTAAATTAGATATTATTTATGTTGTTAATATAATTAATTATTTTCTAAACTATTTTAAACAGGTTCTTTGGTACAATCGAATAAAAACCAATTACGATTCTAATTGAGATCTTGTAATTATAGACAATTATGAGCTCAAGTCAATCTTGTATCTTGAAAAAACAAGAAACAAACAGTTATATCAAGATGTAATACAAAGAGAGAGAGAGTACAAAACTATAACATCAACTATTTATGAGCTCAATTAGACCAATCACTTGTTGGAGAGATTTTGTCAACTAATTCAGAGATCAATGATAATTTACTGTAATAACCAATCACTTGTTGGAGAGATTTTGTTCCATGAGTAGTCAACATATTAAAATTGATTTTTATATTATTTATGAAAGATTCATGATGCTTCGATTGTCACAGCCTACGTAACTACCCGTGATCAAATTGCAGATATTTTAACGAATACTCTTAGAAGACCACAAGCAAATTTCCTCTCTTCCAAGCTAGAGTTTTGTGACATGTATGCTCTAACTTAAAGCTGAGTATTATATTTTTTATTTTTTATTTTTTATTTTTATTTTTTATTTTTTATTTTTTTATTTTTTTATTTTTTTATTTTTTTATTTTTTATTTTTTTTATTTTTTTATTTTTTATTTTTTTATTGCTTGGGAGGACGACCTAGTAGGATGTCCCAAACCACATGTGTATATACAAACATGGTCGTGTATCAATTATAATAAGAAGAAAAAAATAAATCAATTTTTACTATTTAATCAATTTCTTCCTCCTCTCTCTATTGTGCCCATTCGAAAACCCCATGCCTAGAGGAAAGAAAAACCATTACAAATAACTTCAAAATTGGACGAGAACGTATCATCGCCAACAAGCAACTTGACCATGCCTATAACTATCTGTACTAGACAAGAGTGATCTAAGCAACATAAATGCCAGAATTTAGAAAAAATGATGATGAAATCATAGTTGTTGTCGCATAGTAATAATGATTAATGCTGGTTAATGATGATTAATGATGATTTATATGACAATGTTACAGCATAATGAGCCACTCTAATTTTTTCTTTCATTGTTCTGATATCATCTAAAACTTTGAACAAAAATATTATTTATTATTTATTTATCACAAATCATGAATTAATGGATTGTGGTATGCATAAGTGTGCATGTGAGAATAGATTGTGTGCAGCATGTAGTGCAGTGTGCATGTGATAGGGTAGCATGTGGTGCAGTGTGCATGTGATGGGGTAGCATGTGGTGCAGTGTGCATGTGATGGGGTAGCATGTGGTGCAGTGTGCATGTGATGGGGTAGCATGTAGTGCAGTGTGCATGTGATGGGGTAGCATGTAGTTACCCTATCATACCAAGCTCTATTATCCATGTGATACATTTTATTATTTATGTGATACAGTCATCATGACCCATCGTCCCACTTCAGAATTGCTGACCGACAGGGACCAACTTTTTTTGGCTCAGCCATTGTGTGTTAGACCATGTCGAGTCGTTATGATTCAGCACACCTCAAAAAGATGGCAGCCAGACAAGGCCCATTGGCCTGCAAGCTGCCTGATTAGTGTTGGGTCAGACCAGGCTGAAACCCAACGCAACCCATGGCTCCAGGCCCTAGGCATGGGTCATTGGTGACCAACATGGTTCAAACCCAGTCTGGACTGGATGTGATTCATGCTAGCTTGGGTTAGGTTCAGACTAACTTTGGTTGGTCATATAAGCCCAACCTTGCCAGAGCCATTGCATGGACCGGCCTAAAGTTGTTACAGGCATGTTCCCAACCATGTTGAGTCATGCCTGGACTAGTTTTCACAAATTGTGTCATGGGCTAGGCGTGAGCAGCCTGACCTGTTTGTCATCTCTACTCGCGAATTAATAATCATATCACATATAATTATTTAATACTTGCTATTTTTTCTCTAAGCAATATAATAATGAATAACAAATTACCTAAATATTTGACCATGACAATATTCAACCTAATATTTTCTATACTTTAGATATTTTTTTTCATGTATATCGATATAATCTTTTTTTGTAATGTTACCTTTATAAACAATAATTACAATTTTTTTTTTCTATTTCACTAATATTATTTTACAAGATCAAAATATTTCGTTGATGATAATATTTAGAATTAAGCAAGATTAGTTATATATTCTTATTTTTATAATAAAATATTTTATTAAGTATTTTAATATTATTAATATATTTCTTTTTATTTTTCAATTTAGTCATTTATATTTGACAAAGCTAAGAATTTTAGATATCAATGTTAAAAATATTAAAACTTCTTATCATTGGATATTATGAATAAGTAATATCAAATAAAATATTTTATTATATCATTGATAACTCTGATATTAATAATAATAATAATAATATATTAAAATATAAAACATAATTTTTTTCAAAATATAAACTTTTTATGTCTTAGTATAAAATATAAAAATGATTATAAATAAAAATGTAGTGGATATCTATATGCTAACATTTTTAACCAAATGAAATTAGAAAAAAATAGGCATGTAGCTAAGATGACTGGGATATTCTCTTTTATAGAAGTATTCCAAAGTAGTTTTGAAAAAATATAATTTTAACTATAAACTATTTCATTAATTAAATATTTTTTATATTTTTTTTATTTTATTTCTTTTCAAATCTTGCCTATATGAAAGAGATTACTTAAAATATATCATATAATTTTTATAAATATTTGTTTTATTCAAAATTTTTCTCTAAGACAATATGAAAAATTGTAATATTTATTTGAAACTTATATAGTAATAATTAGTACTGATGTTACAGTTTTTTAATAGAACATGTTCTTTAATAGGTACAGGCTGGGATATGATCCATAGAATATATCTGAAATTGTAAAAAAAAAATATGTACGCAGTTGAAATCACTAAAAAATTTCTCTTTTATAGAAGTATTCCGAGTAATTTTTGAAAAATATGATTTTAACTAAAAACTATCTCATCAATTAAATATCTTTATCTGTATTTTTTCATCCTATATCATTTCAGATATTACTCAATTTAAAAAAAAAATAAATAATTTACCTTCCATAATTTTTAGGAATACTTGTTTTGTTCAAAATTTATTAGAATACTTGTTTTTATAGATTAATCAATTATATAAAAATAATATAATTAATATTCATTTGATATTAGCATAATATTAATTAGATTTGATGTTATTATTTTTTACATATTCTTTAATAGGTCCAGGTAGAGTTGAGATCTAAAAAATATATTAAAATTTATTATTTTTCCTTACACATTATAAATTCACATATGAACATTCAACAATATATGTTTGGTGGTGTTGATCATCACTATACTAATCACATAAACAAAAAAACATAGTTCATTTGATAGAGTATCTAACAAAATGAAATTATAAAAAATAATAATAATGCCATGTACTTTAAATGACTAGAATATTTCTCTTTTATAGATATATTCCAAAATAATTTTTAGAAAAATATAATTTTAACTACAAAGTATCTCATCGATTAAATATTTTTTATTTATTTTTTCTCATTTTATACCTTTTCAGAGATTAGTGGTGTGAAATAGATTATTTAGTTTATCTTTAATAAGTCTAAGCAGGATTAAGATCTAGATGATATATTTAAATCTATTATTTTTCTTTACTTGTGAATTCTCAAATATACCTCCAACCAAGAAATAATGTCACCCACCAACTACTTATGAACTTCGTTCATACAATGATAGCTCACATATTGAGTCATCATACATAACAAAAAGTATAGAATAAAATAATTTTAAATGAAATTAAGTTTCCTTTAATAAAAAAACTCTTAAATTCAATCCAACTAATAACTCTCAAGGCAATTCTAATCCCAACTCAAAATGAGTTACTAGTAGAAAATTTTGACCGCATATAACTTTGAGTTAATTCTAAAAAAATGAGATATGCATGGTCTATCCAGAATGAATGAGAGTCTCTTGAAAAACCAAATAATCCTACAACAAACTCTTATAATTTTGATCTTTTAATTATTCTTAAAAAAAAATTATACTTAATATCATATTTCACATGTATATTTAATATATCTTGTTCCTTCTTTTATTTCTTTTATTATTTTTTTGAGTCATATAATAATAAAGTCTTATTCAAGAAATTATCTTATCTAGGATATCATTAAATCATGTTGAAAAGAATAAATATTATATACTTAAAAAAATGTTGCAAAATGATATCTCAACGGTCAGAAAGTTTATTATTAATTGCAAGATGATGTTCAGCATGAAAATTAAATTAGATTAAAAAATATATCACCAAAAAATAATAATTATCACAGGTGATTTACTCAAAAATTTGAAATAAATTATCGAGATACTCTCAAAATTGCTAGGATAATATCGATACGGACACTTATATCACTAATTATTTCTTACAAATAAAAAAAAATAAACCAATTAAATATAAAAAATATATTTTTATATGATATCTTTAAGGAGAAAGCACATATAGAACAATTACTAGTTTTCAAGCAATGACAAAGTTATCATATTTAATTTGCACATAGTAAAAAATATTGTATGACATCAAATATTGGAGGCAATTAATACAAACAACCACATCTTATAGTTTACACAAGTGTATCATTGATTACTCTTTATTTTTCCAAAATAATATTAATAACAAGTTTACCTTACTGATTAAATATATGAATGATATCCTTATTATGAAGAATAAATTGTAAATTATTTAACACAATAACTTAAATCAATTTTAAATAAATAATTTAAAGAGTCTCATATACTTTTTTGAGTTTGATGTAGCTTGTAACATGAGAGGTATTATAATATCACATAATAGAATATGCAATTAATACTATTATAGAAATTAGTTTTTTTATTTATGCTCCAACAACTATCAAGCTCAGCATTAATAGTTATTGAGGCCCTGAGCACAGGACATTACTCTCCGGTATGGCTCAAACCCAACCCAGCCTAGCCTGGATATGATTCAAGCTAGCTTGAGTCATATTAAGGCTAGCTTGGGTTGGTCACCAAAGTCCAAGCTTGCTTGAGCCATTGCATTGACCAGCTTACAGTTGTTCCGGGCATAGTTCCTACCATGTTGAGTCATGTCTGGATTAGTTTTCACAAATTGTGTCATGGGTCAAGCCTGAGCATCCTGACTCATTGTCATCTCTACTCAAAATTAATAATCATATCACAAATAATTATTTTGTTTTTATTATTTTTATCTTTATTCTCTAAACATTATTATAATGAATAACAAATAATCCAAAATTTTTGACCATGACAATAATAAACCTAATATTTTCTTTATATATATATATTTTTTTTCTAATAAATCATTATAATCTTCTTTTTGTTAATTACCGTTCTAAACAATAACTTTTTTTCTCTTTCACTATTATTATTTTACAAGATAAAAAAATTTCGAGGATAATAACATTTATAATTAAGCAAGATGAGGAATATATTCTAATTTTTATAATTAAATATTTTATTAAGTGCTTTAATATTGTTAAAATATTATTTATCTTTTTTAATTTAGTCATTTATATTTGACAAAGTTATGAATTTTAGATCTCAATGTTAAAAGTATTTTTATCCTAAATTATGAGATTTGTTAGTTATGAAATATATTAAAATTTTTTATTATAATTATTAGACTTGTATGAGTAACAATTGATTTGATCTAATAAACTTAAATATATAATGACCTAGTTTAATTAAGATTTGAGATCAAATGAAATATATATTATATTTATTAAAAACTCTAACATTACGAATAATAACACATTAAAATATAAAACACATTTTTTTTAGATAACAAACTTTTTATGTTTTAGTATAAAATATAAAAATCATTAAATTTAATAGTATATTAGGATATATATGTTTGATAACTCTGATATTTTTTGTACTAATCATAAAATCATACATCATATTTTATACTTAACAAAATGAAATTATAAAAAAAAAAGACATAGTTGAAATGACTAGAATAATTCACTTTTTATTGAAATATTCCAAAAAAAAAAATTGAGAAAAGACAATTTTAGCTACAAACTATCTCATTAATTAAATATATTTCTCTATTTTTTATTATTTTATACCTTTTTAGATCTTGCTCATATGAAAGAAATTAATTAATTTACATCTCATAATTTTTAGAAATATTTATTGGGTACTAGCCAAGCAAAAAGAATATGAATAGCAAGCCAGCACAATGTTCAAGGTGGGAACTTCTTGACAGATTAAGCTACTCACTAGACTTCGGATATTAAACAAGCGGGTGACATAATATAAGAATCATTAGCTACAAACATAATAAAAAATATTAACTTTTCAACAAATTAAAAATATTTTCACGCTATCTTTTGAAACCCATGCAATTCAAGAGGTAAGTAGGGATTATCTCTAATTTTCAAGTAGGCATAATAAGTAAAAATAAGAAGTGGGTAATTTTTTCAAAATTTTTCTCTAAGACATAATAAGAGAAATGCATTATTCATTTGAAACTGATATAATAATAATTAGTATTGATATTATAATTTTTAATAGGAGAAATTCTTAAGTCCGGGCTAGGTTATGATTTTTTCATCTAAATTTCCATAAATACCTCCAATTATATATATCTGATAACTTTTATATTTGTTATACTTATCATATTATCAGACAACATATTTCATATGCTAGCATACCTGACAAAATGAAATTATAAAAAAATAATCATATAGTCGAAATGACTAGGACAATTTTATTTTATATAAATATTTCAAAGTAAATTTAAAAAAAATATGATTTTAACTACAAATAATCTCATTAATTAAATATTCATATCTACTTTCTTTCATCTTATACCTTTTCATATTATGCCCACAACCCAAGTGAAATAGATTATTTAGTTTACCTTGCATAATTTTTAAAAAAATACTTATTTTATTCAAACATTTTTCTTGAAACATAATAAAATAATACATAAGATAATAAAATATATTTGTATTAAGTAATCTAATAATCAAAAATAAAATAAAATATTATTCATTCAGAACTGATATAGCACTAATTAGTAATAATCCTACTATTTTTAATAGGGCGTGTTCTTTAATAAATCCAGACAAGATTATGATCCTGATGATATATTTATAATTTATTATTTTATTTTTGCTCACGTGAATTATCATATGAACATCCAACTAGGAGAGGTGATCTATTAGCTACTTATGAACTTCATTCATACTATGATGACTCTCATATAGAATCATCATGCATATCGAAAAGATATAATAAAATAATTTTTAAAAAAATGAAATTTCCTTGGAAAAAAAATTTCTCAAATTCAATCCAACTCATAACTCTCAAATCAATTATAATCTCAGCTCGAAATCAGTTATGAGTAATTATTATAATTTTTAATCACAAAAAAAATAAATAACTAACTATTATAATTTTGATATTTCAATTAATCACAAAAAAATAAATAAATAAATTGTACTTAATATGATATTTCACAAGTATAGTTGTCACATCTTTTTACTTCTTTAATCTATTTTATTATTTTTTTTATAGTCATATAATAATCGAGTCTCCTTTTAAATCATTTTCTTATCCGAGATATCATTAAATTATATTGAAATGAATAAATATTATTCACTCAAAAGAAAATTGAGAAATGATATAGCAGTCATCAAAAAGTCTATGTAAAAAGACACATCACCAAAAAGTGATAATTATCACAAGTAATTAACTCATGCATTTGATCTATATTATTGAAATACTTTGTCTCAAATTTACTAGGTTGATATCAATACAAATACTTAGATTATTAATAATTTTTTACAAATAAAGAATAAACCAGTTAGATATAAAAAATATATTTTTACATGATAACTTTGAGGAGGAAGCACATATGAAACAATTACTTAATTTTCAAGCAATGACAAGGCAAACATATTTAGTTTTCACATAGTAAAAAATATTGTATGACATCATATATTGAAAGAAATTAATACTAACAGCCATATATTTTAGCTTACACAAATGTGTGATTTATTATTTTTCCAAAAATATTTTATGGCAAATTTACCTTGCAAATTAAGTATATAGGCAATATCCTTATTATAGAAAATAAATTACAAATTATTTAACTCAAAAAGTAGCTTAAGTCATAATTTTAAATTAATAATTTTAAAAGACTCAAATATTTTTGTGGGTTTGACATAACTTATAACGAGAGAGGTATTACATTATCATGTAATAGATATGCAATTAATACTCATAAAAATTAATTTTTTAATTATGCTCCAGTAACTATCAAGCTGGGTATTAATTTTTTGGGTTGTACTCTAATATATATGTAACAAGTATATAATATAAAAATTTTACTAGTTATATCTAGCAATGTTACAATTTTAAGGAACAATCTAACTTATTGTGGTATGTGCATTTTTGAATTTTACAAGGGTTTGCATTTGTCAACGTAATTTTTTTAATTATTATTGTTATTAGATCACGTTCTAATCATTATTATTGTTAAATATTCAAATTTTCTTATTATTAATAAAGATAACAAAATATATTATCTATGCCAAAAAGTAAAAAATATTATGATAACAATATATATGAAAAAAGAAATAATTGATAAGGATATAATAAAGATTCCTCTTATCATTGCCTTGCCTCGAAGGTCAATATCAAACTTTCTATTAATTTTCCTTAGAGCATCTCCAACGATACTCTCTAAAATAGCTACTTAAAAAATATATTAATATTATATTATCTATTTTATCTACTCAATTTTTTAAGTTAACTCCAACAATACTATCTATTTTAGCTAATAACTTCAACTAACTATAACTAACTTTAAAAAAAAAATTTAAAATAATATATAAAATACCATATCATCACCATAATGCCATATTGATTAAATTCAAAAATTTTTAAATTTAAAATTTTAGACACTAATTTTTAAACGGTCATATTTATATTACTTGTACCATTATTTACAGACAATAACACAATCACACACACACACACACAATCACACAAACACAATCACACATACAAGCACACACACAAACACACAAAATAATAAAGACACAACACACACACAAACACACACAAACACACACTGCTGATGTATAATTTTTTAATTAAGGATAGATCCATCATTTATACTTAAAAAACTATAAAATTATTTGAGCTGAATTGAAAACTCAAATTTTTATTTACGAAAAATATTAAGCCACGTCATCAAAATTTTAATTTTCTTATTTTTTTAATAACCATCTTATTTACAACAATCATGAAATAAAAAATCTTAAAATTTGAACCAATAGTTGTAATATGTTTTATTTTTTGTGATATACATATTTATGCAAAAAAAAATATTTATTAGGTTATTTAATGTTTAGTGTACATGGTTAGGATAAATTTAAGAAAATATTTTTAAAATAAATAAAGTGGAAATAGCTAGCAACTTTGCCCTAGCTAGAAATAGTTAGTCAGATGGTGCCAATGGAAATAACTAGCATGATAACTAGTCTCTTGGAGCCAAAATTTAAGGATCGTCTATGTAAAATAGCTAAAATAGAAGGTTTAGCTAATCTCTTGGAGATGCTCTTAGTTATAGATAAGCTATTGTAAACTATCTAGCAATGTCGTGTTCAGAGAGAAAGTTTCATCTCCACATGGAGTTGGTCAAGGAGCAATTAAGGTGCCACGTACCCCCACAGTTAAAAAAGAAAAAAGAAAGGTCATACCATGAGTCTTGGACCAGCTTAGGGCGCTAACAGCACTTTTATGAAATCGCAGCGCCGTTGGTACCCATTTGGAAATATGGGGTGGAATGGCATGGGCATTTGATCGTCTCTTTAACGATAGCATGCCCCCCGGCACGACTGAATCTGCAATACTCCCCAGGGCTGTAGAGAGTAGAAGCAAGTCAGCTATCAAACCACCATGTCTCGTTAACTCTATCAAAGCACATGACCTAACAGGACCAGCTTTTATATTTCTGAAATGCAAATACACTGAATAACGCTTATAATCCCGCATTGTTTCTCCCCGCCGAAGTAATTAAGCGCTAATTAGTATCAAGTTAACGAAGAGAAAGAGAACGGCACTACCGATCGAAGGTGCAACATGTGGATTAGGGGCGTCAGTTGGTCCTGGAGGCAAAACAGTTTGACATGGTATAGCTCTTTCTCGCTTGGATATGTATCTGCCTGGCCTTGAATTCTCCTCGAGGAAGACACCGGATTCAGGTTGTTTTGTAGGAGGGAAGCCGTTGCCAGCGTTTCTAAACCTGAGCGGTTGAGGCGATTCTAGATCATCGTCCGAAAAATTAGAATACGCCTGGCAAAGAAGATCCATTATGTACGCGTCAGATCGTCTTCTCGCAGCCGACTCACAGTTTTCAGAGTTCTGCAATGGCGTCGAGCACGGGGCCACGCAGACGCGGAAAATACACCCAGGTAGAGGGACAGTGCAATGCAATCGAGATGGAGCACGGACAAAGAAGAAACTCGAGATCTATGTCCTTGTGGATAGTTTTTGGGAAATGAATTACATTTGACAATAAAATTATATGAAAAAAAATAGTTTTATTCTTAAATGTGAAACCCTAAATTAATGGGAGATTTGTGTTTTGATACAAAACATAAATAAATTTTAAAATTAAAAAACCGACTATTTTTAAATTAAAAAAACAGACTTTTTTTAAATTAAAAAAATATATATATATTTATATATAAACATAAATAATCTATATCTATATTTATATATATATATACTTAAATTTAAATTTTTATATGTATGAATGCCCCCGAGGAGGGGACGTGGTGATGCATGTTGTTTGATGGTTGAAGGGAGTATTTAACATTAAATATTTAAATGGGTGCCTTCAAATCTAATTTTCATATGCCATGTGTGCGCTCGTGCCAATATGACAAATTTTAATTAATTTTTTTTTGTTTTTTTTATCTTTTAGCATATCACATTTGGGATAAAATTGGATTTCTTATTTTCAATACACTAAAACATACTTATTTTTGGTTTTGGTGTAATTTTTAAATTTTAAAAAAAAATATTTTTTTTTTTGTAATTTTTTTTGAAACTTATTTTGAAATTTTTTTTGAAGATATACCAAAACACAAATATCTCCTAAATTTATCCTTATTAAGAATAATTATAAATCTCACTACGACACTGTCATGTCAGTATTAAAAAAACAAAAAAAAAACACACATTGTATCTATTTTTAAAAAAACATATATGCACTATATATATATATATATATATATATTATATATGTATGTACATAATATATTATATAAGAACATACTATTTATATACATATAATATATGTGTGTGTGTGTGTGTGTGAATATATATATATGCACTGTATACATGTGCTGATGTGCACATATATGTTTTATCTGTAAGTAGGACTTGTCCACATCCTAGACCTAATATTTTCAAGGCCTGAAGCCCTAAAGCGAAGTCAGGAAAATAAGGGCACCTAATGTATTTATATATTAGATTGAACATAGAATTGTTCATAAAAAATTATCTTCTGGCATTTTTAGATACAAAATCAATATTATCTAATGTACTTTTCTCAAAACATAAAATAGTTGGACCACTCAATATGTCTCATGACATTGATGATCTTAAGTGGAATCTAAATTATTCTAACTTATAAAAACTTATTTTGTCAATTGATGAGCAGCTATGTTGAATCAAATAAGAATCTCAAAAAAATTTTGAAATATCTTTAGTTGCTCGAATCTATCATTTAAAGATGCAATCGGCCTATCAGCAATAGTCACACATGCAAGATTTTTGGTAGTATTCATGCATGATTCAAACACTTCATTTTGTTATTTTTAAAAAAATAACCTCACACTTTCTAATTCCTTTGTTGTGGTGTTAGTGCACAAAAATCTAGTTTGCATCTTCTTGCTCACTGTGTTATTAGCAAATGCAATTTCAAACCAGATAATTATACCAAGTAAAAATTGAAAATTCTCAAGGGCACTGGCTATGCTTGCTTTAAATTTAATAGCTCCAGCACTTGTAAAAAAAACAAAAAAAAAAAAAAAAAAAAGCTTCAGCACTTCGAATTCGACTTTCCCATTGAGTATTGCACAAAGAGTTCGCAATTAAGTTTGGAATATTGTTGAGTAGAAAACCTTTCATCTTGTAATAGAATTGGAAAATAATGAATATATATGTTGCACAATTGTGAAAATTGAAACAACTTTTACCCAAAAATATGTCGTATCACAAAGAGTAAGTATAAGCTTATTCAAAAATGAGAGAGAGAGAGAGAGAGTGAGTGAGTGAGATTAAGAATATGATAAGAACGTGTGGAATATATACATCCCTCAGATTTTGAATTTTCCTTTCATATCATTAAATTTTGAATCAAGAAACTTGCTCTAGAAGTTCTATTTTTCTTAATTCATTAAAAAGCCCCAATCCAGATGTGCCATCCGCCTTCAAGAACCCTAAAAATTACTCTATTTTTCTTTTGTTACTTGACATATTTAGACATCATACTATTAGATTCATGTGTTCTTGATGGCTCATATCTGGGGCACAATCAAGAATCATAGAAGTTCTAACACTAGGAAAAAAGAGAAATTAACTCATTTTAAATTTCATGATCAAGATAATGATGATGGGTTTCTTGATTTTTGATGCGTCTAACATGTTCTTACATTATCAAATGAAATTCTACAATCATCTTAATTAACCCTCAAAAATTACCATTGCTATCTTGATAAAGTTTCTTACTGGATCACCAAAAAGCTAAATTATTTTTAAAATTTTAACAAGGTGCTTCGCAATAGAAATTATTATTATTATTAAAACTTGTCTCGTGTCAGTCACATCTTTATCAATTGTTTGAGTCTCTCGCTAAGATGCTTTCAATCATTCAATCCGTCACTTGCTTAAAAACTTTTGTTGTTACGACTTGTGAATAATAAACAATAAAAGCAATATATTCTACACAGATGTGTTATAGTAAATTAACAATTTTCTATTAGTATTCTCTCCATCGCTCAACTTTCTAGAATAATAAGCAGATACAAAAATATCTAGATTTATTATCTAATAGAAACTCGAGATTTAATTCCCTTATAGGCCCCTTTTCAACATCTTTAAGTTCAATATTGGATGCATTTGGTATATTATTATGGTAATTCAAATTAGTAGAGTCCTCATTGATATGATTTTCATCATTTATATTTTTATCAGATCGTGGGAGATTATTTATGCCCATCAAAAGGCCTTTTACTCTTTTAACAAATAATTTTTTTCATAGCTCCTTTTTGTGATTTTACTATCTTCTCTATTTATTTTTTCTTTTCTCTTTTTTCTATAATAAGTAAATATTTGTTAGGCAATATCTTTCTTAGGAAAAAAGATATAACAATGATACCTAGAATGTGAAAAGAGGCTAAGGCAGAGCATCTTCCATTTAAATGAATTTCGAGTTTTGAATTCCAAAACTGCAACACACAAAAATAATTGAATAATTTACATGATGATTGATACTAATTTCAATAATAAAATATATAATTAAATATCTCATAGATTATGAACTCCAAAAATATAAATTAACTGAGATAAATTTGCATCCACATAGAAACTAGTGATATTCTTATTTTGAATTTTTGTTCACGTGTATGAAATTATGAATTGAAAGAAAAACAAGTCATCTTAGAAGATTAATTAATTAGGATTATGAACTGATGAGATCATAATGGTATTTTTGTTTGATATAGAACTTGAGGTTCTTATATCTTAAAAAATTATGTCTCCACAAGTCCATTAATAAACTAAAATAAAACATTTCAAAAGTTAAAGAATACTAAGAAAGGAACAAAAAAAAGTAGCATTAAAATTTGTTGAAGGTAGAGAAGCAAAAAATTTGAAGGACTGGACTTGAAGCAACAACAAAATTAAAGGATTGAAGCAACAAATTCAAAGAAATTTGAAAATTGAAATGAGATTTACTTGATGTTGATCAATATATTGATGCCGATGAGAAAGTGAAACAAGAAAAACTACAAAATAATGAAAGTAAAATATAGAAAACAAAGATGATGGGAGATTAGATTAAGGGAGAAGAAAGGATTAACATTGAAAAAAAAGAAAAGGCAAATTAAAGATATCTGTTTTTGTAATGATTTTTTTTATAAGCCCACCAGCAAATACAAATTTGATGGGAACTGGGCAGATGCCCCACTTACCTTGCTTAGGGGCGGCCTTGATTATATAACTAGATGTCATGATCTCTGGGCGCACTCACTCAGAAGTCACGATGTGTTTGGTTTGAATAGTTAAATGTAATATGATTTAAAATACTTAAAAATCAATCATGCATGGTTATTTTCATTTTTAAATGAGCATTAATAAATGTATTAAATTAATTATAAAATACATGTAAAAATATGGAATGGTTTTTATTAAAAATTTTGATCTAAAATAAATGAATTTATATTGAAAAATCAAGAAAAACACATAATATGAATAGTATTGCATGTGTTTGGCTGCATGTCTATACAAAGCTGCATACAAGTCAATAATTTTTTTACTTTGCATTTTTCTTGTTAGTTTCATTCTAAAATACCCACAACCCTTAAAAATTTAGTGGAAGCAATCAAGCAAGTAAAAAAAATAGGTCAATATTTATCATATTTATCCATTTAAAATAGATCAAATTCTAAAGAACATAAATATGCATAAATTACTTAGTTAAAATATTCATATATAAAAGTAAAGTCATTCACACAAAATAATCCATATGGCTAAATACATAATAAGATTAAAAAAAAGACTCATCAAAATAGTCCACCAAACTCTCACAGAGATTTGCAATCTTCAGAATTGGGTTTGACCATCAATCTTTCCTTTACCAGAAAAAATACCGGTGAGAACTAATGTCCAATAGAAACATCTCAAGAAAATATGAAAAAAATCTATATTTTATCTCCAATATAACAAATGTTTTCTAATATACAATATAAGAGTTTAAGAATATTTTTTAATATATATATATATATATATCTATACATATAAAAGGCAATACAAATTTATGAAACCATAATGTGTGTGTGTGTGTGTGTAAGTTCTCAAAATCTCTTTTTTTCAATCTCTATCACATTTTTACAAACATACATAATTCATACATATCAAAACGAGACATGTAGAGGAAAAACCTAACTTGCTAGTTTTAACCTAGCTAACACCATCATTGGTGAAAGCACATACACCGACTCACATGATTTGAAGAATTGAAAGAAATTTATTAGTTTTCAGCCTAACAACCATTGCCTCTAGTTAGAGGAACTCCACCACAATATACAAGGGGGTTAGGATCATTTTTCCAATGTTATATCTAATCTTTACCTTCAGGGATATTCTTGTAATTTTAGCTCTCAATGTCCTTATTATGACTACTAGCTATCACAAAATCTCATATCCTAAATATACGATTATAACAAATAGTGGGTCCCACTCGACCTCAGTTCTTGGGCAACTCCACCTAGGGACAAAGGTCAATGGGGTCCGCTGTTAGTTATATCCATTTTCTAAAATTATTTAAATTTTATTCAAAATATCATATAACTCTGATAGCTTTAAATTTTTTTTGATAGTATTTTTAACACATATATATCAGTATAATCTCATTTCAAAATATTTTTAAACAATCTATCATTCATAATTTTTAGTATTATTATTTCATGGCCATATATCATTTTTTTTATTTTTATAAAAATAACTTTTTCTAAAATATACACAGGTAAATGAATTTTTAAATTTATAAAAAATATATTTATTGATGCATGAGTTTTTATCAATTAACCATATATCTTAATTAAATGAATTAATTTTATGAAATTCATTCAAAGAATATGAAACAAATGGTTTATAATCACATACATAAAATCACACATTAAAAAATTGTATATGTGACTAACAATATAAAATATGAAAATTTACAAGAGTTTTTAGAGATTTTATACCTTAAATAAGCTTTTACAAATCTTAAAACTCAAATATTAGCTCTAATATTATAATTTGGGCTCTATAATTATAATTCAAACTTAATCGAAAACAAAAGGAAAAATAAGGTTGAGAACTTATGTAATTTTAATCATAATTTAAAAAATCTAGCTATAAAATGAGAACACACCAACTATAATCTTTCTTGTCTAGATTACATCCCTTCTCATGACTATTTTTGGTTTAAAAGAATTAGATTTCGAGCTTAATCGTATTATAAAATAAAATTTTAGTAAAAATCATGAATATAGTAATTTATTTTAATGATTCTTGTAAATAAATGAGGTATTGTAGAAGGGAACCTAGAAATAAGAAGAAAAACATAAAAGAAGTCATGAAATGGAGAGATAAATAAATGAAATAACTTTTTATTATCATTTATTAGTAAAATGATCAAATTACCATTGGGAGTTCATATTGACTTGATATTCTCTCTAAAACTCCAAATATAGCAAATTTTGTATTATTTTTCATTATTGTCCATCTCTAATTAATTTTGAATAGAAATTTAATTTTTGACAATTCTATCTCTCCTTATTTAACCAACTTGACTAATTCGAATCAATGGTTAAAATGCAAAAAAAAAGATTATTTTTTTCTAGGATGCATATATATATGTATATATATATATATATATATATATATATATATATATCAATGTATATTGTATATACATATATATTATGTATACATATGTATATATGTATACATAAACATAAACATATACATTACATACATACATATATATATATATATATTGTATGTATGTGTATATATATATATATATTGTATGTATATATACATACATTGTATATATATATAAATATTATATACATATAAATAGTATATACGTATACACTTTTGTTTAAAACATATTTTTTAACTGAGTAATAGTATTTTTGGGTTTTCACTTTGTATAGTTTCAAAACATAAATATTTCTAATTTTTAGGTTTTTTAAATATGAAAAATTGAGTACATTTTTTTAAATATTTTAATTTCGGATCCACATTACATAATTTTTCCATAAAATTATGCTTTGTTAATTTATAAAAAAAGTTTTTTAAATAAGTAAAACAAAGACCATATTTGAATATCGTATTTTTAACTTATGTTTTTTTAATATACTTGTTATTATTAACCTTTAATTAATTTTAAATTTAAGAGGTCATCTAAATTCAAAAAAAAAATTCATTTTAAAATTTAGTGAACTCATTATAATTTATAATTTATTTCATAAACGTGTCATTATATTTAATTTCAATTAGTGTTTTTTTGTCCTTGGATTAATGCTTAGTTTTTTTAAAATTTGTTTAAATTATATATACATCAATATATATATATATATATATATGTATGTATGTATGTATGTGTATATAAATATTATGACAATGGAAAGGGTAGAAAAGAAGAAATTGTGAATGTTAATCAAATAATTGTACAAGAGATGAGTAGGAGAATTAGCATTAACAAGTTTTGAAAATACACATAATAGGTTGGTTCATTGGCTCCAAATTCTTTACAAAATAAGGAGAACACCAAAATGTTCTTTCAAAACTACTATATAAAAATAATAGAAACAAACAGAACAAATATTGTTTACTTACCAACATGATATCTATCTTTTTTTGTTTGTGAAAACAAAAAAAATTTTTTGAGGACATGAACCAAACATGGCCTCACCCTTTGTGGGCTGGGGACTAGAAGCCAAACCTCATTTGTCTATGAGAAACCAACTATCCAATTTCGAATCCATCCTTGAGAACTTGTTGGTATAATTTGGTTTTCTCATATTAGAATTTTGGAAACTCATTATGCTTCGCTTGATTTTTTTAGGTAACCATAGGTATCATAATTAGTTTGGGTCAATTGGAATGCACCTCAACTAATCCCATGAAAAAATAAGCTTTCACCTCCAATTCCATCTATAAGCAAGTCTAGATTAGTTGGAGGTAGAAAATCAAATCTAGGACATCAAACTATAAAATTTATTCCTAATTATTTTACTCAAGCACATCGGACCACTATTCTCCACTCGAGATAAGTGGATTGTATGTCATGTTCATGCTCAATCTCTAAATTTTATGCATGTGCACTAGCAAATCTATATACTAATAGAATGATTGATATGACCTATATCGTAGGTATTTAAGTTTGATATCAACCTCAAATATAGCTTTTAGGTGGAGTTAAGAGTCTTGGGCTTGATTATCTATCATTGGTTCTTCCATTGAGAGGAGGTCCACAATGAGAAACGATTACTTGGTAATTCATAAAATTCGGAGTGAGAGCAGTCCTAGAGGGGAAAATAACTATCTAGTTTTGTCATTTGTGGAGAGAGTGTTGTGTTAGAGCCATTCATGGACATCTAGTTTCTCAAAGGATATGAGATGATATGACAACATGCATAATGATAGGTACCCAAGCTCAATGCCCTAACTTCACCCAAAAGCTAGCCCACAGGTTAATGTTTGCTCTCACACCTAATTATCTACCCACACCCATATGATTCTCCGATGTGTGTCATATCACTCCATACCCCTTGAGAAACTAGACATCCATGGACAGCTCTCACTCTAGACTCTTCATGTCACCAGGTTGCCCTTTTCTCCTTTGAGATGACTCTCACTCTAGACCTTATCATGCACCAAATAATCATTTTCCACTATGCGCTAACTCTCAATGAAACTACAAGTGATACCTAATTCAACCTAAAAGTTAGCTCAAGGGTGGAGGTTTGTGCCCATACTTAAGCATCCATTTACAACCTTATGATTATCCGATATATGTTATATCAATGATGGTCAAATCTAATTTTCATTTTTGGAGAATGAGCGACTATGAATGCTAGGATATATATTTGGATGCAATGAACTCTTGCCCTATCATGGGTCTAACACATAAATGCTAGTGAGTAACTCAGATAAAATTTTGTTTCCAATCATAGAAAAATATTCAAGATAAATTGTGATGGATATTTCATGAATAGAAATCCAAAATAAACCTTTGATTTTCTCACTTCATTGTGGAGATGTGGAGATGAGAAGGATGAATGATAAAAAAAATGGAGATGAATTGCGGAGGAAAGTTAAGTTTTGCACAATATCTCTCGTTGAATACAAAGTTAGAAAGTGTACTATACTTCTAGCAGTAAGGAAAATGCCTAGTAACCAAGTTAAAATAGTTGGAAACATGAAAGTATCTCAATAAAAAATTATGTAGGAAGAAAAGAAAAGAGAATGAAAAATAAACAATGTAATTGTTATTTTTTTTTTTTTGATAACAAAATTCATTTCTATAATATTTTGTATTCGTTGATAGTTTGAATCATCATGGTGAGTAGTCAAGCAAATGAAATCACTTTGATATAATTTAATATTTAATGCATGTAGCAATTATCTAACATTTTTTTCATATTTTTGTTATATTTTTAATAAAAGTAAAAAAAAAATGAATGAAAAATAAAAGTAAAGGAAAAATGGGCAATGTACTTTTTTATAGAAAAAATAACATTTTGCATGTTTTGTTAGGTCTATCCAGATTTTGGCAGACAAAAATATTATAGTTTATTTGTTTTTATTTTTAAATTAGAGCGAGCCCTCTCATTTATAATGCATATATTTCAAACAAAAAAATGGCCGATTTTTGTATTTATAAAAATGTGTGTGGTAGAGAATTAGTGACGAGCAAAATTTACGCTTAAATAAAGAAAAAGAGAAATGGAAATTTACGTTCCACACTAAAAGGCATGTGGAGAGTGTATTGTGAAAATAGGAAAAATCCATTTGAAGTTTTCACAAGAGAGATATTATCCCATGTTCATGTTTGCATGAATTTCATGAAACATGGGATAAGTCTCATGTGAACGAGTTGTTTGTAAAAATAAGAGTCACCCATTTGAAAATTTGGCAAGAGGATCTTATTCCCATGTTTCATGTCCACGTGAACTTTGTGAAACATGGGATAATTTTCATGTCAAGTGAGTGTATGTGAAAATGGTGTGTGCATATTTCATGAAGAATGGGTATATGTCTTTCTTGTATTGCATTGTGTACTTGTTATGTGTGAACAATCAACTATGTGTGTGAATAATGAATAATGTGTGCATTTTTAAATGATTGTACCTAAGAAAATAAGAATTATTCCCATTTTTATTTTACATAGTAATATGTTGTGCTCATCTTGTACTCGTGTTGTAATAAGAGTGCTCAAATTTCTTCTAAAATATTGGGTTCAAAATTGAATACACTATTCTATACATGTTTTCAAATATTTACATTTCATTTGATTTGTAATAATTTGGACATTGTGACTTTATGTATTTATATAAATATTCTACTAATTTTGGAAGCAAAATATTTATTATGATTGTATGTTATTTGTGGTATTTATTTTTATATGTTCTAGTATAAAAAGAGAAACATAAGTACACACACACACACATACATATTTTAGATAGTTTAAAATATATTTATTTACATGACTTGATAGAAAATTTGATAACCCAAAAAATTATTATTCCACAATGTTTTTTTTGGGTAAAATTTCCGAATAAAATTTTCAGGTAAAATTTTCGGATAAAATTTTCTAATAATTTTAAGAAGATTAAAAATATCAAATCGACCTAAAAGTTAGACTGAAATTTTGTTCCATAACTATTCTTGATGTACAAGTAATATCTTAGTCGGTCCCCAATGGTGGTAGGACATGGAGGGTTTCTTTTAACTGTTTATGTATTATTTATTATTCAAAAGTTGTATTATTTCTTCAATATGGATAAAAAAAATAATTTAATTAGTATGATTAGATTGAAACCTTCCAAGAATTCAATCTGGAAAATAAAAATGAAAGATTTTCTAATGATGAGGGAATTGCTTAAACTAACTTTCGATGATCCAAAGCCAAAGAGTATGGAAGGGGTAAAACAGATAAAGCTACACTATAATGCCTCTATTACAATCAGACAATGGGTTAGAAAGTTAACTTTCTATCATATATTGACTATTAAAAATCTGATTAAATGTGAAAATTTTTCTCTGAAGACTGGAAAAGTTAGGATGAGAGATGAAAAATCCTCAAAAATATTAGATATCAATGATGTTTATTTGGAGATAAATATGCGATACTAACTATTTCTTAGGGAAGTTCAATATATCCTAAAGATTAGGATGAATCAATTGTCCATGGAATATTGGATAACATAGA
Source organism: Sapria himalayana (assembly GCA_029783825.1). Classification (NCBI taxonomy): domain Eukaryota; kingdom Viridiplantae; phylum Streptophyta; class Magnoliopsida; order Malpighiales; family Rafflesiaceae; genus Sapria; species Sapria himalayana. The sequence continues at coordinate 466,588 of JAREIK010003317.1, forward strand.
TTATATTGATAAGTTTGGAAAGAATCAATAGAACTTATCCAAAGGATCATTGATTATAATAATAGGTAGAAGAGTAAATTTATTTTATATTACCTCAGCTAGGGCTAGATCGGATCAGAAAAATATATTGTGGGAATATACTTTTATTGACTCTAAGAAGCATTCATTTAAATATGTTAGTATGGATAATATACTTTTTACAAGAAAGAAGTCCATACTCACTATTCAATAACCACCTAGTGATGGTAGGAATGATTGTATGACTAGAAAAGGTTATTTTATTGTAATATTTTTTTTTGATGAGATTGAGAATGGTCGATCTAGATTCCTTAGGTATTTATTCTAAGATAAACAAGATATTGAAGAAATCCCTAATGATATAACTTTTACTTCAGCCACCTTAGGGGATCATACTAATCAAGGGGGCTTATGAGTTGAAAATAATGATATGACTTTTACTTTGGCTATTTCTAGGGATCACATTGATCATTGGAGAGCTTATGTGTTAAAAATAAATGATAATGCTTTTACTTTAGATACTCTTCAAGATCAGTTGGATCAAGGGAGAGCTGATAGCTCGAAAAGAAAAGTTGAGTTCTCAGAATATTATAATTTTTGAAAAACTATTTCTCTTATGAGGAATGAGAAATGGTTTTGTAGTCTAAGAAATTTAATATGAATTGTATACATTAAATTCAAACCAAAAATCTATCTCAAACTGCCCAAATAGGGCATAGGGGGAGATTGTTAAGTTTGCTCAGTTTTGGGCAAACCAAAATATTATGGTTTATTTGTTTTAAGTTTTTAGTTTGTTTTAATTTTTAAATGAGAGTGTGGGTGCTCTCATTTAGAATGCATATACTTCAATCAAAAAAATAGTCAGTTTTTATGTTTATAGAAACAAATGTGAATAGAGAAATAATGACGGGCAAAACTTATACTTAAACAAAGAAATAAAGAAATTGGAATACATGCAGCACAAGAAAAGGCATGTGGTAAGTATTTTGCAAAAATAAGAGAAATCTTATTTGAAGTTTCACAAGAGGGATTTAATCATGTCCTGTGTTTACATGAACTTTATGAAACATTAGATAATTCTCATGTGAATGAGAGTTTTGTGAAAATAAGAGTCTGCTTCTTTGAAGTTTTTGCAAGAGGGATCTTATTTCCATATTTCATGTTTATGTAAACATCATGAAACATGGGATAATTCATATGTAAAGTGAGTGTTTTGTGAAAATGATGTGTGCATATTTCTTGAAGAATGGATGTCATTTTTTCTCCGTGTTGTGTGCATGTTGTGCTTGAACAACCAATAGGGTGCATAAACAATGAATAGTGTGCGAGTTTTTAAAGGGTTTTATTTAAAAAATGAGAATTGTTCCCATTTTTATTTTATACAATAATCTTGTTTCTCTTCTAAAGCTTTTATTAAATATTACAAAACTAATTATAAGTTTTAGTAATATTTAAGAAACATAGTTTACTCTCACTTTTCTATTTATATTTATGAGGATGTTGAATTCATTTGAAGTTTGTACCTAGTCTAGTCTTTGTGGAGTTTGTGCCATGTTCTAAATAAATTATGATCATGTTATGTTCGTGATGTGCTCATACTATAATAAGAGTGCTCAAATTTCTTCTAAAATATCGAGTTTGGAATTGAAAACATAATTTTACAAGTATTTTTAAATATTTTATGTTTTGTCTAATCTGTAATAATTTGGACATTAGGACTTTGTGTGTGTGTATGTGTGTAAATATTCTACTAAATTTGGGAGCAAAATACTTATTGTGATTGTGTGTTATTTATATTATTTATTTTTATACTTTCCAGCTTAAGTAGAGAAGTATATATATATATATATATATATATAGTTCAGATAATTTGAAATATATTTATTTACGTGGCTTGAAAAAAAATTTGGTAACCCAAAATTTTTTTTTTTCAATATATTTGTTAGATAAAATTTTCTAACAATTCTAAGAAGATCAAAAATATCAAATTGACCTAAAAATTAGACTAAGATTTTTTTCTATAAATATTCTTAGTTTAAGGGCGGTATATCATTTAGTCCCCACTAGTGGTATAGTAGTAAATATTTCTTTTGATGGTTTTGATATTTTTTATTTTTGAGAAGTTTGATTAATTCTCCAATATGGATAAAGAAAATAATTGGTTTGGTTTAATTAGATTGGAACCTTCCAACTATTCAACTTGGAAATTAAAAATGGTAGATTTTCAAATGATGAGAGCACTGCTTAAACTAACTCTTAGTGATCCAAAGCCGAAAAGTATGGAGTAGGCCAAGTGAAAAAGGATACACTATAAAGTCTTTTACACAATCAGATAATGAGTTAGAAATAAAATTTTTCATTATATCTCAACTATTGTAAAAGTTGATGAGATGTATAAATTTTAGTCCGTAGATCATGGAATAGTTAGGATGGACAATGAAAGAACCTCCGAGGAATTGGGTGTCAGTGATGTTTATCTTGAGATGAACATGGGATATAGATTATTTCTTAAGGATGTTTGTTATATAGCGGAGGTTCGGATGAACCAGTAGTTTATTGGAATGTTAGATAGCATGGGTTATGTAGGCAAGTTCAAAAAGATTCAATGGAACTTATGACTTGTCTAAATGATCATTTACTATAGCGAGTGGTAGAATGGTAAAATTCTTCTATATTATCTTAGCTAGTTTTAGCTCGGATCAGATAAATAAATTGCAAGAAAATACTTGCATTGACTCTAACTGCATTAGTTTGAGTATGTTAGTATGGATAATTTACTTTTTTGAAGGAAAGAAGTTTATACTCTATATTTAGCAACCACCTAGTGATGGTAGGACTAAATGGTATGACTATAAAAAATCATATTACTATAATACTTCATTTGAGGAGATCGAGAAAAGTTGATATAGATTCCGCAAGTAGTTCCAAGACAACCAAGAATATCAAAGGAATTCATAATGATTTAATTTTTACTTCAGTCATTTTAGGGGATTACGCTGATCAAGGAAGAGATTATGAGTTAAAAATAAATAATATGATTTTTACTTTAACCACTTCCACTGATAACACTCATTAAGGGGAGCTTATGAGTTGAAAGCAAATTATAATAATTTTATTTTAGTTCCTATTCGTGATTAGTTGGATCAAGGAAAAGCTTATGACTCGAAGAGAAAAAGTTGAGTTCTTGGGATATTGTAATTTTTAAAAAACATTTTCTTGTATGAGGAATGAGAAATAATTATGTAGTCTAAGGAATTTCTTATAATTTGCATGCAATAAGTTCAAACCAAAACTTTATCTCAGACTGTCCAAATAGGGTAGAGGGGGAGATTGTTAGGTCTGCCCATTTTGGGCAAATCAAAAATATTATGGTTTATTTGTTTTTTGATTATTTTAATTTTTTATTGAGAGTCAGTGCTTTTATCTAAAATATATCTATTTCAATAAAAAAAAGTTGATTTTTGTGTTTATAAAAATGTGTGCATGGAGAAATAGTGATGGGCAAAACTTGTGCTTAAACAAAGATAACGAAAAATGGAAATACACGCACCACGCGAAAAGGCATGTGGTGAGTGTTTTGCAAAAATGGGAGAAACCTCATTTGAAGTTTTCGCAAAAGAAATTTTATCTCATGTCCCTTGTCTATGTGAACTTTTTGAAACATGGGATAATTCCCATGTGAATAAGTGTTTTGTTAAAATGGGAGTCACCCTATTTGAAGTTATGCATTTTTAAAGGGTTGTGTTAAAATAAGAATTGTTCCTATTTTTATTATATATAGTAATCTAGTTACTCTTCTAAAACTTTTATTAAATATTACAAAATTAATTATAAGTTTTAATAATTTTTAAGAAATGTAGTTTACCCTCATTTTTTGTTTATGTTTATAAAAATATTGGATTCATGCAAAATTTGTGCCCAATCTCTACAAAGTTCATGTGGTGTTCTTAATAAATTGTGATCATGCTATGCTCATGCTATTTTCATGTTGTGTTGGTATTATGCTCGTGTTGTGCTGGTGTTGTGCTCATGCTATAATAGGAGTGCTTAAATTTTTTCCTAAAATATCAGGCCCGAAATATTTGAAAATACTTGAGAATTTCTTCTGAAGAAATTATATAAGTATTTTCAAATATTTTATATTTTGTCTGATTTATAATAATTTGGACATTTGGATTTGTGTGTGTATAAATATTTTGCTAATCTTAGGAGCATAATATTTATTGTGATAGTATTAATTTGTCATGTTTATATTTATACTTTCCATCATGAGCAGATAAATATGTGTGTGTGTGTGTGTGTGTATTGATATATATAGATAGATATATATAGATATATATAGATATATATAGATATATATAGATATATATAGATATAGATATATATAGATATATAGATATATATAGATATATATAGATATATATAGATATATATAGATATATATAGATATATAGATAGATAGATATATATATATATATAAGATAACCCAAAAAATTATCTATCCACAATGTTTTTTGGGTAAAATTTTCTAATAGTTTTATGAAAATCAAAAATGTCAAATCTAACTAAAAATTAGTCTGAGATTTTGTTCCATAACTATTCTTGGTTTTTGGATGGTATCTCAATCGGTCCTCAACATGTTTTTCATTTATTTCTTATTTTTTCTCTCTTTCCTTCATTTTTCTCCATCAATCTCGCATCTTTTCCAATAACACATTCTCAAAATGTATAGATCATAGATCGAGAGAAAGAATAGTTAATTATTGTTCTTCATAAGAGAAGGAAGATGTAGGAAATATTATTTGTAATTTTTATGAATCGAATCATGAATTCTATAAAAATAATTTTATCTGATTAAACCCTAATAATTCTCAATCTCTCTCTTGAATCACTTTTGTTAGTGATTATTTGACTAGCTATTCGAATTTGATATATTCATATTATTAGATTCATTATGTTTTGAAGATTTTTATTTTAAAATCACCTATGCTCCAAGAGAAGTTTAGGAAATTTGAGAGATTTATCAAAAAGGTCATTTATCTTTTTTATGGATTAATATTCTAAAAACATTTCATAAAAAAGCAGAAGCTAATTATAGTTTTGACCACACATGTTGTGGTCAAAACTACATGTGTGATAATCATGACTCCCGAGGTTTTTCATTCATGTCAATCTCATTATCTGTATAGTTTACTATCTCAAATAATGATATTCAAAATTTTTTTGATCACTTATACCAAAAATACTTATTATGTAAATAATTCTAGACAACTATAATATGGTAACCATGCTTCCCAAGATTGATAATTATATTATAAATATTTTGACAACACGTTCATATTTTATCAGCCTGCACATGAGAAAATGTGATTAAATTGGGTGGCAGTGAAGTTATAATTGAAGTAAAAGAGTATCCTTAGATGGCAGGGATGGAATGATTCGTTAAATTTTTATAATAATGTATAATTGATATATTTTAAATGGTATGTAATGCTGTGGATTATTATGGAAGTGTTATAAGTATATAATGATGTTTTATAAGTATATGCTTTGAGTCTTCTTGTTAGTTTTTATGTTGTGAGTTTTATTTTTCTAATTAGAGGTGATTGAATGACTCGGTGGATGGTTGGTTGTTCAGCATACAAGATGACTTGCACATAGTAATTTTGTCAAATATGTATGGATGGTTGGTTGTGTTTCAGCCCAGACATAAGTATTTGGTTAGTGATTAATGTTTTATCTTGTGGCCTTGCCAATATTAGCTCAAATCAAGTACTTTAGTAGAAAAAATAATTAGTACTCAAAGCTTCTATTCTAAATTGAGTAGCTTAGTAAGTAATTGTATTGATATCTTGTGCTGAAAATAGTTATTCCAAATTGATAAGATCGAATGTTTAATATCAGAGACTTATTGTAGATTTATTTGAAATAGTACTCAAAGTAGTTGTGCTGGAAATAGTAACTAAGATTACTATTCTAGATGAAGAAGATTTGATGTAATGTAATTAGGTATTTTTTTTTTCCAAACTATTTTGTTTGTAATTAGGTACATAAGAATAACTCACATGGCATATATGTTTAGGGTCATCCACTAGGTTGAATTTTTTTTGTGTGGTACTTAAGAAAGAGAAATATAGGTAAAATTGGTTAATAGTTGAGTTATTGAATAATTTTGAATAATCTTTAAAATTTCACAAGATGCTAGAAATAAATAAAAAAAGATATTAATCAAGATCCAAGGAAAATAAAAGTTCTAGCAACACAACCACTTAGACAGTCGTTGCCTAAGAATATGTATCTAGGATTCTAAAGAGGTGTGATTGATAGAAAGGAAAGAAGAATGAATTGTGAAAATTGAATCTATGATGGAAAAAAAACAAGAAGCCTCCAATAAGAAATTATGTTTTCATGTTATAATTCTAGTATAATTATATGTTTTTTCCCTCATTTCCTAAAGATAATAGTTTTAAGATGGTACAAAGTAACTCGATAATATAGTGATCCCTGAGTGTGTTTATTAGTTTCTAAGTGCTTGAAAATTATTGAAGACTTCTACTCAACAAGCATAGTCTTAATTTCAGAAGTGCTTGTTAAATGTGCAAGTCTTTTATATAATTAACACAATCTCTAAAATTTTAAAGATTCTTTCAAGCAAATAACTTAATTTATTAACTAATATGGTATCTAGAATATGACAAAAGCTCATGAATTGATAGGGTTCTCAGCTAGATTCAGTCTTTGAAAATTTTCTACTTTTTGTGAAATGTCGAAGTCTTCTATCTAACATATGTAATCTTTGTCGCTTGAATTTGTAAGAGCTTGTGAGTTATGTAATATGCATGTGAACTTCTCTATTTCTTAATTTCCCTTCCAATTATGCTTGTTGACAATGTACTTACAAAAATTAAATACTACAAAACTAAAACAAATTATATAAATATTATAATATAGTACCTTTAAATATAAGATGTATTAAATAGGCATGATTACTACTTGCAAGTGAGTAATTCAAGGAAAAATCACCATGTAAAAGAAAAAATAGTCTAGTATTATGAGGCTATTTTTTAAAAGTATAGTATGTTAGAGACTATTTTTTTCAGATAAAAAAGATTGAATCTCTAGTGTGAAAATTCATTATTTAAAAAAATGTTGTCCAAGGATATTATTCCAAAATATGTGATGTTCAGGGTTGTTATTCAAATAATGAAGCTTGGAGATTTGTTGCTTAAGACTATTTTTCAAAATATATGGTAACCAAGGATATTATTCTATATGGAAAAGAAAAGATATTCATTATTCAGAGATATTATTCTAGATTATCTTGTATTCAAAACTATTTATAAAGATGGAAAAACTAAGATTTAATGTATGGCTAGCAAGCATGTTATTCCAAAATGTTTGGTGTGTGATGATCGAGTGCTAATTAGGTATGCTCAAAAATAATCAATAAATCTAAATGTTTCATTCATGGTAGTTCGTGCACGATCAATCAATGATTACCTGGTATGAACTCGTAGCATAGTGGTTTTATATCATCCATGAAAATATATTTTACCAGATAGTTGAAATAAAAAAAAATAAGGTACTCATAGTGATCCAAGGAAAATATGAGAGCTGACCATATATCTCTTGAATGGTCGACTCCCATAGCTATGTAGCTAAGGTTCTAATGAGTTTGATTGGGAGAAATCTAAGATTAAAAAATGTGATATATATATATATATATATATATAATAGAAAATATGACAACAATCCTCCCATGAAAGATTATGTTAATTGTGTAGAAAATGGAGATCCTTAAATGTCTTGAGCAATTCCCAAATACTTGGAAACTATTATAGTCATCTGCACAACAAGAGTAGTCTTATATTTTTTTATAAGTTCTTGCTAACACCTAAAATATTCTACTCATAGACATAAATTTTGGAATTTTATAAGTACTAATGAAATACTAAAGTGTTTTACACAATTAACATAGACTCTAGAACTTCAAAGTTATTTGCAAACAAATAGCATATTTTCTCAAATGATGCGGTCTCTATAATGTTATAAGTACTCATAAATTGATAGAGTTTTAAGCCCAACTAACTCAGTCAATGGAATTTCACTAGTCATACTTGTAAAATATTGAAGTCTCCTATCTAGCTGTTTCATGCTCTTTTTTCTTTATAATTTTTATGCTATTTGAATTTTTCGTGTTGCCATTGTACTTCCAAAATTTTCTAAGCTCATTTAAAGAGCTGAAACACTCTAAAAATGCTACAAAACTAGTATGTGTGTGTGTGTGTGTGTGTGTGTATTACAATCAAAGATATTTAACATATAAATTAGGTTAATTGTTGATCATTACTATTCACAAGTGGGTAAGTCACAAAAAATTTGCTTCATAAAGTATTCTTTTGAGCAGTAACTAGTACAGAAGCTTTTATTCTAGCTGGAGGAGGTTGAATGTCAAGTAAATGAGACTACAAAAAAAAATTTAAAAGTAAATGTCAAATGTCTAAGATTATTAATCTAGTTGGAAGAGAATAAATCTATAGTCTCCAATTCTATTATTTCAAAATATGCTATATTCAAGAATATTATTCAAGAATGCGCGACATTCAAGGTTGGTATTTCTATTGAAGAAGGTTTGAGAGTATAATCCAGAATATATTTTTTTCTTTGGCTATTATTCAAGATAGAGAATATTAAATGTTTGACATCTAAGATAGTTATTATAGACTATCTTTTTTCCATTGATATTATTCAAGATTAAAAAGATTGGATATGTGGTATCAAATGCTATCACTTGTGATTGTGTTGTATCCATGATTGTTATTCCAAATAGCAAAAATTCAATGTATTACATTTGAGATTGTCATTCAAAATTATTTATTACTCAAGACTATTATTTTTAGGTGGAAAAAATTGAAAATTAGATATCAGACAGATTATTATTCCATGCTATATGGTGTTAAAAGAATTTGTTAATCAACAGGGAGAATATTGAATGTATGCTATGTGAGTTTCTTATTCTAGAATGTCTTATATATCCAAGGTTATAATTCTAAATATAAAAGTCTGGAAGTTTAGTAATTGAATTTAATATTCAAGAATATTTAGCATCCTAGACTATTATTTTAGTTATAGAATATTGTATTTCTTGTGCCTACTTCTATTATTTGATGTTCGGGGTCGTTATTCAAGATGGGAAGGATTAGATCTCTAGTATATGAGATTGTTATTCTTGATTTTTTTTTTTTTTGATAAGAACTTAACTTTGTTCCCTTGTTGCATTTGCAATGACATAATGATTAGCTACTACTTTATTAATAATAGGTTTTAGCTAAAAATTTGATAGGAAATCAACTGCATATTTTCAAGATGTAAGTGGTGAAATAATTCCTAAATTTAATGTACTCATTCCTCTTGCCTACTTTTTATTTCTCACTTGCACACTAGAAGTTATCATGATATTTTTATTATTATAATATATCATATTTTGGCTTTTTTGAATACTAGAGTGCCAATGATAACATTTATTTCTTATTTGGAAATCATTGAAATCATTAGTGACTTTTCTTCATTATCCCTTAGATGTTAACAATTGCTGGATCAACTTGATTTATATTTCTCAAATTGGTGAAGAATTATAGTCCCTTAAACTCCTCTACGTTTCTTAATTAGAAGTCTTCTTCCTACTAAAAGTATAAAGTGGCAAGGATTGTCAATCATACTCCTTTGATATGTAATTTAATCTTCTGATAAAATTTAGCAGAGTGATAATTATACTGTATTCTCTTGATATAATTCATGCATCACTTGCGTCTAAAAAAGACTATTATATAAGAAGTATTAATTTTATCAAATTCATATGTTAGTGAACTCTAGATTTTCTTAGGATGTTTAATTTAATATTTTTGATCTACCATCAATTTGTTCATCAAGAAGAACCTAGCTAAATGTTTTATACAAGTTGGCTTTGTCTCGAGATTGTAGGACCTTGGAGACTATGAAGAGTTTCCATAAATAAACAAAGAGATCCTTTAAGGGTGATATCAGTCATTATTATGTAAAGCTCCTCCAACATGATGTGATTTATTATCATCATACTTTTTATAATATTTATTTTTAAAATTTAATGTAAATTAATATTTAGAAACTCTTCGAAAGAAAAATAAATGGGAAAGTGGATGCTTCTACATGAAAATAAATTAAAAATGGCATAATTTAGAAACAAAAGATTCAAATATCGATATGCTAATTATTGTTCTAACAATAAAAAGTATAACCACTTTACCTTGCATCATTGTATTATGTGAATGTGATATGTATATATATATTAGTTAAATTTCATGTGACATAGTATTCATTTCTATGGAATTATAGATATAATTGATTAACTCTTCCAAAGGAAAATGTACATTGTAAAACATGATTGCTATTCAATAGGAATAGTTAATTCTTCACGACTAATAAATGTATATTGATTACAAATAAAAAAAATATTATATGATAATTCATGTATGATGGATGTACAAAAATAATAAGTAATTGAAGGAACGAGATGGTTGAAAAAAAAAATAATTTAACTTGAGAATATTATTTAAATGTGATATAATTTCAACCATTCAAAAGAAAAAGAATCAATTTTTAGGACAATAAAAAAATTACTATCCCATGAGCAGCATATTCCATTGAAATCTTGAAATAATTATATTTTGAGAATGTAGAATCTAGTTTTCCCTCCCTTAAAGTATATCATTAGTTAATAAATTTTTCAATACTTTAGGAGAAGTTATTTATTAAGGGCGATGGAGGGGGTATACTCATAAGAACCTCACCGCTTGGATCATGATGCCAATGTGATAGTGGAATAGCTCTCAGACATATCTAATGATCAATGAAAGAGTTGGTGTTTTTTTGCTATATGCAGAGCTATGATCTTATCATTTTTTTTTCATGTATGATAAAATAAAAATCACAATAAAACAAGTATTATAATTTTTGGGGTGGATGTACCTATATCCATCATGAGTCAAGCGGGGGAGTGCACTTGGAAATACATAAAATAGAGGTTGAAAATAGATGAACAACACGTATCTATCAATAATACATAAATAATGTTGATTAATAATGTTGGTTATAGTCTTGCTAAAAAGGTAAACAAATTGTGCTCAGCGTAATGTGGGCAAGTTGGAATCCATGTAGAGTATACAAAATATCCATAACATGTGAGATCACACCTCTTCCTTGTTGAAACCCATCCAACCCTGGGCTTTTAAATGTTGAGTGCCAGCAAGAAAAGCATGGTTGATAACCATCGATTTACAATTGAGGAGAAACAAAATATTTTCAAATATAAAGCCAGAAATCGAAGCATCACATAAGGTAAGTTCAACACTTATTTTTGTTAATGTGATATGCCATGCACGTGCACAAAAGCATACACTCCCGAGCTATGCACAGAGATTTACATTCTCAAGCTATGCACGACTACTCTCACCAAATGGGCATAGGAAAAGTTCAAACTTTCTAGTCTCCCAACGCAGGCTATGATCTCATGCATTTTCAACCAAGGAGATTATCTACAAAAAAGATGGGCAGGGGACTATGAGTCAAGCATCAAAATCTCATCTCATTTCCTTAAGTCGAGGAAGCACTCATGATATGGGTATCCCAGTACCAAGCAAAGAATATTAGTATCTCATCCGAGTTCATCAAGTCATTTGGTAAATGATATCTCACCATGCTTGGCCATCCTTGGGATGCCTTGAAATTCTTTAATGGCTGGCTTTCAAAGTTATTTCAATAATACAATCTCAAAACTTTTAGGATTCATGGTGAATTAGGAGTTGTCAACTTTGAGGTTATCAATGTCATGCTACAAACCCTAAAAGTCACAATCACCCCATATGAGCCCAACTAGAACTTGCTTCTTGTTGTCTTTGGGTCACACTTTTGCATGGTGTTGAAAATAACAATCTCCTAAAAGTATGTTGAAGGCCTCAAAATGGACAAGGCATGCATCACCTTGGTGTTCACAACCAATTTTGATGATCGCACAAGTTATGACTAATTTTTATTGACCATGCAAACCACAGGTGTTATTTTGGGTATTAGTAATAACTAGCAATTTTCCTTCTACTACTGTCACAATAAAAATTTGTAGATGGCAAGCCTCATTTTTCAAGAATTTTTGCTTGCCCTCAACACAGGTATAGAGGAACAAGAGTGTCACATCTTTGCTCATGATGAACATGATCTTAGCCCATATCATCAAGAATGATTTTCAGGCTCTCATTGAAAAAATGTCAGTATTGTCCTCTTCCCTCTAAACACAACCTCCAAAACTTAAGCCAATGAATGTTAGAATCATCTCAACATTCAAGCATCGCTACCACCAACTGCACCTTCAACAAGATGTCGACCTAGCTAACCTTGGAGTTACTGATATCTACAAGGTCGACTAGCCAAATACCTTATAATGGTCCTTGATATCATGAAAAAAATATCTTTATTAGCACCTTAAAAAACTATTGATGTGCGACTAGGATTGTAGAAGCTACCAACATGATCATGAAACAAAATGGCATTCAAACTTGCGAAGCAAAGCAAGAGGAAGAATTTTGGACAATATCCTTCAAAATGCTATTTGTCTGCTATCGATCAATAGCCAAATGGCAATCATCACTTTACTCAACCACCAAGGATGAAGATATGTATCATGTTGAGATGAGAGATGAAAAGATTATTTAGACGGTTCCACAATCAAAGGAGGACAATGCAAGTGATGAAGCCAACAATATATATTATTTGTCGATATGATTTTATTAATAAGAACTCAACAAGAATTTTTTACATCTAGAAATCTTATACTTTAGGGAAAGATACTTTAGGGCAGGGAGGACTGTATTTGATAAAAATAAAAGATGGATGGTCAATGATAAGGTAATATCAAATGGTATCACAGTGACAAGTAAAATAAGGTCATCTTTTTAAAGACTTTCTAGATTCAAATTTTGATTTAAAACTAAATTATTGCAAGGAAATATCTCATATTAAAACTCCGTACATAACGACTTTAATAAAGTTAAATAAATTGAAAGATATAATAAATTATTGAATGAGTGGTTAAATTCAACTGCTCAAAAATACCGGTGTATTCTTATTTAGTTTCAAACTCTCGGTGATATTTCAAAAAGTAATTATCCATTAATGCTTTACAAGACTCTTAGCATGTAATTTAGAATTCGAAAGATAAATAAATGAATTTGATACTACACAATGAGGTATTCTATTATTAATTATGAATATTTTTGAATGCTTAATATTTTTTATATATGATCATATTAACAAATTAGTTGAGAGCCTATTAATCTATCATAAGCATGATAATATTTAAAATAATTTAAACATGAGTAGTCACGAAAATAAGTTAAAGTAAAAAAAAAAAAAATCATAAAGAAAATGAGTCTATAGGCAATTAATCATGACCATATATACTATGCCTATACATTAACACATTATATATACTATGTCCATACATGAACACAGTACATATATACTATGTATATTAGAAGATGTTTTTGAGAATATTTTTTGTAGGTTATATATATATATATATATGTATATATGCTATGTTTATACATTCACATGGTGCATATATACTTTCTATTTGTAAACTGTATATACAAGCAAAGTTTTCATATTTTTAATTTTCTTTTGTTTTTTTATTTTTTTATTACTTTGAACAACTCACGAGCTACTCGGGCTCAACTCGAGCTCGAGCTCAACTCGAAATGTTAACAAATCAAGTGTCAAATAACTCATAATTCGACTCGAAAAGTTTATCAGAAACTCGAATACTTTTGTAAATAAAAATGTAAAAGTTTTTTTTTGAAGCGTATCTTTGCATTAGGGGATGATATAAATAATATATTTCTATTTTTTCATTCTTAAAAATAATAAAATTGTATTACTTATTTAGTTATAAATATATTTACTTTAGAAATAATTATTATTTTTTAAACGATTAAATCTAAAAGAATATTATTCTACAAATTATATTAATACTTTAGTATTATAAGAGTTTGACTCTCATAAATTTGCTATTATCAAAAATAATAATAGTACTTAAATTTAACTTTAATATCATTTAGTTATAATGAATGTATTTTTTAAAAATTTTTTTAGAAATAATTTAATTTGGATGAATAATTATTTCTTTTATTAATTATTATATATATATATATATATTTATTTATTTATTTATATATTGTAACGAAAGGTAGAGGAAAGGACCTCTTATTGTAGGACTACTTTTAAAAATTTATATATTTTTCAAAGGGGGAATTATGTTTTGGGATGCTCCACCAAAAAATATTTAAGAAATTAAAAATGATATTTTAAAGTTATTAAAAAGTCATCAAAATCAAAAAGAATTGAAATTTGGGGCACTCTATTACGTTTATACTAAAATACCCTTCATTAAATCACTAAAATCTTCCCCTTTTTCATAGGCCCTAGCCTTGCCCTCTCTCATCGGCCCCCCTCACAGGCTCACTCTCTCCCATCAGCCCCCCTCACCTGCTCACCCTCTCCCTTCTCCTGGAGCTTGAAGACGAGCTGCTAGAGCTCATCGTTGTGCTCGATAGAGCTCTTCCTCAAGCTATAAGAGCACTTCGTCGAGCTAGATAGAGCTCGACGGGCAAGTCTTCGAGCTCCATCGAGCTTGACTATGAGTTCCTGGAGCTCGAAGACGAGTTGCTAGAGCTCATCTTCGAGCACCAGAAGATGGGAGCAGGCCGAGGGCAAGGCGAGGACCGATGGGAGAGGTCAGAGGAGTGGCGTGGGCCGATGGCTGAGGATCGATGCTAGAAGGCGAGACTAGGGCAAATAGAATACTGAGAAGGTTTTATTTAAAATTAATTAGTGTAAAATAATAGTTTAGTGATTTAATGAAGGTCATTTTAGTATAAACGTAATAGAGTACCCCAAAATTTTAAATTTTTTTTTGATTTAGATGACTTTTTTTCAAATTTTAAAATATTAGTTTCAAATTCTTAAATATTTATGGATAAGTACCCCAAAACATAATTCCTACTTTTTTAAATCTAACCTAAAACACCATTGTGATAAAAAGTAACTAGATAGCCATTGGGCTTGGGGTTGGCAAAAAAAAAACACTAAACCGTCGTATTCAAAACGCTGACTTTGAGATGACCAAATTCAGCCGTAGCTCGTGGGACCCACGCACGCGTGCTCAACACGTGGCCCCACCAACGTTGACCTTCCAAAAAGTGTGCTTTTTTTTTTTTTTTGTCGAAGTACGCCCGCCGGGCGAATTTCGAACAAACTCGTTTACATTCACATTTTACCATTTACCATTTAACCGTATTTTTAACTTTACTGCACCATATTTAATTTAACTTAGTTTTTCTTTTTTCCTCCAGCAAGAACAAGAGGCTGAGAATTGAGATGATCTGCTTTATTAATCCCCACCTAATAATTTAATTAGCCAAATTATATGTCACTAAAAAAGTCAAATTTATTATTTAATTGCCACCACATTTTCCTTGCCATATAATTCAAAATTAAATAATAAACTCAAATAAATCGCATAATATAAATTTTGAAAAGTTATCTAATAAATTTGACTGTGATTGGAGTAATAATTCGTGGATTTTCATAATATTCTTTGCGTAAGCTTTATTTTTATCAAGAATAGTAAACCATGGTTAGTTTCTCCTAGTTTCTTCCTTTTTTCTAATCCATAAAAAGTCTTAGACAATAATTTGTCTCACTTTATGCCTTTTATGTCCACACCCACACAAAATTTCAACTCCAATATGATTGTTGCTACTATTAATATTTATATACAAAAATAAAATAATTTATTATTATTATTATTATTATTTATAGATATTGCCTGTAGAAATATCTAACATATATGATTTTTTTTTTTGAAATTTGATCACTTTCTTTTCATTTATAATATATTGGAGAATCATTAGTCAAGGCTCATTCAATTGGATTAGATAGTTTCGCGTAAAACATTGAATGTTTGATTTCTAGCTTTTTGACAAAGTAGTTTTATGTTGTTTATTTTGATTCTATCAATTGGTGAGAGAAGAAATAGAATATGTGACAAAGAAAGCATCAGGATAATTTCTATCAATTTTCTTATTATTTTCACAAAAAAAAAAAAACACATATGTTGCTCAGAGATGAACTTTGTTAAAAAAAGATTTTGCATTTCAACTGCCTCATTCGTTCTTTTTTTTCTTTTGCATGGTAAGTAGCCCTGGAGGAGGATCTCATCTACAAAAATATTGGGTATGATTTTAAAGACTAGGTTGGCCAAATCAAATAGGCAAAACTGTGCTATCAAAAGGGTGAAACTGAGCTACCAACCATAAGTTTCTAATAACATTTTCTCAGTCTATGTTGACCTATGAAACCAAAGTTGTGAGCTCATGAAATTTGAGCTAAGTGGTCTAGATGAACACAAGCTGGCTAGAGGAAGTGTGCAAAGAATTAGATTGTTTATACAGAAAGATCGATGCATCATAACTCTAATATGAATCCATAAAAGAACATACTGATGTTATTGAATAAGAAGAAAATAAAATTATATCATTATGTAGTGTAAGAGCATATAAAAAGTGAGTGCTATCATTACAAAATAGAGGCATAAAAGAATATCAAATAAAAATAATCTAAGTTATGATGTTTTAAAAGAAGATTTTATATATTGAGGTAATAAGTTACCTAAGATAAAAAAAGATTTTTTGATGTCATTCGATGGACTCGAGCAATTTTATATTTGGCTTCTCGAAAAGAAAAGTTCTACCAATACGAACTAGTATAAGAAGAATTTATGTTCACGAGAGAGGATCATGTTTTAAAAATCATCTGCATTGATTTCTTCTAAGTTATGATGTATGTCAGTATAATACACACCATCTAAGAGGAAAAAAATGTATTATCTTTAAGAAAAATGGATAATTGCGAGTACAAAACCTATATTCAAAAATAAAATTATGAAAATAATCTACGGTATAATTTTGGTGATGAAAGTAGAAAATATAGTTGTGCATCACATATATGCTTTGAGGAGAAGGACAACATTAAGGAGAAGTATTTACTAAATCAAAAAGTTCAATTGAAATATCAATAATGACATGATACCAAAAACTTAGTCACATATTAAAATGAGGCTTAAAGATTTTTACTAAATAAATGCATGTATTAGGGCACAAAAAGGTTTTGTTACCATGAGCATCATGTAAGTAGTAAGAAATAAATCTTTATCTTCAGCAATTCTAATACTAGTAACTAGAAGCAAACAATTTTTTTTAGTGAGGAAGAAAATATCAAGTACATAGATGTATACACTTTATAACAAAATGGATTAGCAATGCATATAAATAGAACCTTGTTAGAATGAAAAATAACGATGTTAAGAACTATAGGAATGACCAAATCTTTTTTCATGAGATAAGTCAAAACTACTTGTTACTTGATTAATCAGTCACCATCAAACTATAACTAACTTTAAGACACTAATAAAAATGTGAATTGTTGATCCTACTAATTGTTCTTGCTCATCATAAATTGAAAGTCATGTATATTATGTATTATATCTAAGAAATATCAAAATTAGTGGTATTGTTTATGGGATCCCATTTTTCACATGTTTATCATTAGCATAGATGTCACATTTATTAAAGATAATACAAAATAAAAAAGGAGATACTATGTTGATGAAAAATACATAGGTTATAAGTCATTGAAAATTACTTAGTCAATAATTAGAACAATTTAATGTAAAAACTACATATTTTCAAAGAAAACTTGAAATACACACACACACACACACACACACACACACACACACAACAAAAAAATTAAAAAAAAAAAGAAAAAGAAAAAATAGTTTGTTGCACTTTAATATGCTAAATTATAAGTTATTTTATATTATTTTTACTATTAATTTCAAGTTATCTACAAATATAAGTACTCCTAATAAATAAGGTAAGATAAAAATGTCTGAAGTATCATATGTATTAATTATCAAAAGTTTTTTGTTCATTATAATTTGTACAAAACTAAATATTATGCAATTAATGGGAGCAATAAGTCAATACATGGCAAATTCTAACAAAAAATAATTAAGTTCAATAAAGGGGATCTTAAGATATGTCATGAATACATCAAATGCTACAATATGTCATGAAGTATAAACCTTACTATCAGAGGCTCTGTTGATTCAAATTATATAGAGGATATTGATAATAATAAGTTTACCACATATTATATGTTCACAGTATTATACTTCTTTATATGACAAGATAAATTATGTGACAATCACACGAGCTAGAAAAGAGATAATCTTGTTGCAAATATTATTGGAAGATCTTAGACATAAGAAAAATAAGATTTTTATTTATTTTATGATAGTCAGAGGAGACACCCTACCTCGTTTGATCAAATTTAGACGTCTCCAAATGGATGCGTCATCTGCTAGTATCCACACAAATAAACCTTCAATCAAAATAGATGTGTATGTGCCAACGAGTGAGGCACTTGGGTTATTCATGGCTCGGCATGAGGCAATGATACCTCTGGCTCAGAATAGCACTAGCCATGTCTCGGGCAGGCCAACCTAGGTCTAGGCACGGTCCTGGACCATGCCGTGCTGGGCCAAGCATGGCTCAATTTGGTCGTGCCTCATGTTGTGCTCCAGCTGCTCAACCTACTTGACACCTCTAGACTTATTACTAGTGGTTGTGATATTTTCACGGAGTCATAGTTATACATATTTCAGAAAAATATATATTTCTATGATATTAATTATATGTCATAAAAACCAAATATCTTATTTATGCTCACAGTTATGACCAAGTCAAAGTACTATGATTTATCTTTAATATGGTTCATTTATCTAAAGTTAGAGCCACGATATTTTTTATTAAGCCTTGAATTTTAAGCTACAAAAAATTACAGAGCCAATAACTCATGCCAAATCTACTGATATTATTCAAAGCTATACTTTTTGGGATATCAAAAGTTATAAAGGATATTACTAAAATATGATCAATTTCCAAGACTACAACTCTTATCTAGAGGTGTCAAGTAGGTCAAGCAGTCCAAGCATGACACGAGACATGATCTGATTGAGCCGTGCATGGCCCAGCACAACATGGTCTAGCATCATGCCTAGACTTGGGTCTGACTGACCTAAGGCATGGCTCTCACCATACTAGCCTAGAGGCAGTTGTGCCTCATGCTGGGCCAGGCATGACCCAAATGCCTGGCCCATTGGTAAAATTCACCAGCCCTTAAGGTGTAAACCATTTATGCCTAATGGGTTATGGATTACCAGAAAGTAGGCATGGTTCAGTTGGCTAGCGCTTGACTTGCTTGAGCATTATTTAGTATCAATTTTTTTTAATTTCTGCCAAGTGGAGGGCTTCATTAATGAAACCCACCACGTGGTTGGCCATCGTTGGATCCACGTCCATGCCAGCACCCAACCAAACACTATATGCCATAAGATCTTGACAAAGAAGATTTATTCCAACTGGTGGGGTACAAAAGATCAAGCCCTCCATAAGGAGTTGGAGTTCATACATTGCTTTAGGTTACTTTCAGATTGGAACTTTCATTTTAGTGGAGCTATCTAAAGAATCCTCTTATATTAAATTTATATTGAATTAATGATTGATGAGGGTAATAATAATACTAAGAACTAATACCTCTTAAATCCTTGGATTACCATGCAGAGCAATACTATCCTATTAGTGATTGATATGATCTTCTCATTCTATTGGTGAATGGCTAATGTACTCTTTAATAACAATAGAGAAAAATACAAAGAAATTAATTTGCTAGAGAATGAAGATACTCATAGAATGGTGAATAGAAGATATCTAGCAAAAAATCCATATTTAATCATTATATCTCTTTTAATAATTTCTGAAACTCATTAAAATAAGATATTCGATTTAAAGGAGTTTACAAGAAGCCAATAAATCGGTGCAAACTTCTAGATCATGCTCAGGATAAAACAAGATGAAAAATATCTTCTCTAGAAAATATACTAAGATTATCCACATACATCAAGTTATATATCTTTAATAAAGCACATCCAATCTATTAAAAACCTTTTCTATTGGAGGAGCCTTGACTTATAATCCATTTAGATTGCAAATAAATAATGTGAAATGGAGTCTCTTATTTTCAACCCTCTCCTTCCTTTAAAGAAGCCATGCATTTTCTCGTTGATTTTTTTAATAAAGCACATACATCAAAATATAGTAGATTATTTTGGAGATGCACTCATAAATCATATCTATGAAACACTGAGGCAAGTTGAGGGCACTCAAGACTTTTTAAATAATTTCCAGTCCATCATGTCAAATCTTTTTGAAGGTTGATATTGAAGCACCTAAGAGAATCTTTTCCTTGCATATCACCTTATAAGGCTCTTGACTAGGAGACAAATTATCTGAGATAAGCCTAACCTTAATATATGCTGCTTCAATTGGATCACTAATATCATCCAAAAATGATTGTAATGTAGAAGTTAGAAGCTTGGAGATTAAATTATAAAGAATATTGCAACATGAAATTGTCATGTAATCCTAAGAATTCTCACATTTTGAAAAAAATCATGAATAACATACATAATATATTTACAAATATAATCTCAAGTGTACTTTAATAGTTACATGGTGAATCCATACTAGCCGAGTGACTTGGAATCACCCATGCCAAAGAGATCTCTCTTGATTTTCTCTGTCAAGATAAATAATGAGATCATGTTAAGATGTTTTATTTGTAGTTTAAATCCAATGGTAACTACCTCATCAATAATTTATACTTTATCTTTGAGAATCCCAACAGGCTTCTAAAGTATTTGGTGAACTCCTCACTAATCTCCTCCTAGGAAGAAGAGTAATACTCACCCTCTTAAATAATAGAAGTCATAATACTTTTCTAAAATATGGAATTCATAAGTGAATAGAAAAATTTTATGCACATATCATTTTGCTTCGAGTATCTAATTTTGGTTTATGTCTCTAGAAGGATAGAGAGTTATGCTTCCTTAGCTTCAACCTACATGTGTCAAATGGGTCGAGTGGCTTAGGCCTGGCTTGAAGCACTGCACAACATGCTAAAGTAATATACCCAAGCTTGTGTTGGGCAGACCCTCGGCACAAATCATGCCGTGCTGTGCCAAGGGTATTCAAACCACATGTCATGCCATGAACAACATGGGTGTCTGGCATGTGGACATGGAATGAGTGAACACGCACCAAACGATGCCTGAAACCCTAATTTTCTAAAAAAAATATCTAACCTGACCCGAATCAGCTAAAACACAGGCAGATTTTGGAATGCGGGCTGTGCCTGGCACTGCATGCCGGCGCGATTGGACCTGAAAAAAATGGATTTGCCGACCCAACCATGTCCATTTAACAGCTTTACTTTGACCTTAATAGTATCTCTTAATCATGGATCCGAAGGGTTGGGCTATTTGGGGAGCAGAGCTTGTCCTCCCAAAGTGATTGCAATGTATTTCTCATGAAAAATACCCTAGCACTAATATGCTCGAAACAAGATTTGTTAAAGTATTCCTAGAAGCTCTTTTAGCATCTTAAGTCTCTTAAAGACACATCTTAGAGCCTTCTACCAAGATATTACAAATCTCGAGGAGAGTGCTAATCAATCCTGCATGGGATAGTCACATGTTGCATAACCTAAATGAAATTATATGCTTCTATTCTATATTTTCAATGGCCAATAGTGTCAAATAGTGATCTGAAAGAATTTTCAAGGAAGAAATAAACATGGAATCTAAGCAAAGATTAACTTATTTATAATTCATCAAAGCTCTATCTAACTTCTTAGAGATCTTATTAGTCCAGGTGAAGAATGAACAATAGTATGGTAGGACATAAAGACTTAAAGCAGATAAATAATTGATAAAATATGTGCATTTATATTTAGTTACTATTCAACCACCTTGCTTATCTATTCCATAGAGAAGAGAATTAAAATCACCCAATACAACCCAAGGAGAAATCTCAGACATTCCTTCTGAAATTAAATTGTCTGAGAGAGACATTCTAGATGCTATTAAGTATAAGTCATAGATAAAGGATAGCTTGAAATCCATCCTTTTTTCCCTATCAAATATTCAAAGATTAATATACTAAAGTTGTCAAATGGGTTTTGTCATGCTGACATGGCCCTGAAAACACGTAGCCCAACATGACCCATTGGCATTCATTTTGGCCTGCTCATGCTGGGTCATGTCAGGCCGGATCAGACCTTGCCTGGCTAGCTTGATTCATTCTAGGCTAGCCTATGTTCAATCGACGCTATCCTATTTCATTTTAAGCTAGCCCAAGTCATTCCAAACTAGCCTAGTTTGTTCAAATTTAACCTATTTGGCTAGCTGTGCCAAAACCAATCCACATGGGCTATCATGCTAGTTCATGCTATGCCATGCCTCCCGTGCCAAAATCTTTGGCCCAGCATGCCTCGAGCTGTGTGGTGAGCCATCCCATGGCATGTCCATACATGGTTCTAAACTAGGGCATGTCGTGCTAGGCATACTAAATTGTGTCAAGCCTTATGCCGTGCCCAGGCTACCTAGCCTAATTAACACTTATATATTAATCTCAATGATTAAATCATTCCATAATACAAATATTCTTCTATTCTTATGACATAAAAAATTATTAATAGATTTGAATCTTTTAAATTTAGTTTTCATCAGCCAAAAAAATGTGTATGTATTCATTTTAAATTCAATTATATTGAAGATATCAATGAAATATGTATTAATTAGTTTTAATAGATTCCATTATATTCATTTTAAAATCTTTTGAATTTTGCTTCAATTATATCGACATCAAAGTTTGGCATGACAATTAAATCCACATATATTCTAACTCATAATTTAAATTGAAAATTTAAAATTTGAGTGGCATGAAGTATTTTCATCTTGTACACATTCAATATGTGCATCTATACCACATGCACTAAGCCAATTCAAATCAAGTTTGATGACCTTCATACAAGCATGGAAGCAGATCCAATAGAACATGCTTGCAAACCATCCATCCCATATTGGCTTTCATATATGCCTCTAGATTTAGTAAGCCATTCATCCAATCTACTCCAAAGAAGCATTGAAAGACATCTAAGAAAGATCAAGAATGCATACTTTTACCATTGCAAGAGGTGTCTTCACCCCTTTCCAAAAATCCCTTAAGCAAATAAGTAGAATATGCTTGCCATGTCACATCCCTGGTCATCCTCAAAAACTCCAACATAAATTAAAAAGTACCCACAAAAAAAAAACACAAAAAAACCTAAGTGTTAAGGAGATGGGTACTCCTAGATTATTCCAATGTAGCATCATATGGGTGGAATCCCTTACGCTGCCTATATTTTGTCATGCCTATATTTTGTCATGCCTATATTTTGTCATCGACAAAGCACTTATCCATGTTGCCTTCTAGATATTCATCATCTTTGGATTTGGGTAGTTGGGCTTCTACCCCTGAGCTTCTCTTTCTCATAGTAGATGGTAGATTCCCATCTGAGCTTTTGGAGTCATCTACCGGGATAAAGCTTGAAATGCTTTTACTAGCACTAAAGATGAGTAAGATTCATCTTCATAATTTTCATTCTTATCTTTCCTCTAGTAGTTATCAATCACATGATCAAAGATAGAATATTTTTTATAGTATATTGGCAATTTGTGATCCACCCAAGATGTTCAAAATAATCTTTTATGGCAAATCTCCATTAAGATTTATATCTACTACCCAAAAGTATATGAATTTATGTTAATGTTAGATGTGAGCTTATCCATATGGAGAGGCTAAATTATACAATTGTGGTCATTCCTAACTTGATTAGATTCTATCGGAGGATAGAGAAATTCAACAACTTAATCTATATGAGAATTTTAGCTATCTCTCCAACCTCATAGTAAAAACCCAATGGTAGAAGTTTTACATATAGTGATTTGCTAAAAAACTAATACAACCTTGAATTTAGAACTTCTTCCATATCTTATAAGTTTTTTAATCTAAAGAAAATTCACCTACTTAAGTGCCGAGTGGTTTAGATGTTAATTTTTAATTATTTATCCATAAATTTTCTTAAGAATATTGCCAAAAATTACCTCACTAAGTAGTGTTTCCAATGCTCAATGTTCTATTCGAGATCATTATGTTCATCAAATACATTAAAAGGCATCACAGTTAGAAAAAATGACAATTTCATGGTGTTTGAATGGGCTCCTAGCTAGAATATGCAATGGATGTTGATTCCAATCTTTTAGAATTCTTACCATCCTCCGTGGATTGCAAATCAGAACTAGAAAATAAGACCTATTTCAAGTCAGAGCCCCTAAAGTTCTACTATTTGTGGTAGATTGTACGTCGTGACTCATTTGTTCTTCTTCAAGATTCACGAAGTCTTCATCCTACATCTTAACACAATTTTTCAATATGAATCAAATGAAATTTTGCAATAGAATAATCTTTGCACACCACTTTCGTTGATTACATATTCAATCACATCATAGTCATATTCAAAGCAACCCATGAGCCATCATTTGACTAAGAAAGGGAAAATATCTGTTCAAGCTTTAGAACTCATTAACAAGAACCTAGAATTTAGGAGTGTCACCAATATTTTTAGCATTGCACATAAATTTAGTTGTGAAAATATATTGGGCTACCTCGATGAAGCCATTATCAATATATATTCAATGAAAATACTTTGAAAGTGATCCAAGTACTTGATGTAGAATGTGACCCAAACCCTTGCTAATTTTAGCCTAAATAGAAGCCAAATCAATGAAAAAAGAAGGGGAAGATGGGGGAAAGCTTGGGAGAATAGATGTGAGAGCATCTCTCACTAGAACTCCAGCCAAAAGTTGAGAGCTCTTATGGCCTATGTACATAAGTGATCATGAGTGAAGATGCATCAAAGTTAAAGCCCCGAAATTTTAAACCCTATCCATAGGATTCAAAATTCTAGCTCATTTTATATCCTATCATTTATCATGCTCATATAAAAAAAAGAACTTTATTTACAATTGCCCACCTCTAACTTTAATATTACTCACTCCATTTCTAGTATGAATTCCATTTCAGAAATGAGTACTAATCTTACTTGTCCATTCCATGACCCCTAAGAGTCTTGCTCATACAATTTCTCTTTCATATCTTTAATGATATTATTATTTAGGTCTGACAATAGTCATATTACCCCCCCCCCCCCTCCCCCGGATCTATTTTTCTAATTCAAGCAAGCAGTCACATTTAGCATAAAAAGTCATAATGGTTAACTAAATTAAAATAATAGCAAAAAACAAAAGGACAAACAGAGCAAGGAAAGGTAAGAATAAATTATGTCGATCAAGAACATAACAAATGACATAGTAAGAAGCATCATAACATGCCTCAAATCACTTAGCATGATCTAAAAAGGTCACCATTAAATCAATTTTGATGATTTTTTTAAGACCTCAAATATCTTTTAATCTCAAGTTATTCACATGTCTCCTAGCTTGGAATTCCCAACTTCCATAAAGGTTGAAGGGTTTCTATATAATTTGATTTCTAAATTCCCAACAAAAGGGCAAACAAACTCTTTAATTATTATTATTTACTTACTTTTGTAGTTTATTAAATTGACAATATTCACTTACTATTTATTGTATCAACGCCAAATTAGTTCATTATGGCTATCCCTATTATGGTAAACAAGATATTGTTTGGGGTGCCAGGTTGGAGTAGGAGCCAACTTATCTCTTTATAAGTCTAGCCCTATAATTATCCTTATCTACCTCTCATTGGTTAGATCTTGGATTGGAATCTTTAGGGCAGTGCTAAATAAAAACTAATTTGGTTGGTTTTCAATAATTTTGATTAAAAAATGAAAAATAAAACATAATTTTTTTTGTATTCTATATTTTTTTGCATGTGTAATATTATTTTCTTTACATGCATACATGTTTGTTGAACTATGTTAAAGATGAGTATGACATTAAAATATGTGAAACATATTCTCAATTATTTTCATGATTGATGTTGGACAGAGAAATGAAAGTTAGAGATTAAAAAAAATTGATAAAAATACTCTCATATTCACACACACACACACACACACACACACTCTCTCTCTCTCTCTTTCTCCCTCTATGCATGCATATTATATTACAAATCATACGAAAACCTTACCATCTAATAAGTTTTAATAATTAAAAATTATGGATTTAATAATTATGGATTTAATAATTTGTTACGAATCATACGAATCATACGAAAACCTTACCATCTAGTGAACTACCTCTAACTAATCCAAACAACTATTTCATAATATTATTACTATTGCTACAACAAAAGCTTTAAACAAACTTTTTTGTGATATTTTCAAAATGAAAATGCATTTTATCATTTTGAGTTATAAAAAAAAACTTATTTAAATAAAATCAATTTTTAAAGTTTATTTACTTTTGCGGGGTTGAGGCGACTTTTAGAGCTAGAGCCTAGAGATCAAGACATAATAATGTGAAATACCTTCAAATATTTGTGATTTTAAATTAATTCGTCTCATACAAAAAAAAAGCTCGATGCATTACTATAATATGATAATTTCTTAAATAACAATTATAATAAATCATGTAAATAACAATAAAGTTTTTTAGGTATTCAATGAAGAAATCAAACATAAAAACATTAAATTCTCCCTAATTATTTTATTTGATAAATTTGAGCTTATTTTCTTTGGATGCAAAACATATTTAGTTTTAATAATGATTATTCACTCTAAAAAATAAATATTAAAGTTATGTTCGAATCAAATTATTTTCGAATATTTTTGCTTAATTTTTTTTTAGAATGTGAATAAGATTTGCAATATTGAAATTGAATTTCATTAGTATAAAATTTAAAATTTCTTGATGATTCAAAATTTTGGGAATCCAAAATTAATATTGCACTCCTATTTTGATATTTAAAATATCATCATGTATAACTTGATGGTAATGCTCAAATCCAAATAATTATCAAAATTCAATTTTAATGTTCAAATAAATATTGTCAATTCGGCAGAGGCTATTTTAAGGTCAAGAGCGATGGAAAAACCTAGCTTGAAGTCCACTCAATTCATGCTAGGCTTGTGTGAAATCGTGAAGGCCAAGTGAACCTCAACAATCCCCATTGCTCCTAGGGTGGTAGTGAGATTATGGTAAGACAAAAATATACTAAAAATACATAATCGAGCATAGTCTGCCTAAGGAAAGAAACAATTATAGGGACTTAGGTATGACCAACACAATTATGTTGGCCATCTAGATGGGCATGGATATGCAAGTACTTTATGAGGATCAGTCTAAACTAACATTATAATATATGAGGATTAAGTCTAAACTAACATTATGATTTTGTTTTCATACTCAAACCAAGATGCTGACTTACTTTTCATGTTCAATATTTATATCATAATTAAATAATGATGCTTAGATTGGCATGTTCAAAATAAATTTTTAGCACATTTTGAATGCACGGACCAAATAATAATGATTGTTAATGCACTAAGTACTGGGCATGGATAGGCATGGGCACTTAGTCCGATATCCAAATATAATTTTGACAATCAATGTTGTTTCGTGGCCGAGTTTTGATACTCAAACTAAGCCAGATAACTTGATTTCAATGTTCGTAATTGATTTCCATCATACAAACTATCACCATATATTATTTCTTATGTAAACTCACTTAAAAACTTGTTTGATTGAGACTCATATCTAACCAAATTATGATGCGATTATCAATTATTAGAAAAAAGGGCTTTGGATTTATTTTGGATGTGAATTACATTCTTCTATTATCATTGATGATTTGGAGTTGACATTGTTACCTTAATGATAAAAGTGGTGTCATTTTACTATTATTTTTAATTTTAGTTGTTTCACAAACTCAAATTGAGTAACTCACCCAAAACTAATTGTACAGGTCCAATGAATAGAGGAAAAAATGATAGATTATGACAACACTCTTGTGGTTTTAGTTAAAAGTATTATTTGCTTATTTTTAGAGAAAATTATATTTATGTACTCAAAATTGAGAATATTTATGTTTTATAACTCAAAATTTGTTTTATAGTATGATAAAATAAACTTTAAAATATTTTTATTTTGATACAATAAAATACATCAATCCATAATTAACCATCTCCATGCATCGTCAACAATAAAAAAAAGTGTGGGTCGAATTAGATATGGATTCACCACCTGCATTGTTATTAAAAAAAACTATGTTAGGCCTTTGGGTGGGTGGGTGGGTGTGTGTGTGTGTGTAATGTACATTACAGATCTATGCATATATTACACATTGCATACATGTAGAATATATGCATATTATATGTATACATGCATTATATATATATATATGTATGTATGTATGTATGTATGTATATGCATGTATATATTAAAATATATCTAAATATATATATACTACATATATGTAATTATATAACTATATATGCATATATCCTTATTTGAAATCATTTGAATATATATGAATTGTCTTTATCCACACACACAACAATATATATATATATATATATATATATATATATATAGACATTTTTTTTATTTTTTTGATGTGGCATGTTGAAGCTTCATTTTTTAACATTGATGGTGATTTTTTAACGTTGATGTTGATAGAAGATGGGCATTTTTGGGTTGATGGATTTAGGTATGTCAAACTTAATTCAGGAAACATTCATTTTCAATCAAATTTTGGTATTAAAAAAAATAAAATATTGAACAAATTTTGTACTCTTAGATTGTGTAGCTATTTGTATGAATAATTAAATAACTTATATAAATATTAATGAGAATAAATATGATAATATATTTTTACATTATATAACTCTACATGTATTGAAAAATAATCAAATTATTCATATAAAATTCTGATAAAAAAATGATGAGTTGGTTTGCCAAATAGTGTAACTTATCAAAATATCTAGATATAAACTATTATTCATATCAATCACCTCGTAGATTATAAGATTTTGACATTATAGAGAAGAAATCTCACAAATTCACTTTTCATACACTTTCTAAAATGATAATATATTAACTCTCTTGGTGTCTACTATATCATCAAAAACTATTTTTATATTATTATGAATATAATAAAAATAATGGAACTTCGACATGCTTAAGAAATTAGAAATTTGAATACATAATACAAGTTGTAAATGATAAATAATTGTTGAATATATTATGAATAATATACTGATTATGAATTTTTGCTCATATAACTTAATATTCAATGTTAAATAATTTATGAATAATATGGTACTCCATTTAATGACATGCTGGTTGATGGATTCATGCTTCATTTGGGGTTGGATCCTTAGGAGTTCAATTTTCACAAGCAGCTGTCAACCATTATAATATGAAACCATATCTTATGTGGTACATGTGGATTGCGATAGGCCCTTTATCTTGGGCCGAGGGATACCACCCTGATAAAAAAATATTTAATAATTTTTGAGATTTATTATTCAATATATTTACAAAATAAAAATATAAATTAATGGCATGAGTCGGTGAATCTCGACTCTCAACCTGACAGTGATAGTCACCAATAATATGATAGTTCGACTGACAAATATACAAACTACCTAATTTTGGGAACATAAGTCTTAGTTTTTTAATTTTTTCACTCTCCCTCAATCTCCTCCTTACCAATCACATGATAAATATATACGATAAACTTATATACTGATCAATTATCTTAATAGTGATCGACGACCAAACATTTAATTTTAAAATTCTTATGAGATCCACACTGATCAATCTTGAAAACATGAATTTGATCCCTAGGGATTTCAAATATCCACTCATGAATATCTTTATCAATCACTCTATTCATATTATTCTACAAGTCTCATCGATTCCAACCTCATAGCCCCAAGATTCATATATGAGCCAAAAAATAATAATAAATTGATGAATTTAGGAGACAGATAGAGAGAGAGAGAGAGAGAGAGAGAAGAGAGGGTATAAAAACCCAAACTATGATAAGAGTTTAACGATCAGGGAGTAACCAATCATGCCTAATGTGTTGAGGATGCCAATAGCCATGGCTCATGTGCCAAGGATGCCAATAGCCATGGCTCATGTGCCAAGGATGCCACTAGCCATGGCTCATGTGCCAAGGATGCCACTAGCCATGGCTCATGTGCCAAGGATGCCACTAGCCATGGCTCATGTGCCAAGGATGCCACTAGCCATGGCTCATGTGCCAAGGATGCCACTAGCCATGGCTCATGTGCCAAGGATGCCACTAGCCATGGCTCATGTGCCAAGGATGCCACTAGCCATGGCTCATGTGCCAAGGATGCCAATAGCCATGGCTCAGTGCCAAGGATGTCACTAGCCATGGTTGTGCCAATGATTGGCATTACCAGGCCAGAACCATACACATAAGATTGACCATCATTTGGGCCACCTCATCTTTGAGATATGATGGCCCAATAGGATGGTTTATAATGAAGTGTATAATGAAATGGCTAGTTGAACACCTATACCAAGCAATACCCATTTCTCAATTATATGCTCAAATTCTTAATAGATAATTTTAATTTTAAATTTTTTTTTTTTTTTTTTTGGTTTTTATTGCTTCCAATTAGCATATCATGGGATATTTTCTATTTATGACGCCATTCTGTTCTCAAAAAACAACACAAGAAATAAATAAGAAATGAATAAATAATAAGCCAAACCCAAACATGACAAAATAGGACAGCACCCTACCACATCAAATTGACCACTCATTCATTCCCTAGTCTAATCACGAGAAGAGAGGAGAAAAAAAAATGTCAACCACCAACAATCCCAACATTCCGTTTAGTTCATTAGCAGCGCACCACTGCCTGTCACACGCAGTGACCGCTCTTCCCGCTTTTATAAATACTAACGAGTGAGAAAGACGAGAGAGCAGCTAACAGTCTCTTTTCCAATTTCTAGATTCCGGTCATTTTAAGTAAACAGAAAGAAACTGGACTCTAAAACAAAGTGAAAAAGAAACGATAGATAGATGGGAAAGTGAGCGAGCTCTGATTCTCAGCCATGGCGGACGAGTTCAACACGAGCGCCAATTGGTGGGAGTCATCGAGGAACAGGTTCCAAGCCAGCTCGCAGTCTTCATCGTCTTCATCAGGGGTTAATAGCTTGGGCACTTTTGCTTGGCCTTGTGAAGTGGTGGGTGCGAAAGTCAGGCCTTCAGTGGAGTATCTTCCAGTTCCGGACCCGGACGGAGATCTGAACATGATGGGCCTAGCTCTCTCCTCGCAGACGATGGATTGGAACCATGACTTGCTGTGAGTATGATTGGTTACTCACAAAACGAAAACCCTAATTTATGTGATATCCCGGTTGCTTTAAGCTTTTTGTTTTTGCTGTGTTTGCAGCCATGGCAGCAAGGCCGAGTGTGGATTCCGCTTCATTGTGCAAGAAAATTTGAACTGTAATGCAGCCTATCAACCCGAACCGGAGATAGCATCGACCAACCCAGTTCCTTGGAGAGATTCTTCTTCGATAAATCTTGGGTTTTCATTAGATCAACGACACCTGAGTCCTCACCGGAGCTCCAATGATAGCACATTTCAGATGGAAGCGTCTTCCATCTATGACCCATCTTCTTCGAGCGTTCTCCACGGGATTTTAATGCCTGCAGATGCCAACCCCCACCCACAGCACCGGCAGTCTTCTTCTCTGGACAACCCTTCCATGGCTTATCCTCTCGAGCCGAGCTATGGCGGCCTTACCCCCTCGGAAATATTTCCTTGCTGGACTAAAGTCCCACAGTACTTGAAGAATTCCCCTCCCAAACAACCGCACCAAACCCAAATAAATTTTTCCAATAATTCTCCATTTTGGCCCGCCCCCGCAAACTCCTTGTTCGATGTTCAGTCAACAATCTCTTTTCCCTCATCAGAGCCCCACTTTCCAGAATCAAATCTCCAACATTATCCACCCAAGGTAGATTCCATTAATGCGCGCATAACAGTGTATGCTTGCTACAGAAACCAATCTGCTCGCTCCCCACTCCTCTCCCTCCCTCTCTCTATTGCTTTTTCTTATTCCGCATCAATCTCTCTGCCATAATACTCCTGCCCTGCCAGGAGGAGAAAATGATCTTGTGTGGGTGTCAATGTGATAAAAATATGCGCGTATACTTACAAGGAGGGGTGGCGTGTATGTTGTGTGTGTGAGCGCTGGTAGACTAAGTTTAATATTAGGGTTTCGAGAAACGGGGCTAAAGTACGCGTTTCCCATTTTCGCAGGCTAAGATGCCTGAAGTAGGAGGATCAAGCGGGGTGGGGAAGAAAGGTGGGACTACTGGGAGTGATTCATCGTCCAAAAAACCAAGAAACGAAACGCCGCAGTCTCTGCCACCATTTAAGGTAACTCTAATAAGCATGATCCTAAGCAGGGGAATGAGGGTTCTCTCGATCGATTACAATGTTTTTATAGAGATGGATGAAGATGGTTAGAGATTAATGACAGGTGCGGAAAGAGAAGATGGGAGACAGAATTACTGCTCTGCAACAATTAGTTTCGCCTTTTGGAAAGGTGAGGATATGATCTTTCTGTTCTTGATTATGTTCTTTCACTTTAATTTCACAAAGAGAATAATGAGAGATCATTTGAATTTCAGATTCATGACAACAACCTTCGATCGTTTCACTTTTTCTTTTCTTTCTCTTTTTTTCTTGTTCTTGCTTCATCATTTCTTATTTTTTTCTTTTTTCTTCTTCTTTTTCGTTCAGACCGATACTGCATCAGTGCTCTCCGAAGCCATTCAGTACATCAAGTTCCTCCACGAACAAGTCTCTGTGAGTATCTTCTCTTTCGTCTTGCATATGTATTTGGTTGTTTTCAATATTCTCTTTTCTTAACAATTCTAAGTTATTTTTTTTCTCCCAAATCATTTTATAAAATTAATAACATCATCATCAACCAATTTTAGCATAGTTTCTTTGAATATATTTTGCACTTTTGAATTTTTTTTTTAATTTTTTGGTGAAAACTAATATTTCTATGATGATAAAATAATGATTTTGTATCACATAATTTATTTATTTTTTTCCTTTGATGTTGCATTTTTTGATAAAATTTGTTATCTACTTTTCATATATATATATATATATATAGGATATGGAAATTTAATAATTTTTGTAAACTATTTTTCAATATTATTTTTGGACTGAAGTAATATTAAAAAAAGATTTTAAAAAGAAGTATTAAATCGTCACTATCAATTATTAAAGTTATTTTAAAATATTTTTTTGGACCCCAAATTCCCAAATACCTATTCTAAGCAAATTAGGATAAAATTTTATTGATTTTTATTCATTTAATCATAGGTGTTAAGTGAGAATATTTTTATTAAAAGTAATTACTTTGTGATTGAATCATAATAATAATGATCATGATAATTTAATAATTTTTGTAAACTATTTTTTAATATTATTTGTTGATCTGAAGTAATATTTAAAAAAAATTAAAAAGAAGTATTAAATCATCACTATCAATTATTAAAGTTATTTTTAAATATTTTTTTTTGGACCCCAAATCTCCAAATACCAAATCTAAGCAAATTATGATAAAATTTTATTGACTTTTATTCATTTAATTTTGGGTGTTGAGTGAGAATTTTTTTTTTATTAAATGAATTATTTTGTGATTAAATCATAATAATAATGATCACTATAATTTTATATTGCTTGATTTATATATATTGCATTTATTTTTATTGGTTAATTTTGGCAAGATTATCTCTTACATGTATTTATCATTGCAATGTTAAAATTGTCATAAATATAAAGTTAATAAATTTTAAGAAAAAAGGAATAATAATTATTATCTATAGCATGTGTCCTTACAACTTTTAAGTTATAACAAAAGTATTAACTTTTAATTATAATTAGAAAATTGGAAAAATAATGTAAAGTTGTCTTCAAATAAAATTTTTAATAAAAACTTCACTTGTTGAAAAATTTTCAAAAAATTGATACTAAAATTAAAAATATTTATTTTTGGTACCATCAAAAATTAATACTTGAAAATACCCTTATCCATATTTAAAAAAAAAAATTAAAAATATATATATTTTTAAAAAAAATGCATGTATTGTATGTTTTTCGAAGGCCTTTTTCAAGAGAACCTCTTTCCATTATTTTTGCAATACTTACACTGACACACACACACACGCACCTCTTTGCATTATTTTCCCTAAAAATTCTTGGAGAACATTTTACATGCAACATTTTGTCCATAAAATAATTAAAAAAATATATTTTAACTTCTTAATAACATAAGAAATTAAATAGAGCATAATTTTTATGTAAATTAGAATATGCAATCATTTATTTTTAACTTTTAAATCCATTAACTTATTTTTTTAAATGACTTATTTGGTTGAAAATAACCAAAATTTGATGCAAATAAATCATTTTCATGGAAAATTATATAATTTTTATAATTTTCATTTTCATTTTCCTATCTATGTTAGTCATGTTTTAAAACAAAAAAAAATTATATATGTTCAATTAACTAATTTTGCTCCACTTGTCTAATGTTTTAGGTGCTAAGCACCCCTTATATGAAAGCTGGAGCATCCATGCATCGCCAACAGGTTAGGAAGACTCAAAAAAAAAAAAAAAAAAAAAAATACTTGCACATAGTAGTACTCATAGAACTTACTTGAAGGTGAAATTGTGATCTATATCATAATTCATTCAACTTGACACAGTCTAAGAATGAGGCCATTTTATTTGGTGTGACTTGACATGCCCAAACATTTTTTTGCTCGAGTTAGTTTATTTTTCAAAATTTTATTTTTTATACATAAATTTTATTTATTAAAAAAAAAGGGATAATTGATTAGAAGAGAGAAAAGTTCGTTATAATAATAAAAACATCCCACTCTTTTTTTTTTACTAAAAATTATTCAATTTGGACAATTATGTCCCATCACTTTCTTCTTGTTAATTGTAGGTGAGATTGTTTTTTCTTTTGATTTTTCTAAAATATGTACACACTTGAAGGGTATTTTCGTCAAAAATCATTTTTAATCTAAAACAAAGTCATGGGCTTTTTTTTTTTTTTTTTGATTTTTACAAAAATAATAAAAATTCCTACACACAATTTAACCTAGAAAGATTATTAGGCTACCCAATAAATATATTGGGCTAACTAGTCAAATGGGTTGCACCGGATGTTTGATTTTGCTATTTTGATGCAAGAGATGGACACATATTGCAACTAGTGATGTGACACTGAATCATGGCTTGAATGAACTATATTGAAGATTGATTATGTGATTTATGAAAAAAAATAAAAAATTAATATTCTTTTTATTTATCAATTAAATTTCTTTTTCTAATTGTTTGGTGGATTAAATATTGTAGTGTTGTGACAAAGCCAAGGAATCTGAAGGGCAAGATCTTAGAAGCAGAGGGCTATGTTTGGTTCCCATTTCAAGCACCTATCCAGTAACCCATGAATCTGCAGATTTCTGGACTCCTACATTTGGAGGGACATTTAGATAATTGAACCAAAATTTTAGGGCCATAATAGCATTTATGTTGGAACCTAATACACTTTATCTTGTTAGTGTGTGTTTAGGGTTCTGTTTATAACTGTAATTTGAAATGTATCTTCTTACTTTTTGATGCAAAATGTTCAACAAGGCTGCATTTTCAAAGTACCTTTTCACCTAGTGCTATTTGCTTGTGTATGTGATATACTTGGTGCATTAAACATGTTCTATGGGCCATAATACATTTTCACACCTAAAGCCATCGTGTGTTTGTGTGAGTGTGTGTGTCTGTGTGCTTGTACGCCATGTTTGTAGGGTTGTAGCCCTATCCCTTTGACACCTAGTTCTAGAGTGTAGCACTGGCACTATTTATAAGATGTATTAGGGCTACATGTTCCATGGGCCATAATACATTTTCATAGCAAAAGTCATCGTGTGTGTGTGTGTGTGTGTGTGTGTGTGCGCGCGCACGCGTGCGCTATCACTCACATCTGTAGGATTGTAGCCCTATTCTTGTTGCACTTAGTTCTAGAGTGTAACACTAGCCCTGTCTATAAAATGTAAGGGCTACATGTTCCTTGAGCGATATTATATTTTCATACCTAAAGTCATTAGTGTGTGTGTGTGTGTGTGTTTGTGCATGCTTGATGCACATGTCTATAGGGTTGTAGTCATATCCTTGTTGTACCTAGTTCTGGAGTGGAGCACTAGCCCTATCTATAAGATGTATTAGAGCTACATGTTCCATGGGCCATAATGCATTTTCATTCATAATCTCATCGTGTGTGTGTGTGTGTGTGTGTGTGTGCGCGTGTGTGCATGCTTGCACACACATGTATGTAGGATTGTAGCCCTATCCTTTGGTGCATGTAATTCTAGAGTGTAGCACTAGCCCTATCATCAAAGAATATTTTTTAGATTTACTAAATTTTGTCAAAAATAAATCATATTTATGGTAGTGATCTTATACAAGTGACACACCTTGCCATGGCCAAGTGTGTTTTTATATCTAATAGACACCAACTATTTTCTCATCATCAAAACTCTACTTTTTAAGATTATTTTTCATTGAAAGAATACTATTATTTCTATGCTTAGCCTTTTTTTTTTTTTTTGAGATAACCATAACCACGGGCATTCATGATTCCCACGTGGGAATCATGCTTGGATAATCCAATAGAAAGTACTCCTTTCTTAAGTGTCTTATGCTTACGTTAACCATTTAATAAGCATTATAAACCTTCCCCAGTGAAAATAAGTTATAAGAGGAATTACATGTTTAATTTGTTAAAAATTACTTTTTTTTTATTCAGGTTTTGGACCTTATGGTTTTGAAAGTAAATTAGTTCCCTAACTAGCTAATAGAACTTGTACCAGTTATATGTTCGTTAGTATCATATATATATGTGTGTGTGTGTGTGTGTAATTATGTTTGAGGATTAGGGAAGAATGTATAATTAATGTTAGCAATGAAAGATGAAAAATTAGTGATAAACTTTTGAAAATTAATGGGAATGAAATATATATTCATTTTAAAATTCATAAATATCAAAAATACCCATTTGATGTGGCATAATTCTTTCTATTTTTTTAATGAAATATGTTCATTTTTATAATATATTTTTGTTGACATTTATAACCTCTAACTTCTCTCTCTCACACATACTTTTCTATCTCCTCAATCTCTCTCCCACTTCTCTCTCTCTCTCTCCCCCTCCCAATTTTCTCCTTTTCTCTCTCCCTCCATCCCATGTCTCTCTCTCTCTCTCTCTTATCTCTCCCACTTTTCTCTCTCTCTCTCTCTCTCTCTTATATATATATCTCCCTCCCTCTCTCCTTCTCTCCCTCTCCCTCTCTCCTCTCTCCTTCTCCCTACCCCTCTCTCTTTACCTCTCTCCTCTCTTTCTCTCCCATTTTTCTCTCTCCTCTCTCTCCCCCTTACCCCTTCTCTCTCTTCCACTCTTTCTTCTCCCCCCTCTCTTCCTCTCCTTCCTCTCTCTCTCTCATTCTTTTTTCTCTCTCCCTCTCACATTCCTTTCTCTCTCTCCTTTCTCTTTCTCTCTCTCCTCTCTCACATTCCTTTCTCTTTCTCACACATTTCTTTCTCTCCCTCCTTTCTCTCTCACATTCCTTTCTCTCTCTCCTCTCTCTTTCTCTCTCTCCTCTCTCACATTCCTTTCTCTTTCTCACACATTTCTTTCTCTCCCTCCTTTCTCTCTCACATGTTCCTTTCTCTCCTCTCTCTCCCCCTCCCCCTCCCCCCTCTCACTCTTGCTCTCTCCTCTCTCCCCCCTCCCCCCTCTCACTCGTGCTCTCTCTTCTCTCTCCCCCTCCCCCCTCTCACTCGTGCTCTCTTCTCTCCCTTACTCTTCCTCTCTCTTTCTCTTATGTATCTCTTTCTCTATCTCATGTATCTCTCTCTCTCTCATTTCGATCTCTCACTGTCTCTTTCTATCTCTATCACACAATCCTTTCTCTCCCTCATTTTTCTCTCTCGCATTCCTTTCTCCCTCCCTCCCTTTCCTCCTTTCTCACTCTCTCTCCTTCTCCCCCATCTCTCTTCCCTCTCTCTCTCTCTCACCTTCCTCTCTCTCTCTCTCTCTCCCTCCCCCCTCTCTCACTCTTGCTCTCTTCTCTCTCCCTCTCTCTTTCTCTTATGTATCTCTTTCTCTATCTCATGTATCTCTTTATCAGTCCCTCTTTCCATCTCTCACTCTCCTTCACTCTCTTCGTCTCTCTAACCAAGTTGCATCATTTAGTAATGTACACAGACACAATTCATTATTTATAGTCTATCTTGAGATGAAAGAGATGAAATGTTGGTTGTATTAAGCTTTTAATTAACATTCACTTCAGAAAAGTTATCTCATTAAAGAAATATTTTAAGTGTAACTATTTTCTATGTTTTTATTCATTCCTAGCAACTATTTCTATTACATCACCCTAAAATATAATTATCTCGCGTGTTTGTGTGTGTGTGTGGGGAGAGAGAGCATTTGAACTTGAAAATTAATGATTTTTTCTTTGATAAATATTTTATACTAGTATTCGTTTAATATATTAAATACATGTGAATTTTTTTATTTTTTATATTTGTAAAACATAAATGTTTCATTGCAAATAATGGTTATTAGGAATCAAAAATATTTTAAATCAATATTTATAAATATTACAACATTATCCAAAAAATCAATTACTGTTAAATGTAATGTCGAAAGTATTAAGTGGATAGGTGTGCTTCACCTTGCCCATATCATAAATTCTTTTGAGATTTTCAAATTTTTTTGTATAAAAGTTGAGTTTCTCTTCATTTGTAATTCATCCTATTCCCAAATTTCTTTAAATTATATTATATATATTGTATAGTTTATTTAAAAGTATTGGGATTGAATTTTTTATTTCAAATTATTACTATAAGCTTTATTTTTATAATAGTATATCAGATGGAGGGTTTAGAATAGTAGCTTTTGTGATTAATACTATTAGTGGTTTGAATCCCTTCTCGTGATAATGCATATAAATTAGAATAATTTCCATTTTCAAGATGAATATTAAGGTTATGATGTTGAAAATATATCTTAATTATAAGCTTTATTTGCTAAACTGAGATCTTATTCTGTATTCTTGTTCCAATTACACGAGAAAGAAGAAGGTTGTTCTTTTCTACTTTTGTCATGTGATGCTATAATATATATATATATTTATTTATTTATTTATTTATTTATTTATTTATAATTATTTTGTCATGTTGAAAATATATCATTTTAATTATTTGATTATAGATATATATATCTATAATCAAATAATTAAAATGATTTTAATTTAAATTAATTAATCTGATTTTAATAAAATCAATTAATCCGATTTCAATCAAATTAATTACTATGATTTTATATTTTAAACAAATAAATAAAATCTTTAATTATAATAAAAAAATAAGTTTATTATGGCACTGGATAAGACTATGGAAGAGACATTTACTAAAATAAGATTTTGGGATTTCAACATAAATTATATTGTATCATTTATATTAATTATAATTTACTTTATTATAGAATTATATAAAAACTCTTACTTATTCAAAATAATTTAAGTCTATTATTATTTAATACTTTTTAAACTATTCATATTAAAATTACAGATATTTATCGATTAAATTAAATTACTAACAATTTAATTTAATCAATCTCTTATTATTTTTGTAAGATATTTTACTTAACTTATTTAATATATCAAATTAAAATCTATCTCTAGGATTTGATAATATGAAAATATATAAGCATCCTAAAGGAAGTATCATTAATTCTATTAATATGACATGGATTTCATCAAAGATTAATATTTACTATGCAGCTAATAAAGTTATCTAACTTATTGAATTTATAGATTTATTTATAGATGTTACTCTTTATAAATCAAAATAATTATAATTTAGTGTTTGTGTTTATTAATCATTTCAAGATTAAGAATAATTGTGTTTACAATAACGTTGAGACATCTTTTATTTGGTGGTCATGTTTAATACACACAAGTGTACCAATATAAAAAAGTTAAAATTTTATCATTCTCAACAGTCAAGACAAACTTACTAAAATCTTATACTAAATCTTATCAATGATATGTCAAGTACCATTTAGATTATAAATAGTAGGCTTATATTCTATAATAACTAATGATTTGATTTTTTATACTTAAGTCAAACTCTATGTACTAAATCATCCACTATGCAGAATAAATGATGTATGCACATCATCTTTAAATACAAACTCAATTCATTACAAAAATAATAGAATATATTCAACAAAAATTCACATTAATCTAATGGCTTTTAGTATAAATATAGCTATAGCAATCTCCCACTTAGATTTAAAGTCATGGTGTCATACATGTTACTCTTATTACTACCACATGTCTTTCAAAGGTTTTAGCTAGTATCCATTTTGTAAAAGGATCCGCAAGGTTCCCATTGATACTATTTTTGTCACCACCATATCTCTTTTTTTCATAATATTTTTAATTAGATGATATTTTTACTCAATGTATTTTACATTCTTATGGGTTCTAGGTTTCTTTGAGCTAGCAATAGTTCATCAATTATCATAATAAAGTATAATAGACAGTTGAATAAAAAAAATGACTCATAGATCCATCAAGATATTTCTGAGCCATATTATCTCTATGGTTGCCTCCGAGGCTACCACATATTTGACTTCTATGAAGGAATCAATAATATAAGATTGCTTGATACTTTTCCAACTAATGAATTTACTCCTTTAGGTAAACACATAACCCTAAGTGAACTTTCATATATTCTCATTAATTGGAAATATGAGTCTATATACCCTATAAGTACAAGATTATCTACTTGGTACACTAACATGTAATCTCTCGTCCTTTTTAGGTAATTGATTATATATTTTACTTTTGTCCAATATTCTTTCTATGACTTAGTCAAATATCTGCTGACCATGCTTATAGAAAAATAAATGTTAGGTCTAGTGCAAAGCATTGCATGCATTAGGTTTCCAACTACATATGCATAAGGAACTATTTTCATTTTTTTTATCTTATTAGGTATTTTGGAACACTGATTCTCTGATAGAGTGATTCCATGTCTAAAAGGAAAAAAAAAACCTTTTTTGGTATATTACATACTAAAATAGGTTATATTCTGATCAATATAAATAACTTGAGATAAGACTTCTATTATTTGCTTGTGATTTCGCAAATGCATAATCACAAGACTGTGACTGGCTTCTCCTAAGCCAGTCATATCAAGTTGACTAGATAACCAAATATTGAATAAAGATAACACTTACACATCATTTCCAAAGAGCAAGATGTTATATATGTACAACATCAAAAAGATCATTATGCTACCACTAAATTTTTTGTATGCACAAGATTTATCTGGAAATGGATTGAAGCCATAAGACTTAATGACTTAATCAAAATGAGCATTCTAAGATCCAAATATTTGCTTACGTCTATAAGTATACTTCTTTA
Source organism: Sapria himalayana (assembly GCA_029783825.1). Classification (NCBI taxonomy): domain Eukaryota; kingdom Viridiplantae; phylum Streptophyta; class Magnoliopsida; order Malpighiales; family Rafflesiaceae; genus Sapria; species Sapria himalayana. Next base: position 508,263 of record JAREIK010003317.1, read on the forward strand.
GTTTACATGACGTGTTCTTAGCTCTTTCCCATTTAACCATTAGATTATATCACATAAATGCACTCCTCAAGATGTTCATTTAAAAATATAGTTTTTATGTTCATTTTCTAATCTTAATATTTATAATGAGTTACAAAGGATAAGAGAATCTAGATTGAATTTTACATTTTCTAATCAAAATGTGTATTATGAGTAAAGTCTTTTGCATCAAGCCTAGTTTTATAAGTATCAAAATGAGTATTCTTATAGATCTACTAGTACTTGTTGGGTTATATCCTATCAGGTGGTACCATAATATCCCATACTTGATTAGAGTGCATGAATTATACCTCTAATTTTATAGCCTTTTGCTTAAGTTCTGCATTTTTATCTGTAAGTGCTTTATCATAGTTATTATAAGACTCTGTCAAGAGTGTATTCCATGTACGTTAAAAAATAACTTTCCAGCTATGATTAGATACCCCCTTTTGACTATAAACTTTTAGTGGTATGTAATATAAATGCTGATTCTTGCAAAGTATCATAATCATGATCTTCTAGTTATGTAACTGACATGTCAATGATAGGGTCACATGGCTTACCATCAATATTTTCCTCTACAATCTTATCACTACTATGAGGTAAAAAGATGTTTAAAATATTACTCTATGGTATTTGTTCTTGTATTATCAATATTAAAGAAGTTTGTTTTGGTTTATCTCCTTTCAATTCACCTATTGTGATTCTACTGTTGGGCTTTTGGCTCATCGCATAATCTTCTTCCAAGAATCGAGCATCAGTGCTAACATTGAAATTCTAATCCTTTGAACAATAGAATAAACCATTCTTTGTTCCTCTAAGATATCCTACTAAGAAACATAATTTTTTTTTGATTCTAATTTATTCACTTTTCATTTCAGCAAGAGTGTTGAGCAATTCAAAGGAAAATATATTTCATACTAGGCTTGTGCCCCATCCATAAATTAGTTGGAGTGTAAAGTATTGATTTAGACGGTACTAAGTTTAGAATATAATCTACTATTTTCAATGTATTTCCACAAGTAAATTAGGCATGCCTAAATAACTCATAATCAATCTTACCATGTCCTGTACTCTTTGAATTGTCAAAAGTTTCAAACTTATGATATATTAGAAAAATACACACATATCTTAAGTAATCATCAATAAATATGATGAATTACTCAAAATCACTTCTTGCTGGAATAGTCACTTGTCTATACAAATTAGAATGAACTAGTTTTAATTATTCTTTATCTTTATAGCATTTAGTAACAAAAGCTTAATTGATTTTTTTTCTTTCTAAGTAGGACTCATAGGCTAGAAGTGTTTCCACTTTTAATGAACTCAAATATCTATTTTTAACCAATCCCAAGATCCATTTTAGATTTAAATGACCTGGGCATAAGTACCAAAGACATATTTGGTACTTTGGTTCACTTGAGAAAGTTGATTTATCTCATATGGCAAGATATTAGTATTATTCAATTAATTTTATTGTACTGAAAGAAATACATGATCAATAATATAAAAATCATCTTTCAATGAACTAGAATAAATAAATCTTATATTCCAATAATTGTTACAAAATTATTGAATTAAATTGATTATCCAACTTTATCCAAACTAGAAATAAAAATCAAATTTCTTCTAAGAGAAGGATATAAAGACAATCATTTAAAATTCAAAATGTATCTCTCTCAAAATGAAGATAGTACTCTCCCACTACAATCACATAGTTGTTTAATTTTTTAGAACTACTATAAAGAATTATAAGCATGATTAGTGACTCTCATATCTACACAATATATATTAATAGATACAATCACTAAATATGTCTCAATAGTAAATGAGATTTATCTAAATTGTTCACATTGTTGAGATATATTAAACACTACTTTTTTTATAAGGATAAAAATTATTATCAAAAATTTTGTACAACCTAAGGAAGTTTCAGACTATTATATTCGTTGTGGAAAACAATGTAAATCTTAATTTTAATTTTCCTAGCTAAACTTCTAGCATCCTGCACCTTACCTTCAAACTATTTTCTATTTCTTTTCCTCCATATGTGGTATATGACAATTGCAAAGGTAGCTTTCCACACGATATTTTTTGGCTTATCCACAGCATAGTTGATCTTCAAGTCTTTAAAGGTAAATTTCATGCAATTTGGATCCACATTAATTTCCAGTCAGCTTTTTAACTCATTCCAAATAGACTTTGAAAATTTACGTCTAAAAAAAAGATGGCCTAGGATTCTACAAGTGTGAAAAATTCACAGTTTATTTTCTCGGGCTAGGAGAAAGCGTGGTCTTTTGTCCTGAGCTTCCTATATTTAGCAATCCATAGATACACCACACAACGTGTTTAGGAATATGATTCTTCATCCATATAATCCTTGTCCATGATTTTTCTTTTTTATTGAAATTTCTTATTAGATAATTATAAGCATTCAATATTATTCTTCCATATCCCTAAATCTATCCAACATTTCATTTGTCAAGTGTTTTGATACAACTTTGTCTATCAACATGTCCCTAACCAAAATTAGGGCTTTCCAAAAAGAATGGTCTTCTTTAAAAATCTAGTAATCCCAGATATTACGAAAGCTAAGATAAAAACGATGAACATACTTTATCCAGAGTGAGTCTTCTTTCTTATCAATCCTCCACAACATTTTGATGAAAAAAGAATTATTCCACGTGTGTATATTAAGGATGACAAGTCCTCCCAAGGAGGTAGGCATACATACCCTGACCCATGAAACTTTGAGCCTATATCTTCTAGTTTTAGGTGCACCCCACATAAATCTCCTACATGCATTCTATATGGCATTAATGACATAGCTCGGTAAGAGAAAGACTGAGAACCAATACCCTAAAATGCCTTGTATTATCGTTTGGTGAAGTTCCAATCTTCCTGCTAATGAGAGAATCTTACCTGCCCATTGTTGTATGGCTGTGATAATTTTACACAATAATACTGAGAATTGGGAAGATATTAATTGGCTTGAAGATAAGGAGACTCCAAGCAAGATAAAGGGGCGTGCATTGGCTGAAACTCAATTTCTAGAATCTCTTCTTTAAGTTTTTTGTCTACTCCTCCAAAGAAGATGTTTGATTTGGAGGAGTTGACATTTAATCCTGATATAGTATATACTTCTTTTAGGACATTAATAATGATTTTAAAATATGAAAGATCACCTCCAAAAAAAAATAAATCATCTGCTTACATGAGGTGCTATATTCTCAAGGGAGAGCATATAGGATGGAAGGAAAAGGATTCAGTAGAGAAGGCTGCCATTAGATGTCTAGAAAGATATTTCATACGTACGATGAATAAGTAAGGGGATAAAGTGTCTCCTTTCCTAAGCCCCCTTTTACCTTTGAAAAATTCATGCATTTGCCCATTTATTAAAATTGAAAAGGATGTGGTGTTGACACATTCCAAAACAATATCAGTGAAGTGTTTAGAGAAGTTTAGCCCCTTCAAAACTTGTTTTAGAAAACCCCATTCAATTGAGTAAAATGCTTTGTATATCTATCATTAGGAACCATCTTGGAGAAATATTTTTCCTCTCATACCTTCTAATTAATTTCTATGCTAAGAGAAAATTATTAGAGATTAATCTTCCCTTGACATAGGCTCCTTGTGCTGGATTTATTAGACTACCCATAACTAGTATCAACCGAGAAGTTATGAGTTTAGAAATGATCTTATATATCACATTACAGCATGATATAGGCCTAAAATCTTTAACCATCAATGCATGCGAAGATTTTAGAATTAATGATATATAGGCATGATTAATCTACCTCAACAATCTTTCAGAATGAAAGAAACTTCTTATGGCTTTGATCACATCCCCTCCATTATCATTCCATGCATGTTTATAAAACTCGACTATGTATCCATTCGGTCTAGGGGACTTCGAGTTTCCATAGTAAAGAGGGCATTCTTTATCTCTTCTGAGGAGAAGGATAAATAGATTAATTCATAATCCATGACTTGGAGTATCTTACCTTTTGCTAGAATCTGCTCTTTTATTTTGCTAATATTACTTGTTGTGCCAAGTAAGCCGTTGTAATAGGAGACAAAACATGCCACAATTTCTTACTTTGACATTGTGTATCTCCCAATCTTCCTTAACTATAGTCACGATCTTACTCTTTTGTAGTTTGGAGCTCATGATGACATGAAAGAGTTTTGTGCACTTGTCACTTTGCTTTAACTAATTGACCTTTGCTTTTTGTCTAAGGAAAGATAATTCTACCTCATCTAGGTTTTTTAATTTAACCTTGAGATACACTTCCTCTTCCTTAAGTGTTTGGCTAGGGCACTGCATAATATCTACTTGGAGGTTTTGAAGTACTTTCCTAGTGAGGGAGACCTAGAGGGGTCAAACGGGCCGGGCCGGCCCGTTTTTTAGGGCACGATCGTGCTACCGTGCCGGGCAAAACAGTCGAGCCCGGCACGGCCCGTAGGCATGGCAGGCCAAGCCCAGCACGGCCCGTAAGCATGGCAGGCCGTGCCGTGCCGTGCCGGGCCTGCTCGAGCCCTGCCTGGCCATACGGGCCAGGGCAGAGGCAGACCCAAGAGGTAGAAATTTTTTTTTTTTAAATTTTAGATATTGTAATGCTTAAGTGTACAGTATTAAATATAAATATTTTTAAAAATGTTTAAAATAAAAATTAAATAAAAAAACAAAGTTTAGAAATTTTTTTTTATCAAATTCAAATTAGTTTAACTTTTATTATATTTATTAATTATATATTAAAGTTATTAATTTTTAAAATAAAATTTAAATCGTAAAAAAAAATAAATCAATACATTATATTAGTAAAAATAAAAATTAAAAAAAAATTAAAAAACACAAATAAAAAATTACCAATCATCCATTTGAAACCGAAGGTCCGAACAAAACAAATATCAGTTTCAACACAACGTACAAACAAAGCGTACAAATACAATCAATAAAAAAAACATCGAAAACAAAAAATAGCAGATCATTATCAATCGTCAATCGGCATATCATGAGAATCATCAGCCGCAACATCAAGATCAGTATCGTATGAATCATCATCATCGGCAATCAACTCATCCGACATCGTAGTGGATGTGGATGCGACTGCAGTGCCTGTCTCAGTCCCAGCTCCAGCACGATCATGGATGCTAAACCTCGATTCCTCTCAATCCTTCAAACAAGCCAAGGCCTCAACCATATGTGGACGTAATCTCGATCTCCTATCCGAAATCACGTTCATTGCAACAGAAAAAGTAGACTCCGATGCTACGCTCGACACCAGAGGAGTCAGTAGATAGATGGCACGGGATTCTTAGTACCGAGACAGGTGGACACATATGATTTCTACCACTATAATAAATCAAGATTCTTAGTATCAGAATGTGATAGGATTGAGCAGTAATTAGTATCTAAGTACCGAGACAGCTCGCTCCTATGTGATGGTCCACCCATACATTTCCCCCTCGCTAGCTGAATGGAAAAATCATCATCTCCGAACAATGTATCAATATCCGTAATCATAGTCTCACTACTACCACCACCATACCTAGTATCATAGTATGTGAATAGGTCAATCAACTTCTCGTAAATGAACCCTTCAGGTGGCTCTTCCAGGTTCATACACGAGGAAATGAAAGTCAGGGTATTTTCTACCCCTTCCACCATAACCCTAGGGTCCATGCATGCAGCGAGGCAATAAAGAGATGGAACTGTGGACCAGTACTTCAAGTACTTGGTCTCCATCTCTGCAACCATATGGCTAAGCGTCGGGTCAGCTCGATACTTCCTAAACATGCTACTAATGTTGCATATGCACCGGAGTGCAATGCAAGTCGTGGGCATATAAATCGACGAACACATGTTCGTCGTGTCATAAAAAATCTTTAGGAATTTCATAAATGAAATTCCTGAAGCCCAGTCAGTGTCGTCAGTAATAAATTCTTCACTCTTACTATTGACGTAGTCGGATATTGCGTGTTCGTATCCAACACATGATTCCAACATCAGGTACGTGTAATTCTAACGATGTCTCACATCCGATTGGAATTTCTTTTTCTTAAAATTCACAGACAAACAGAGAAAACCAAACTCTTGTTGTCTGCGAGGAGTGCGAATATATTTTAGTGCATTGCGTATATTATCAAATGCGGGGGAACACACCTTCATACCCGCTTGAATAATCAGGTTAATCACGTGACACATGTATCTGACATGAAAGATCTCTACTAATGGTGCGTCTCTAATATTCCTAACAAACATATTGATCGCTACTCCATTATTAGAAGCGTTATCGAATGTGACACTAAAAATTTTATTTTGAATTTTATATTCCCTAAAGATTTTCATCATACACTTAAAAATGGTCGGGCCATCATGAGGATGAAGAATCTCAGTGAATCCTAAAATTTGTTTATTGATTGTCCAGTTAGAATCTACATAGTGACTCGTGAGACATGCATAAGAAGAATCATCGTGACTTGTCCATATATCGGACGTCACGGACACCACTCCACTATATGCCATAAATTCCTTAATTATTTTTTGTTTTTCTAACTTATATATCTTTAGTATGTCATTCCTAGATGTGGACCTAGGAATCCTACAATAGGAAGGCTGAAAATAAGTCTGCATGATGCACACTACCCTTGGATCTTCCGAAAATCTGATTAGAAGACCCATCAATGTGATGAGCCTGGCCATGCCATCCCTACCCAACTCGCTGGAGTATATGAAGGGAGTAAACTTTGAGACTGAACTCGATCCAGTCTCAAAAAATGTAGTGCCAAACTGGGTTTGCCTAGGATCTAAGGGTCCATGTTTTTTGTTGCATAATTCGGCATGCCTCTTAAGGTGCCCATTCCCAAATGAACTCTTGCATGTTAATAATCTCATATAATATTTGTACTGTGTCATTTCTTGTTCCTCACCCCTAACATTTTTTTGTGTTATGATTTTAAAATGAGTCCAAACTACAAAAGTCCTCTTAGTTTTTTGTTTTTTAGAACTTTGGGTTGAGACGACTAGAGAAACCAAAGTTTCAGCAGCCTCAGACTTCTGTGTAATATTTTCATTTTCCAAATTTAAATACGTGTCAGGTGTATTTGTCATTTTTTATGATTTTTATTTTTTCCTAATTTTTATCTAGAGAGAGAAACTATAGAGAGAGAGTAAAAAAAAGAGTAAAATAAATTACCCGGTAAAAGCAGTGAGGTCGGTCACATGCACGGTGTACCGCAGCAAGCTCTAATGTTCAAAACTCAAGTCGAGTTTCACGAAAATCCAAGCCGAAAGCAAAATCCCGATGCCCGAGAGAGAGAAGTACGGTTTATGCGAGAGAAAGAGAAAGATTTGAGAGGATATATGTTTTTGAAAAATATAAATGTTATATGGAGGGGGGTCGAATTTATAGATTAAAGATATTAATTTTTTATAAAAAAAAAGATATTTTTTTTATATTTTTTTGAATTTTTAAATATTATTTAGGGGGCAGATTCACGAGGACCATTGGATTCTACCCCCTAGCCGTTGGAGGCGAATCCAACGGTTGAAAATTAATATTAATTGAATATTTTTTTCCCCTTGGGATTGGGTCGGGATCGCGGGGTCGGGTCTAATCAGACCCGACCCGCGGTCTTTTTTTCGAAAGGGGCCGGGCCACGCCCACGCGTGGCCTCGTGAAACCGGCACGAGAAGAACCCGTGCCTGCCTGCCGTGCCACGGGCCAAGCCGTGTCGGGCCAGGCACGGCACTTGCCTAACCCGGGCACGGTTTTTTAACGTGCCGGGCCGGCCCAGGCACGGCCGAACCGTGACGTGCCTCGTGCCGGGCCGGGCCAGCCCGGCCCGGTTGACACCTTTAGGGAAACCCTTACACTGATGTGTGCAAAATGCTTCTCATTCAAAATTTTCAAAGGTTCTTTTAATGTCTTTAGCTTTTTGACTAGTTGAAACATATAAGACCCTTAAAAATTATTCTTCCAGCTTTTTAAGTAACGTTAGAGTGAACTATTTGTGAAAGAGCCACATGTTACAAAATTTGAAAGGGTTCCTTCTTTCCTTTTCATCAAGTTTAGTAGTTATTAGTACTAAGCAATGGTTAGAAAATATTTTTGGGGGTAGGAATCTCGCATGGCTATACAACCGCAAGCTTGCCCATTCTACATTGCCCATTACGCTATCTAATTTGCTTGAGACTTTACCATTTATCCATGTAAAAAAATTGCTTAATGAAAATATATCCTCAAAATTCAAAGAGGATATACATTTTAAGGCATCTTGACACTTATAGTTAGTCACTATTCTTCCTCCTACCTTATTTAATCATGAGAGGGGAGAGTTAAAATCTTCCATGATAATCCACGGGAAGGATTGTATCTTTCCTTCCTCTATTAAGTTTGTCCAGAGAGATCTTCCACTAGAGATGGAGTGTAGGCCATATATTGTCAACAATCTGAAGGATACCCATTTCTCTTTGTCATGTCCTTCTACATATATGTGCTGAGAAGTAAATGCGAGAAGTTTTATGTCTGTGGTTTGGTTATCCGACAGAATAAAGGATCTTGACATTTCTATGGAAAGAAAAATTGTCCAAATAATTGAATCTTTTGAATTTTATCTTCATAAGCCAAGTTATCTTTTCAGAATTTAGCTTGGCCTTTATGATCGCAAAAATGTCAATCTACTGGGTATTAAAAAGCCTAAGGATCTTGTGCTTTAAGGGAAAATTGAAGCCTCTTATATTCTGACAGTATATCTTCATATAATGCATTTTTAGTTGACTCGATATATTCTTCATATGTTTCTGACAGCTTTATTACATGACACTCCTCATAGCATGCAATTATAGACAAAGAGCTACCCTTAAAGAAAACCTCTCATCTCTCCTTTACAGTTATACATGATTCTCCTGTTACATAAAACCCATAGGATGACACCCCATATACCACCCATATTACATAATTTCTGAACCAACATTTTTGCTCCGTACATTTTTATTCCCAATAGTGGGTACATATACCACAGAACTAATCCAAAATAGTTTCTTCCCTCTTGTGCATGAGAGATCCCAATATCTCCCACATGCTTTCATACATAGCAGACAATATATACATGCATTCTTTAATACCATAGAAAACCGTTAGAGAGTGTAAAATATCCAGAAATCCTATACGAGATAACAAAGTAGCCCTGTGGTTTATTCTTTTTACAAGTTGAAGCTCGTAGCACACATACATATATGAGTTTTCATGGTTTGCAATAAAAGCCCACTCTCTAGTCCCATTACTTGACAGTACATATAATTAGTTACAAGCCATATCTATATACCCTCTAACATTTTGATCTTGGAATACATTCATGCCATTACATAATTCCCCACCACATTAATTATGCATGTTGTCAAGCTAGGGACTAGATTAAGTCTTGTCGAACATTCCATGTATTTATTCATGCAATCCATCAGTTTGTAGTTAATTAATTTAAAATTAGGCAGATTTGCTCCTTTTCTGCACTAGGTGCCTAGTTATTATCTGCAGTCCATGCCAATAACATGTCATTGCTAGAAGACCATCTTAGAGGTGCCCCCATCTATTCCAAAAAAAAACCCTTAGAAAATGTATAAGGAGAAGACTATTTGTTCTCCTCCTATTTCACCCTCCAAAGCTCCATACACCGTCCCTCCAACAGAAATAAAAAATAAAGCAACAGGATAAATCCATAAATAGTTTATTAGGAACCTCTGCCTCATTTTTAATGGGGTTGAGGACTATTGAGTTCTAATTATGTTGGCCCATGGGGGACAATGCCCTTTACCATTTGTTATTTGAATCTACATTTTTTCTGAGATTTAAAGATGGACCCTCTATGATATATGAGTCCAGGTCCTTCTTCTTTCTCCTAGCTTTTGACCATTGTGAAGTCTTCATTCTCCTCTTCAATTTGGATAGTAGTATCTTTCATTCCAGCTTGTGTAGGTGTTCCTCATTCCCTTGCTGGTTCTGTAATGGAGAGTTGTCCTTCTAGGGGGGGGGGGGGGGGGTCCTTATTCATTTTCTTTCTCTGGAGAGGTTAGCCCTGTAGGAGTTGTTGGAGGAAGCACTTGTGTAGGTGTTGCTCTTCTATCTTCTACTTCTGACTTTCCATTCAGCAACCACTTTGTCGTGTGTCCAAATATGGAGCAAGACAAACGAAATGAAGGAAGATTTACAAAGATGATAGGCTGGTTATTTTTTGATTCGTCTAGGAAGTTTAACCCGATTTCATTCATCAACTCATAATTCAAATCTATTTCTACTAGGACTCTTGCAAATGCAATCTTTGAAATGTTTGAAGTTAGTTTATCTATGTGTAATGGTTATCCAATATAACTCGCAGCTTTGCTTAATCTCAATGGGTTCCATAAGTGGAGTGGGAAATTAGGTAATTTTACCCAAATTATGATTTTTTCCATTTCTTTTAGTCCATAATGAAAGCCTATCAAGAGTGGCTTGATATATAAGGACTGACCAAAAACTAGTCACCCACTAAAATGTTGGATGACTTGAGAAATTAATTTCCATTGTTCCTCCATGAATTTCCTCAGCATAAATTGATCAGGGTTTTTGGTTATAAAATATCCTAGAAGGCATTTTCTCTAGTGCTCAATGCCTTGAAGCAAATAATCCTCTTCAAAAATGACATTACCCGGCTGCTTGGGAGGGATATATGATAACTTTGAGGTATTAGCAAGTGTCATGTTCTCGGAGAAGAGGCTACTCCAAGGGGGCTTGTTTTACCCATAGGTTTTAGGATTAGTCAATTTATCTTTATCCCCTTTCATTTTCCCGTGAGGGCTTTCATTCATCAAGGGTTTTAATTCATTAAAAATTGCATTGCTATTCCTAATGTGACTAGCATACTTTCCATGCATATTCAATTTAGGGGCAATAGGTCTCCTTGCTTCTACATCCGAGCCTTTGTTATTAAGTAACAAAGCATGAGGATCACCAGAACAATCTGTCGAGAGCAAATCCCTTTTTTAATTGTGAGAAATATCATTTAAAGCAGAAATGTCATAAGGAACATCCTTAGTTTTATTTGATAACATGTTATTTGTGCCCAGAGTACTATTTAAACATATGGTGTTGTGGGATATATCATTCATCAAGGAAATATTACTAAGGCCCATCATCAATAACATTCGAAAGCATGTTACTAGTACTCGAAGACCCATTAAAGCTATTGGAATCATGAGAAACATCATTCGGCAAGGAGAAATCATGTAATCCATCATTAACAACATTCAGAAACATGTTATTATTGCTTGAATTATCATTTGAGCTACTAGAATTTTGAGAAGTAACATTAGGCTGAGAAAAATCATGAAAGCCATCATTAATTTGGTTTGATATCGTGTTATTATTGCTCAAAAAGTCATTGAGCATACTGGTATTATAATATTCACCATTAATTTCATTTGAGGACCCCAATATATCATTGTTTCCATATAGGATATCATTCGAAAAAGATGAATTCGCATTATTTTTGTTCAGATGTTCATTTTTTCCACTCAGAATTTCATCACAATTAACAATATCATAACCCTTATCAATAATACCACTCGACGCACTAGATTTAAGATGAAGATTAAGTAGAATGATGCATGGTTCAATAGAGACCTTACCATATATAATTTTTTGACTATTTCCATCGTCGATGACATATTCTGTTGCTTCAGAATCATTGTCGGAGCATAAAATCAATCTTTTTCGGATTCACCTTGGAGAAACATCAGCGCAAATCTGAGCTTGTGGAATTTCTAGAGGGTTTCAAGAGAGGCATCGAGTGTGGCTAGGGTTTCGCATATTTCAGCATTTATAATGGGTGGTCCCGTTAAATCCATTTAAGTTAAAATTTTTAAAAACAACACGTGATTAGTTTCTAAGTACAGGAAACTATCTCCATTGCTTAATCCAAGCTTGTCTAGATTGGATTTTTGAAAAAGACGCAAGGAATTAGGTTTTTTTTTTCAGGGATTTCAGAAAGATGAGAGAGGGAAGAGAGAAATCCATGTGGATTTGGGGATGTTCATCACTGCTTCTTCTAATATGTTGACTGCTTGTAGTGAAAATATTTACTCTTTGGTTTTTTCACTTCCACTTATGATCTAGGAGCTGCCTGGAGAAAATGAATACATTTCTAAAACTTCTTATTCTTAGCAGAAGACTTTTTAGTAACAAAGATATGAAATAACTTCTTTGTAAAACTTTTAGTTGATATCAATTCTTTAAGCAATTGTGCTGATGTCCACTGATATTTATTCAAAGTTTAGTTTAGGAAAATTACTTATATCACTCTAGTAGTGATTGGAGAATGATATTGATCTAGGTATTTCTATCAATTTCAGCTCTAAGAATCTCTAATTCATTTAGAATGTCAATCATCTTTAGAACATGATTCTTTACTAGGGTGATTTCAACCATTATAGTATTCATCAGATATTTCATAGTTTTCTGATAGGTAGAATGAGTCTGATTCCTAAATATTTCTTTGAGATTAAGATATTATATCATAGGTAATAGGCAATGATTGATGTTGGTATTGGAGCATATTTGATATAGAAGCTAAAACAAAACACATTGACATCTTAAAAGCTTTTACCCTCTTCTCATAAAGCTTAGATTCTAGTTCGATTGCCCCTTCAAGAGGTTTATCCGGGCAAAGATTTATGAATGCAAACTTATAGTTCTTAGTAGTTAGAACAATATATATGTTTCTTTTTCAATCTATATAATCTATTTCATCAAGTTAGATTTCTTTGAGAATTGTGACATGTGAATTGAAACTTGAAAGGCATTTTTAAAACTTAAAAAATTACAACATGCTGAGAATATCATTTCAAGTATTTATTCCCTATACCAATTCTTAAAATGAATATGTCATCAATCTGATATAGTATGAATATCATGCCTCTATGGGAAGACATTTAATATTCATTATTTGTTCAAATATATCAATTCATTTTAATGTTGTTATCTAGGTAATAAGTCAATAACAAACAAGACAAAATAGATGATTTATACTTAGTCCTTTAAATAATAGCATTGATTCAAATATAAAGAATACTATTATTTATAGTTAAGCATATACCAACACATAATTCCAAACTAATTATTCTTAAATGAATCCTTTATATGGTGAAATATAACATGATTTGCAACACTTACAAATCAATGATTGATACCATGAGATTTATTCTTTATAAAATTTTTCACCCACTTAGTTATTTGGAAAAACTGAGAGTTTTGATATATGTATAATAATTAGGAAACTAAAACTACTAATTCCCTTCAAAAAAGATGTATATTGAAATGAAAATTATTTTAATTTATTTTTCATTTTTATTATCAAAAATATGGTTTTTTATTTATACATATATTCATACGAGCATGATGTAATTTTTTTATACATATCCATCATTCACATTGTCATGATCAAACTATACTATGCATGCCATCACAATCAACCACAATGCATGTCATCAAATTTAATCCATAATACATGTAATCACATTTAATTCAAGATAATAGCCCAACTATTGTAGTCATTTCACTTCATTGACTTTTCTTCTAGAAGTCAGGGTTTGAGGTAGTGCCAAATGGGGATCAACATGCTTGGTCAAGTCATAATGCATTGGGGCAACACCTCCAAAATCTAAACAAAATTCATGTTTATGATTACTTGGAGATTTTTGTCTCCAAAAGTGATTGATATTCACCATCACTTTCAAAATTCCAATAAATCAAGATTACCATAATCTTCACTACAATTTCTTTTAGCCATCATGAGCTTTACTATAGTCACCATTCCCCACCACAATCTCCATCACAGTCAACTTTTGCCACCATGAACTTTACATTAACCAATTTATAATTGCAGAGTCTTATGCCTCCTTTAAGGAGTACGCAAATTCATCTTTAAGTGTAATAGAAATAAATTATTATTACATCCCCATGCAATCTTGAACAAAACACAAAACAAATATAAATTAACAACCCCAATATCAACAAATATTAACACATCAAATGTATTATCATTCAATCACAAGACCACAATACCCGGGTGGTCATTTGCTTAATAGATGTTAGAACACTTTGTTTCATTCAAGGTAGTCATCCTTTCCATTACTCAGATTAAAACCTAATTAATTAACATGTAGTATCATAACTATGACTCTAATACAAATGTTAGGAATTTGAATCCCATCTCATAATAATGCATATAGATTAGAATCATTTGCATCTTTGGGATGAATATTAAGGGAGCGATTTTAAAAACTTACCTTAATTGTAAGCTCTATTTACAAATTAAGATCTTCTATTTTCCTACTCCAAATCACACAAGGAAGAAGAAAGTGGTTCTTTCTTCCTCTGCCAATAAAACCAAAACCTAAAAATAACAAAATGCATCACATAACCTTTCAAAAGGTGATGTGATGTCTTCTTTTAACTTTAAATTATTATAAAGATTATTTTTATTTTTTTTTATATATATAATCAAATAATTAATTTGGTTTTAATTTAAATCAAGTAATCTAATTTTAATAAAATCTATTAATTTGATTTCAATCAAATCAATTACTCTGATTTTATTTACATATATACTCTAAAAAAATAAATAAAATCTTTGATTATAATTAAAATCTCAATTTTTTTATGATACGAGATAAGTCTACAAAAGGGATTATGACTAAGATAAGATTTTATACTTCCAAATTAATTTATACTATACTATTTATATTAATTATAACTTATTCCATAATAGAATTTTAATTGTATACCCTTAATTATTCGATACAATTTGATTCTATCCTTATTTAACACTTATTAAACTTTTTATGTTAAGAGTATAGATACTTATCGATTAAATTAAATTATTGACAATTTAATTTATTCAATCTCTTATTTTTTTTGAGGACTTCTGCTTAAATAATTTGATATGTTGGATTAAAATCAACATATAATGTTTGGCAATATCAATACTTGTTAGTATCTTCATGAGGTATCATTAATCCTTTTGACTTGACATGGATTTTGTCAATGATTAATATTCACCAAACAACTAATAAAGTTATCCAACTCACTGAGTTTATGAATTTATTTAAAGATCTCACTCTTTATGAATCAAAATTACTATTAACAAGTGTACATCATAAAAGTATTTGCAATAAATGGGACATCTTTTATTTTAAATGTTAGTACAAAATAATCACATCATGGTAGTTTCGTTCAATGGGCACAGATATACTTGCATAAAATATTAGAATTTTATCATTATCAGTAGTCAAGATAGACATACTATATAATCTTGTGCTATAATTGGACCAATAGCATGCACAACTTTATTTAGAATGTGAATAGTAAGCTTATATACTCTTTAAGAACTAATATTTTGATCTTCTACGCATAATCTAAACCTTACGCACTAAATCATATATTATGCAGAATAAAAGACAAGCACATTGTTTTTAAATACAATCTCAGCTCATTGAAACAACAACAATATAAATATAATCAACAAATATTCATAACCATCAAATAATTTTTAGTATAAACAATATTCAAATAAATGCATGTTTAGAAATATTATGTTAGAAGGGCAATAATAGCCTCGAGGTATGTAGTTTTTAAGAATGTTTTGTGACCTCTCTAATTACCTAGTAACTTTTTTGATAGATTGATATAAAAAGTTACTACTATTCGTAATTATATACTATAAAAGTGAAACAAATGATAATGAAATTTGAAATAGAAAGATTCAATGAGAGTAATTTTTTATTATGGAAAATAAAGATCAATATGATTTTGAGAAAGAATAATTACTTGGATATAATTAAAAAAACCATCTAAATTATCCAAGATAAGTAGAATGAAATATATAATAAAATAATTGCTTATCTATATTTGGCACTATTTAATAGAGGGCTATCTAGTATGGTAAGAAAAAATATAGTAAAAGAAATTTAAGATTCTCTCATAAGAGTATATGAGATGAAGTTATTTCACAACAAGATCTTGTTAAAAAAAGACTCTATACTCTTTGAATGATTAAATCAACTATGATAATTGACCATATCAACACATTGAATATCATATTTCCTCAACTAACCAAGATCTTATTCTACTTATCGTCAATCTAAGGAATTATATCCTTATGGAATATCTAGTTTTTAATGATATTGTAGCTACTATTTAGAAGAAGAAAGTATGCACAAAAATAAGGAAGATAGATAAGCAAGTTCACATCAAGTAGAAGCTTTGATTGTGATACAAGGGAGATCAACATAATATTTTTCTAGTGAGAGTTAGAATCATGATATATCAAAATCAAAAAGTAAGAAGAATATTAAGTGATAAAATTATGGTAAGAAAAAGTACTTCAAAAAAGATTGTTAGCATAAAAATAAGATTGGAGATGTTGAGTCATCAAATACTCAAGGAAATATAGCATGCATCGAATATGATGGCAATATTCTATACAGCAAGACAATAATAATGATTGAAAGTAGAAAATAATATGCAAATGTCTAGCTACTAGACTTTAGAGTATTATGACAAATGATATCTTAGAAAGAATAATTTCACAAATATAAACCAATCAAGAATATTTTGTACATATGAATGATGATCATGCTTTAAAATTATTAGTATTACTAGTATCAAAATAAAGATAATTGATGAAATAGTTCACACCATTCAAGAGATGTGACATATGAAGGACTTGAAGAAAAATTTATTTTCTTCAAGACAAATAAATAGTCTCGGACGCAAGATCCAAGTTAAGAATGAGATGATAAAAAGTACAAGAGGCATGCTTATGGCTTATTGTTATTAAGGTAGAAAAGATTGTGGCAAATCTATTTATGCTTAAATAAGAAATAGTATAAGAAGTTGATATATGTGTTGTATAATTTAGCAAAGAAAAATAATCAATGATAATATGACATCTCAAACTAAGTCATATGTCAGAACAAGGCTTAAAGATTCTTTCGAATAGAAAGTTACTTCTATGCCTAAAATTGATAGATCTACTTTTTACGAGCATTCTATAATAAGTAAATAGTATAGATTAGTATTCAAAAGAATAGTTATCAATAGTAAGTATATTTTAGACTTAATTCATTCTAATATATAGAAATCACTAAAAATATTCCGAGAATGAGCAAAATACTTTGTATTTTTCATCAATTATTATTTTAGATGTTGGGTGTATCCAATCAAAAATAAGTCGAATGCATTTTAGTTTTTAAAGATTTTAAAGTATGGGTAGAACTTGAATTTGAAAAAATAATTAGGTGTTTTAGGACTTATAATGAAAAAAAGTGTACAAATAGTAAGATTTTTTCTCTTTGTAATTATGAATATATCAAATGGTAGTTTATAATTATATTTATGATAATAAAATAGAATGGCTAAACTAATATATAGAACTTTTATAGAACAAATGTGAGCTATGTTGAGGAATATAAGTCTAACCTTTTTTTTTTTTGGGTAAAAGTAACTAATAATATTTGTTATGTGATAAATAAGTTATCATCAACTACAATTAATGTGATGACATTGATGGAGATGTGGATTGGTAAGCTAAAAAATTACCCTTATTTATATTCCTTTAGATATTTTGCATGTGTGATGATAAAGTTAGATTTAAAACCTAGAAAGTATATATTCTTATGGTATGTTAAAGGAGTAAAAGAGTATTGCTTGTGGGATCCTACTACCCACAATGTTATTATTAGTATGAATATAATCCTTGTAGAAAATCAAATACAATGAAAAGATAAAAATAAAAGCATGTCAAAAAAAGATTCAGAGATTACAATGCACATTTCAAAAATAATACAAAAATAAAACTCTAGTTTCTATGGAGGAAGCACCAGAGCAATAAGTACATAAATAAGTTGAGTACGAGGCTCCAAAAGTTACTTGGCCAACTCATGAAAGAAGACCACTAGCTTGGCACTATGAGTATGATACAGAGAGTAATATTGTTTAGCATCTTTTAATGGAGGATGGAAAGTTATTAACATTTAATGAAGCTGCAAGTAGCTTAGATGATTCTCTATGGATAATAGCAATACACTGAATTTGAAGCTCTATACAAGAATAAGACTTATGAGCTAGTATTATTATTATTATATGAAAGAAAAGTCATTTGTAACAAATTACTCTATAAGATCAAACAGGATAATGATGATCAGGTAGAATAATATCATGTAAGATTGATAGTGAAGATATATGCTCATAAAATATACATTGATTTCAATGAGATTTTTTCTCTTGGTTGTTCATCAAACAACAATCAAAGTAGTTATGTTATGACTTTGTGTACTATATTTGATTTACATTAAAATAGTTGGATATAAAAACTGAGTTTATTCATAGAGAAGTTGAAGAAGAAATTTATATGCTACAACTTGCAAGTTTTGCTGAAACAAGCATGGACTAATTGGCTTGTAGATTGAATAAATATTTATATTATTTCAAATATAAGTTGAGGTATTGATATAAGAAATTTGATTCTTTTATTATTAGCCTTAAGCATAATAGACTTATTTAGACTATTATACGTGCTACTAGAGGTTTGAGGATAAAAATAACTTTAGCTTCTATTATTGTACACGAATTACAAGTTGGTAGCATGTCTCAGTAGAAGTCAAATCGAACCCAAGAATTGAAGATACAATTGGCTAGGGCGCTTGATATGAAAGACTTAAGACTAGCAAATATTATTGTAGGGATACAAATTTACCGAGATGAAATAACAAGAAGATTTGACTCTCTAAAAAGAATTATTTTAATATGATATTGCTATGCTTCAAATTTGTAAGATAGTAAATTAATTTTTATCATACTTCACTGTTAATTTCAAGTTATCCTCAAGTATGTATCATCGTGCTGAAGAATATATGAGAGAGGTATCTCAAGTATTGTATGCTGTACTAAGGTAAAGTTTAATGTTTGTTATAATTTGAACATGACAAGACATTGCACAAGTTGTGAGAATAGTTAGTCAATTTATGACAATTTCTGATAGAGAACATTGGAAGACTATGAAGAGAGTTCTCATATATATTAGGAGAACCTCGTATAATATACTATTTTATTGAGGTTTTGACCTTATTGTCAGAGATTGTGTTTACTCAGATTATATGGGAATAACAAGTCTACCATTGACTATAATTTTATTCTTATTGGAGGCGATGTGATTTAGATTTCAAAGCTACAATCTATCATTTCTACTTTTATTGCATAGACAGAGTATGGTATAGCTATATAAACTAGTAAAGAGAATATCTAAGTATAGACAGCCAGAGCCCTCTATATTTAGCAAAAAATGTAATATTTTATTCGAAGATAAAATATCACTTTGTTTTAGGAAAATTGTAATATTTTATGGCACAATATCACTTTTATAATTCATTACAATCTCAAATATTTTTGCTTGTATCTTATTTATCATCTAATATATTTTAAAGTTTTGTTGTTGAATTTTCTATTTTAAATTATTATTGTGAGTTCTTTTTTTGTAACTAATTTGAGTATTAATTAAATCGATTTAAAATAAAATGTTAGATTTAAATTTTAGTTGATGCAGATCTTAGATCTTTTTTTTTTAAAAAAAATTGAAATTTATCAACATTATTAAAAAGTAAACTTAAAACATGGAAAATCAAATTTTCTATATTATAAAAAAATAATCATATTTCTAAAATAAAAAATTAATTAAACATTTGCTAATCATGTCACATTGAGCTGGGTGTCTCTCTTTATTTTTATTTTTATTTTTTGAGTTGAGGCGACGATCCACTTGGCAATCCACCCAGCAACAACAAGTCACCTTGCAATTTGAAAATTAGGTTAAATTTGTTCGCTTCAATTTCTTCCTAGCTACAAGATTTACCAATATAGCTCATCTTCTTAAAAATTAGCTTTTTAAAAAAATTTATTTTATTACATTTTATCTAGGAAAAATTATATTAAGATATCCGAAAGTCACAACCCCAAATTATTTATATTTTTTGACATAAAATAACTTTTTTTTAGGTTTGTTGCAATAAACATAACAATTATTTATTTTTAATATATCAAATTAATAATATATATGTGCTTTAATATACTGAAATAGATCAATCTAATTTACTGATTTTGATTACTTAAATATTACTCACATTTAAAAAAAAAAAAAGATTTTATGTTGGATCAGGCAGCAATCTAACCCGGAGTTTATTTAAAAATGAATTTTTGTTATTTTCATTTTTTATTTTTAATTAATTCATATACATAAAGTATTTGTATGTGTATAATACACACATGAAATATATATTCTATATATAATATATATAATATTTATATAACATGGTATCAGAAAGTATATATTAAATCATAAGACAAAAAAAAAATTGTGTCCAAGCTATAAATAATCTTGATTTGGGACTTTGAGGTACACAAATATAATTTTGTCTTTTATTTATTAATTAAATAAAATTATGTAAAAGACATGATTTATAAAATGTAAAAATATTAAGATTTAAACCTAATAAGTAATCCCTTAAACCCAACAACAAGTATGAAATAATTTTTTAAAAAAGTAATCTCAATTTGGAAATAATAAAAGTGAATAAATATTCATTTAAGTGCTCTCAATTTGAAATTTTGCAAAAAAATTAAAATTATTTAAAATGCTAAAAATATAAAAAATGTAAAATATACATCTTTAAAATAATTTAATTATAAATGCAAAACATATATTTAAGATAAATTACATTTTAAATTTATAAAAATAAAAAATATATATTAAATCAGAAAAAAAAAAGTTAATTGAACATATTATAAAAATTTTACAATTCTGTTTATTTATTAATATTTAATAATTAGTTTGAGCATGTAATTGACAATTATTATAATTTTGATTTATTTATAAATAATGAGACTTTATCATCATTAAACATTTTCCTTTTTTTTTTTGAAAATTAGAAAGAATCAACATATTTTATAATATTATGATATGATCCATTTTTATTTTTGAATTTAATTCATTTCATAAATTTGATAAATCTATCAAATCTATATTTCTCATTATTGATTTGTTTTCTTATTATTCTTCAAAAAAAAAAAATGAAGCTACCTCATGAAACAATAAAAAATATTCATTATAAAAAAAAGTAAATATTTATCATTATGTAATAAAAGTACCAATTTTTTAGGGAAAATTATGTTTGATTACCTCAAAACAATATATATATATATATATATATATATATATATATTAATTTATTTATTATATATTTATTTATTTATTTATAGTTTGATCTCTATTTTTAAAATTTTTAATAAAAAAGGGTACCATATATATAATAGTGTAAAATTTTTTTACAAAAATTAACATTTTCGAAAAATATTTATTAAAAATACAATTAACATAACATATATATTTATTAAAAACTATATATACATGTATAACTATGTCTATATATGTAATATATGGATATCATTATTATTATACTATTATATGTTACTATATATTTATTAATAATATATGGATATCATTATTAAAAACTATACATCAAATGATATCTATTAAAAACTAATAATATATAACATCATTTATAAAACATTAAAATAAAGATATTATATATTTACATATATATATATTTTGTTTTTAATATATATCATTACACGTGTCTATATAAATACTATTTAAAATATATATTATATATTAATATATAACTATATATTAATATATAGTAATAAAATTTTCAAAAACACACACACACACATGTGTGTGTGTGTGTTAGAATAAAATTTTCAAAAACAATGTTATTGTTATTTTTATAAAAGTGTATTTATAAATAAACATATTATTAAATTTAAACATATGATGAGTCCAAAATGGAGCAATTAATCTTTATTAATAAATAATGTTCTTGTAATCAAAATTAAAACTTTATTAATTCACGATAAGAAAATGGAGCAATCAGAGAGGCAATGGCAAAAAAAGGCTGAGAACAAGAGTAAATTATAAACAAAGGAAACCAGTATCGCGCGTGTATGAGCGTGTAGATGTAGTAGAAGAAATGGATCACAATCAGAGAGACGAAAATTTTGATTAGGAGAAAGATAAAGTGTGCTTCTTCTTGAACGAGAAGATGAAAGTTTCAGGCACCCTTGAACTTCTTGGAAATGGAAGCCATGTACTTGCCCTGGTGAAAAGCCTGCTGCAGCTCAAGCTCGGATGGCTGCCTGGAACCATCACCAGCATAAGTCCCTGCTCCATAAGGGCTTCCACCCTTGACTCTCTCCATTTCAAACATGCCGGCGCCGAAGGTGTAACCGATTGGAACAAAGATCATTCCGTGGTGAACGAGTTGCGTGATCGCCGTCAGGCTGCGACGGCGAGGCAAGTTTTAAACGGCGAAGCACATATAAACAAGAAAAAAAAAAGAGAGGAATGGAGAAGACGATACGGAGTGGTCTCTTGTCCTCCGCCCTGCGATCCGGTGCTGAAAAAGATTCCGGCGGGCTTTCCCGCGAGCTGTTGGGTTCGCCACAAACCTCCGGTGGCATCCATAAAAGCTTTGAACTGGGCACACATCATGCCGAATCTGGTAGGGAAGCCGAACAGATAGCCATCGGCATCGGCTAGATCATTGGGAGAGATGGCTGGTATGCTACTCTTCTGCGGCGCACTCATCTTCACCAGCACCTCTTCTGGTAGAGTCTCAGGAACCTGCACGTTAAATGTCACAAGACGAGATCAACCGGGCTAGCTCGAATGATGAGTTACCTATTCGACTCACCTGCCATAGTTTAGCTTCCACTCCTTCAACACTTTCAGCACCTCTTTTTATCTCTTCTGCCAGTTTCTCCACATGGCCATACATGGAGTAGTACCTGCGTTGAAACAGCAAAATTAAGCCACCGAGCTATAGAACAATCAAGGAACATCACGAAGATACATCTGAGAGAGAGACGAGCAATTAAAAACTAGTTAGAAACAAAAATTCAAAAGTTTTAGACAGAGAATATGATGATCGACATGATCAACAACAAAATAACACAGAGAGTGATCCGTGATCATCTTTTCACGACGAATAATCAAGATCGACAACGATCACTAGCTGGAATCAGACGCGCGTAGCTTCCAACCGCTACAACTTGTGAATCACCGACGCAGAATGAGCAAGTTGAATTTGAACCTCTAACTGTTTAACATCCGTGGCATGCACGAGTACGTCATGGAATAAATCGACGGTGATTGCTTCCGAGTTGGACTCATCGTTCGGCTACGGACCAGGATGAGCGATAGCATCCATTATCCATCCACAGATCTTCGCGATGACGAGTTCAATTAACAACTGAGATCAATCATCGGCCGCATCCAGCAATAACGAACAGCAACACTGAGCGAGCAGGGGGACCTCGACTGACCTAGTTATTGCTGGTTCAAGCAACAAGCAGACCTTGGAATAATTCAACAATTGCTGCAACTAACTTAAGAATCATTGTTCGGCTACAGAGCAGAATACGCAGTAGCATTGATCCTCGCTTCGCAGATCGGAGCGATGATTGCAATTTGGTTGAACATTATTATTCATTAGTTGCCAGAGCCACCAGAAATGAGAGATTCAACAAGCAATCGAGGATCGCGAAAAATATTGAAAATGAAAGAGACGAACTGATTCATCACATGGATCAAGAGATCTAGTGGCAGTTTAACGACAAATCGAATTTCCATGCGTATCAGTCGATGAAAGATCGGAGATGAATAAGGAAATGCGAAATAAACTTACACGATGTACAGTTTGGTGGCCATTGGAGAGACGAAGGCGAAGCTGCTTTCCGGTTGGTAGTGTCTGCTTTTCTTTTATCTCCGAGTGGTCGGTGGTTGGTAGGCTTCTGTTTTCCACTGCTAGCAGACGCGTACAGCTTGAACCTTGGGAGGACTCGAGAATAAATACTCTCATATTTTATTATTTTTCTTTTTTTTTAATGACACCATAATTTTATAAATAAAACCTTAACGTGATTATTAATTATCACATTTATATAACTCACAGTTTAATGATTAAAATAGACTATATTTTGTAAACATGTAAAAAAATATTTATATTATTATTTATTATTATTTTATTTCATAAAATAATATAATGCACTTGAAATATTCAAACTATTAAAAATTAAAATTTCAATAATTTTAAATCTTAAATATATTTGATAAAAAAATGTTAGAAATTGAAAATTTAAAAATTTTAGTGAAAAAATATTGAACATATTAAGTAGATAGAGATATATTTAATGTTGAAGACTGAAATTTTTCAACAATTTTTTTTAATTACCATTTTATTCTTTTTTTTTCTTTTTTTTTTTTTTTTTTAATTTTCTCATTCATTCTAAGGTTCAGTTTGTGAATTTGTCTTCTACTCCTCTTTTCTCCGGCACCATAAATCCTAGCCTTCTTTCATGATTAATTTAAGAAAGAAAATTATAAATCAACTAGTTGTTCATTAATTTTTATTTTTATATTAAAAATTTAGACAGTTTTAAAAATTTTAGATTTTATTAGTTATTTTTTAAAATTTTTATTTCTTTTTTGGATTTATGATTTATTCATGGATGTGTTTTTAGGGATTTTATTTTTTATAATAATTAATAATTGTAGTGAACAAAAATTTCATTAGAAATTCTTTTATGTTTGATAATATGTAATGCAATAATAATAAGAGTAAATATGTAAAATATATTATTTTCATCATTCAGGATTTATAGTTATCAAACAATATATTTATCTTTAGTATTCAATTAACATTAATTTATCAAACAGTTTTTTAATACAAATTCAATACTAATAAAATTCAGTATTTATTTTTCAGCACTTAATTTTTTCAGTTTTATCAAAAAGAACCTAATATGATATGTTTTCTAGTATATATCATTTTCTTATTATTTATTATTTTGTTTAATTCTTCTCTTTTTATTAATTTATTTAAAATATTTATTTTGTTTCGTATTTTATAATTATTTCATAATGCATTATCCAATCATAAACTTAAATTTATTTCATATGAATATTTGATTGTTATTGAAAACATACACAAATTATTTTATTGTTATTATTGTGAATAATACGATAAATTGTGACATATCAAATATCTATAAATATTAATTTTAAATTCTATAAATTAATGAAAATATAAATTTTATAACTTTTTCATGACACTTGTTCTATATATATATAGAGTTAGTAATTTATAAAAGACTTAATTTTTATTATTTTATCAATTTATCAAATTTATCAAATTTATCATATATACAAAAATGAATGATGCTACATTACTTGTAATGTATCTACATTATGATCAGATACATGTTGTATTCAAAGTAGCTAAGGGGAGAGATTTATTGAGCCTCTGGGAAATACTCTTAGTTAAAGTTAGTAAAAGTGGATAGCTAAAACAGATAACATTGTCAGAGCAGCTCCAATAGTGCTATCTAAAATATCTACTAAAAATAAATTAAAATATTATATTATCTGTTTTAACTAACCAATTTTTCAAACTAACTCCAACAGCATTATCTATTTTAACTATCTACTTCAACTAATTTTAATAATTTTCAATAATAAAATCTAAAATAATATATAGTATGATATATCATCACCATACTGATGACATCACGTATTGATATGTTAAGCCATGTCATCAAAATTTTAATTTTTTTATTTTTTTTAATAACAATCTTATTCACAACAATAATGAAATAAAAAATTTTAAATTTGAGCCAAGAGTAACAATATGTCTTGTTTTTTGTGCTATACATATTTATGTAAAAAAAAATATTTGTTAGGTTATTTAATATTAATGTACGTGGTTAGGATACATTCGAGAAAATATTTTTAAATTAACTAAAGTGGAAATAGCTAGTGTCTTTGCCGTAACTATAAGAGCATCTCCAACAATGTTATCTAAAATAGCTACTTAAACAATATTATAATATTAATTATCTATTTTATCTACTCAATTTTTTAAGTTAACTCCAATAAAACTATCTATTTTAGCTAATAACTTCAACTAACTATAACTAACATAAAAAAAAAAGATTTAAAATAATATATAAAATACCACATCATCACCATAATGCCATATTGATTAAATTCAAAAATTTTTAAATTTGAAATTTGACACTAATTTTTAAATGGTCATTTATATTACTTGTACCATTATTTACATACACTAACACAATCACACACACATACACAATCACACACACACAAACACACACTACTGATGTATAATTTTTAAATTAAGGATAGATCCATCATAAATACTTAAAAAAACTATAAAATTATTTGAGCTAGATTGAAAACTCAAATTTTTGTTTACGAAAAATATTAAGCCACGTCATCAAAATTTTAATTTTTTTATTTTTTTTAATAACGATCTTATCTACAACAATCATGAAATAAAAAATTTTAAAATTCGAACCAATAGTTGCAATATGTTTTATTTTTTGTGCTATACATATTTATGCAAAAAAAAATATTTATTAGGTTATTTAATGTTTAGTGTACATGGTTAGGATAAATTTAAGAAAATATTTTTAAAATAAATAAAATGGAAATAGCTAGCAACTTTGCCATAGCTAGAAATAGTCAGTCAGATGGTGCCAATGGGAAATAGCTAGCATGATAACTAGTCTCTCGGAGACAAATTTTAAGGATCGTCTATGTAAAATAGCTAAAATAGAAGGTTTAGCTAGCCTCTTGGAGATGCTCTAAATAGCCAGCTGGGTGGTGCCAATGGGAAATACCTAGCCAGGTGGTACTAATGGGAAATAGCCAGCGTGACAACTAGCCTCTTGGGGATAAAAATTAAGGGTCAGCTATGTAAAATAGCTAAAAGGGAAGGTTTAGCTAGCCTTTTCGAGGTGCCATTGGACTAATTTTGAAAAAGTGGTTAGCTAAAGTAGATAACATAATAATTTCATATATTTTGAGTAACTATTTTAGATAGTATTGTTGGAGATGCTCAATTTAAAAGAACTTAGTCTAACGACAATTTTCATCATATCCCTCCCTCTCCTCTTATTACCACTTATAAGTGAGTACTGCGGCAAGTAGACTAGTCCTCTCCCACTCATCGGACACATGAAATATAGTTTCGATTATCATAATAAATAAAAAATATAAAAAAATTAGAGGTTAACACACTCACGTGTGCAAGGAAGGTGCCTATACATTGATACTATGCTAATTATTGAGTGGGAAAGTATTATAAATTAATGATATATATATATAATATAATGATGAAAAAAATGAAAAATTACAATAAGAAATTAGCAGAGACAAAATTTATTATTCAAAATTCATAAAAAGTTATAAAAGATTTAAATCTAAAATAAATATATTATATAAAAAAATTCATTAAAATCATATAAAAGTGTAACTATGTTATGAAAAAAAAAAAAACTAGATGCTTATGAATCATTCAATACACATATTAAATATTTATTAAATATTATATATATCATCAAAAATATATCTTTTAAATTAATTTTTTTTTGGGGAATGATAATTAGCTTGGAATTGGATTAGTTTTTTTAATTTTTTGAAATAAAGAATGAAAATAAAATTCGAATTAAGGAATATTTTATCTTAACAATATCATCACGTACATTGTACAAATATTGGTGATTTAGTCTTCGAGTAGTTCCCAAGGCCGAGGTTTAAGCGGGCGTGGACTGTGGGGTAGCTGGAGGAACCGGCGGAAAACACAGCTTCTGGGATTGGGTCGACCATGGCGGCGAGGGCAACAGTGGCTGCTTTATCCCGATCCCCCCTGGGAACGCCTTCTGGTTGGTTTCGACGTGCGCTATCCACAAGTTCAGCTCCGTTCGTCATTCCTCCCCCTACTGATGGTTTTGTTTCGGCTCGGGAGCAGGCAGAGCCCAACACGAACCTCTTCGTCTCCGGTAACTCAGCCTCCTCCTCCTCGTACTCCTCCATTCAATCGATCATTTATTAGTTCACTTCGTTTTTGGTCTAGAAGCAAAATATTAGTTTTCATAATCGAGGAAAGTATTGTTTCTCTTGTCCTGCTACTGCAATTGCTTCCGTTCTCGCTTCCAAGATGAAGCTCGACACTGAGAGTGAGTTTCGGATCTGGATAAGTCGAATTAGGAAATCTCTAATAAATTTACGAATAATCGAGCGTGAGAAGGAACTGGCCAAGGATACCACTGTCGGGCCTAGTAGTGGATTCGTGAGGACTGTATTGTCACGTGAGCTGCACGGAGACGGAGCATTTTCCAGTAGTTAGAAACTAGCCAAAACCAGAGGCGCTCCATGAAATTGCCCATGAATGAGCTGCGCCATGTGAAATGGGGCAGAGGAACTTGATCCTGCTGAAACTGGGAGTGCTGTTCACTCAAGTGTTGGTGTGTGCCTTGTCACAGTTTCATCATTTTATTTTTCAAAATTCAATATTATTTTGGCTCAATTATTAGCTTCATTCTTCAGCATCATCATCACTATCTCTAAAACTAATAGGATATTTTAAAGAATCATTATCATATCTAATTATCTTATCATCAGAGGTGTCATTTGGCCCGAATTCACCTAAATATGTAGGCTTAGTCTGGCCACCATGTTGTGTTGGACACGGCATGGCTTGTCCCTCTGGGATATGTCATGCTAGCATGGCCTGATGTCTCGATCGAGGCATTTTTCATGTCGAGCCATGCTGGGTCGGATCTTTCTTGGATAAAAATCAATATGACTTGGTTAGTTGACCTATTGCTAACCCCAGGCTAGCTTGGGCTAGCCATCACATGCAGCATAATTGGAGATGTCAAGTGGGCTGGGTGACCCAGGCACGCCATGAGGATCGGCTTGAAATAGCAATGTCATGACCAACACAACATGATCTAGAATTGTGTATGTTCTATGGTCATCTTGGCTCATGGAACTCGTGTCTTGTGTTGTGCTAGGTATGACACGCATGTCATGAACATAGACATGACATGTGAAATACTTGCATGATTGATTTATAAAAAATTAGCTGTGCTACCTAAATATAAAACACAATTTGCTTTGTTAGTAGGTCTTTTTTTGGCCGTTCGAGCCCCCCAAGTCCTGACATATAAAACAAAAGATTATGGGTATTGTCTGTCATTGGCTTATAAGAAAAAAAATAAAAAATTGAATTATATGAACCATCTAGTTGATTTCAATGGCTTTTAGGCAGAAATTCAATGGTTGTTGGAAATTTATTTAATTTTTAATTGAAAAAACAATGTTTTTTTAATAAAAAAAAATTTTATATAAATATTGAAACTTAAATTTTAGCTTTTTATAGTTACTCTATAAAATTTTCTCTGCTCCTCTCTTCTTATTGCTCTAAAAAATATAATGCCTCTTTTTTAAGTAAACCTTTTGTAAATTAGTTATTAGTTATTTTTATTTTACATAGTGGAGCATGACTAGTAATATAGCATTTCTTGACGATCAATATCCAAATATGAGAATATGAAGGGTAGTGCAAGTGCAACATTCAAATTGCTTATTGCAAAAAAAAAATTAAGGTATACATTATAATTTATTATCATGTTTATTGTAATTATTATTTTATTTAGAATCATAAATTATTAAATTAGTAAAAAACTATAGTAAAAGTATAAAACAATCAAAAATAATATTTAATGAATTTAATTAAAATGAATGTTTTTGATATTGATAATAATGATAACCTGACTAAAATATTGAAGATAGACTAAAATTAAGTTTTATTCTATGATATTAATCAATTTGTTTAAATAATTTAAAATATTCAAATTTCAATAGTCTAGATATATTTTAATATAATTTAAAATAAAAATGATAGTGATGTTGAAAAAAATATAATATAATATATATATTGTAAAAAATATACATGTAAGAATATTAGTGACACTAATTATTTTAAGAGACACGTCGATTAATATATCAAAAAATATGATATATTAGATCACAGATAAATTCAACTTAGTGGTGAAGTTTTTGAAATTGAATGAATTTTATGTTCATTGATTTTATTTATTTATTATAATGAATTTATGAGAAAATACATGACTAAATTAATTAATATCATGAGTATTCTAATTAAATTTTTGGAAAATTTTAGAGTAGTAAATATTATTTAGACTTATTTTCAATTTGCTTATTTTAAAATTTTTAGGTCCACAAATAAGAAAGATATGATAAGGCATCTTAAATTAGAAAAATACTTAGTAATTAATAAACTTAGGAAAAAATAATGTAGTAGATTTTGTAATATTTGATATCTTAACTAGTTATAATATTGTATTATTCACATATCTCATTGTTAATTATTTTGATTTAAAATAAAAATTAAATAATCTTTTTTTGGATTTTTTAGATTTTCTCTTTTCATGATAATCCTATCATATATAAATGTATTTCAAAGATTTTTAAGAAAAATGATATTCAAAATAAAATTTAGTATTATATTTGAAATATTTTAAATAATGATGTCGACATAGAGATGTAAAATGAGCTATTCAATGCCAGCATGATCTATTTTTTCTTCGCATGATTATGCCATAGTGTCGTGCCGTGTCGTGCATGACATGGTTAGAATCACATGTTATGCTAGACACGGCATGTCACGTGGTCCATTAGCCCAATGTGGCATGGTAGTGTCAATCGTGTCGTGGGTAGAAAAATGACCATGTGGCCGATCAATTACAGTCGGCCACATGGTCATATTTTTTTAATAAATCAGCCCATGATGGAGTGGTTGAATTAATAAAAAATAAAATAAAATAGCTCGAATGACTGTGTTGTCGGGCCAGACGCATGGGTCATGTCGGCCCAACATGACACGAACCATGCCAATGGAAGCTCGGCCTAGCCCGAGACATATTTCTATATCGTGTCGTATTAGGCTAGGTACTGTTGAACTGGGTCAACCTATGGGATAGCCTGTCTGTTTGATACCTCTATGTTGACATTAATATATTTGTTAAAATTATTAAAGATGAATTATTAATTATTATTTTTTATGTTAGTCATATTTATTACGTAATTAACCTAATAATATAAATGAGAAATAAAATTATTTTTTTCATATTAGAAAAGATGATAAATTTATTAAAATATCTTAAGATATCTAGTAAATAACATGAGTTTTACACTATATGTTTGTTAGTAGACATAAATAAAAATTTTAAATTGATGAGAGACACTATTAAAATATATGTACATGATGTTAGAGTTATTTATTGATTATCAACATATAATATTTAATTGTATTTAAATGTAAAAGTAACAAATTTATTATCTATAATTTATACTAGAAGATAAATTTTATTTTTAAAATTTTTAAATTTTTATTATGATATGATAAATATGTATTTGTTTGTATACATTTCAACTATTTGTATTGTACTTTGGTGATTATATAGTATTAATAATATATTTAGCATATATCAGGGACACTATCATATTAGTATTATAGTTGTTTATTTTATCTCTTTATTATTTGAATATTTGTATGGATCTCAGAGTTAAAATATAATAAATGGAAAATATATTAAGATACATATTCATCTATGTGAAAATAAACCAAATAAATTAATCTGAAAATTTGATTAATAAAAAATTAATTTATATGTTTATATTTTATGCAATTATATATAATAGTTATAGTGAGATCTTGAGTATAGATATAAGTATTGTATTTGGATATATTTTTTTATTCAATTAGCAAGGGACAAATGATGAGCTAATCCATCTCATAGGAGTGACTATTTTGGTATTTTAGTATTAATTACTATTTTATCATATCATATGATGATATTCAAAATTTTAATATATTGAGTTGGTAAAAATTATATGAATTTATTTATTTTGTATTTTTTAAAATGTCACATGATATATTGAGTTTTGTATTATTTAAAATGTCACAAATTGAATAGTGATTATCTTATTTGTAATGTCTTATATTTTATCTGTTTTATTTTGAGGATGTTTTCTATTTTTTTTAATTAATTTTTTTTTTTAATTTCATTTTTAAATTTTACATAAAATTTTTTATTCGGTAATTAAATACTAACTCGTGACAATCCATGGGTCATGGCCCACGACCATGCTTTATAGTCCACAAGCCCACTAGGCCTTAATGGCAACGCCTTTAAAATATTCAACCATTTGTCAAACATTAGGACCTGGCTGTCCAAGGCCAACTGGCCCGACCAGGGCATCCCAGTGCCAAGCTAGTCTTGTGCCATTGTATGTCTGATCTGACATGACTCAGCACGACTAGCACATTGATTCTTAAAGCCGTGGTGGGCTGACATGAAGTTTGGTCATATTAGCATGACATGGTGGCCCAATTGGGCCACTCATAGTTATTAAAGATGTGCTTGGGGTGTGCTTAAATCTCAAGCACCAAGAAGCAGTGGCAAAAGCACTTCGCCTGAGGTGAGTGCGACCATTTTTGAAAGGTGCTGGATTCGCCAGAAAATGGTGAACCTCGCTTGTTGCCTCATCGAACAAGCAGGCTGAAGCAAATCATTCTTTTAATGAGTTGACGTAGCTCATTCCAAGAATGAGATAACACAGCTTGTTCCAAGAATGAGCTTTGACAATTAGTTCATGTGCGTACACACACACGTACATTCATATATTTATATGTATATACATATGCATTAATATTTATTTACATCTATAAGCTTACATATATCTTTATATAGGCATGCATATAAATATGTATATATAAATATGTATATATTATACATACATACATACGCACATATGTATGCATATATACACATATATGTATGTGTGTGTGTATATATATAGATATGCTCACATATATATATATGTATCTATATGTAAAAATTATAGATAATATTTTGTGAAATAATATATATATATATATTTATAATTTTTATATATATTAGGTTGAATGTCTTTAAAAAAACTTGTGTTTTAATTTTATTTTGTGTTTGATGGTTCCAAAAGGATTTTGCACTTCTGTGTATCTTGTGTCTCAAATAATTATAAAATTTTTTCTTGGATTATGCCAGCATGTCATAGCTTGTTTGATACTCCTAAGTACAATTGGCTGCAACTAATAGGCTGATAGGGTGACTTGGGTTAGTTGGCTAGCCACGATTGCTATTTTTATAAACATTATTATAAAAATAGGCACATAATTGCACATGCCTATTTTATAAGAGCACTAGTATGACAAGTGCGTGTCAAGCTTTCACCATGCCTATTATGTTGAGGTCTTGTGGATCGTGCTTGGTAACATATGAGGCTCATCCCGCACAGACCTAGCATGGCATGATCCATGCCATGTGTCGGCATGTGGTAGGTCCAGACATGACTCAGGACTATGTTGTTCTTCAGATCGGGCTCAGGCATGCCAACTCAATTGACACCTATATTTATCATCATCTCCACTAGTTTTGATGTCAATTGATTCTTCATCTTCATCTACTAACTATAGTGTCTTTTTTCTTTTATTTATCAAAAACAAGATAATAGTTATATATATATATATATATATGTATGTATTAGATTATATGGTTTATTAGATTGAAAATTAAGTGTATGTTAACTTATATGTTACGTGTTTAGAGTAAATAATAAAAATAATGAAAACAATCTCTTCCCTTAGTTTTTTTTGTTGATGTAATTTCTTTTGTTTTCTTCAAATTTTTTGTGGCTTTGTGCATTTTCATTTCATCCTCTCTTAAAAAGATTAGATTAATCTCAATATCATCTTCGTCAATCCTCAATATGTATTTGTTTGCTTGATTTTAATTATCTTTCTCACCAAGCTAGTCATCATTTGATGATACCTTTTGAAATTAACCTGGACTAAAAGCTAAGGACAAACCTAAAAATTATTAAAATTAAAACTCAAGCCCACATAAATTTAATCTCAAAACTTGAAAGAATGATCCAATACATAGTTATTGATATATATAAAATTAAGGTGCATATTTTTATTGAGTCTTAAGGCGTAAGACATAATTAAGGTGCATATTTTTTTTTTGAAATGTACTCAACCTAATAAATATAAAATATTATTTATAATTTTTATATATGCATACACACACACACATCTGCATGTATATATGTATATACCATATATACATACATACATATATATATATATATATATGTTCAAATATATATACATGTGTGTTTAGTGTATACATATATATGCATGCATATAGATGTAAATAAGTATGCATGTATAATATATATATATATATATATATATATAAATTATATATAAATATATGAATGTGTATTTGTAGATATATGCACACGAACTAGTTGTCCAAGTTAGTTCTAAGAACGAGTTGCTTGAGCTCGTTCCAACAATGAGCTGCTTAGCTCATTTGATGACTCTAAACATATCTTTTTTTGGGGTCTCCAGTGCCTTTTGTAAATGGTCGTGCTCGAGGCACATCTCTGAATTTCCTTTTATAATTATGTTCCAATCTTGGTCAAGTAGGTGTTAATCAACATCCTCTATAAGACGTATTTAAAACTTCATTGGTTCATATAAATGGTGAAATGCTTGGTAATGAGATAATAAATGGCATGATCTTTATCAACAATTCATTTTATAAATGGTTATGTATTTGATGTATTTTTATTATGCACTTTTAGGGTGTCTATAGGATAAATGTGCCATAATCAAATATGTATATTTTTGTTTGTTATTATTTTACAATAAATATAAGGGACTTGCTTTTTGATGCGCAAGGCTTTACTTTTATTGCGCATGGATAAGTAATAAATTGAATACTAGAATTGTAATATTCTTGAATTTATTTAAGGTGTTCTTGAATCTTTTGAAGGCTCCCATGGCGTTGCATATCATAGATTTCTATGCAATATATTGAAAATAATCTCATAAAAACATAATAACTAGCTCACACATAGTAGTTGCTATATAGGTGTTTCTAATTCTGTATATATAATGGTGAGAAATAATTAAGGTGCTTATAGATTGGGTGATCATATCATAAATGTAAAATAAATAAAAAATAAATAAATATCACAACATCTATTTCAAGTTGGTACTTAAAGATTCAAAAAATTTACCTTCGAGAAAAAGTGCGCGACATAAAAAATCTTAATTTCTTGAATCCCAAGATGTTCTTTATCATTAAATGAATATCAAATATTGTAGAATATTTATATATTTATGTATGTGCAGGGGTGTAACCGATCCGAGACGAGCCGAGTATTAGGTCGGCTCGGCTCGGCTCGGCTCGGCTCGATTTTAAAGGAGTAGGCTCGAGCTTGTTCACGAGCCTGTTTACGAGCTGACGAGTCGAGCTTGAGGGTGCTCGGGCTCGGCTCATTTAACTTACGAGCCTGTTCACGAGTTTGGTTCACGAGTTTGTTCATAAGCTTGGTTAACGAGCTTACTCACAAGCCTATTCATGAGCCTGTTCACGAGCCTATTTATGAGTTGACGAGCTGAGTTTAAGGGTGCTCGGGCTCGGCTCGTTTAACTTACGAGCCTCAAAATGATGTTTGGGAATTAAAGAAAATGTTTATCTAAAATAACCAACATACAACTAAATTAAAAAGATAAGATAATAAAAGTTCAATTAACTTGATTGAAGTTCAAGAGTTAAAATATTTATCATATTCATTTGTAGGAAAAATTTATTGTGCATCAAGCTTTCTTCATGTTCACGAGCTTGGTTCACGAGCCTGTTCACGAGTTTGGTTCACGAGCTTGTTCACAAGCCTGGTTAACGATCTTGCTCATGAGCATATTCACGAGCCTGTTTACGAGCTGACGAGCCAAGTTTGAGGGTGCTCGGGCTCGGCTCATTTAACTTACGAGCCTCAAAATGATGTTCGGGCTTGACTCGTTTAACTTAATAAACAAGTTCGAGCGAGTTTCTAACTAGCCGAACACTGAGTAGCCCGCGAGTAGCTCGGCTCGGTTACAGCCCTAAGTATGCGAAGATCTATATGAAAATGTGTGGGCCATAAAAAATTTTAATAATGACGGACTATATTAATTGCATATGATTTATTTAGTGTAATAATAATTAAATGATTTTTTATTTATAATTAGGTTAAACATAGAGCCACATCAGATAAAAGATTAATACTAAACCCAATATGAGTATGTGTTAGAGTGTAACCTAGAAGATCATATTTTTTTTTTGTGATAATGCAATATGAGTCTTCAAATAATCTTCGTTTGAATTTACGATTGAAATTATTTATTGAGTTAATTAATTTTTAACTCATCTCATATCAGAAGAATATTGCGCGCATATATATAATTAAGAAAATAAACATGCTATTTAAACTCTTCTAATAAGCAAAAATAATCTATTATACATGTGTGTAGACCAAATAATTAATTATGAAAAAATATCATAAATCAAGTTCATAGTGATTCTTTAAGCCTATATAAGGTCTTATATCATCTGCAAATTTGATTTTGAAGGTATATCTCTGCTCGAAAATTGAGTCACCATGCCATATATACTTTTTTTTCTTCTTAAAATCACTTTAAAAATATTCACTTCTAATTAATGTATTGTCTATCAGTGAGAAGTTATAAGAGTTATGAGTATTTGAATTGAATTTATCTAATTAAAGCATTAATATTAATAAAGAAAATAAAAAGATAAAAGATATTATCTCTCTTAATTGAGTTTATCTTTTTTTTTAACTCAGTTCAAAAGTATTTGAATTGAGTTCATCTTTTAATATGATCTGATCTGATGGCATCCTAGATGAGATATTAATTAAGAATAAAATTTGGGTGTTCCAGTATCATCGAATAGTTGTAATAAAAGATAAAAGATATAGATGAAGAAGAAAGACATGCATATGATAAATTATGTGGGATTTGTGTCACATTTAAATTTTTAATTTTTTTTATAGAGTAATTAGAAAATCAAAATTAGAAAGATGAGCTACTTGATCTCTTAATTTGTTTGAAGATTTTTTCTTTTTTAAGTTTTGAATATGTTCAACACGTTCTTTTATTCTAGAATAAATATGAAGTCTTAGGTGGCTAAGTCTTTTAGCTTTCAATTTATCTGGCGTCGAGACTAGGATGAACACTAGAGTTACTGCCTCATATGGGTCGGGGAAAATCCTATTTTCACTGGAAGTATCATTATTTCAATCAAAATTTGAATTAATTTATTTTAT
This sequence comes from Sapria himalayana, assembly GCA_029783825.1. Lineage (NCBI taxonomy): Eukaryota > Viridiplantae > Streptophyta > Magnoliopsida > Malpighiales > Rafflesiaceae > Sapria > Sapria himalayana. The sequence goes on from JAREIK010003317.1 coordinate 545,544, forward strand.
ATTTGTTAGTATATATGATACTCTGAGAAAAGAGTAATCATAATGTAGTCCAACAAGTTAGAAATACTCAATGAGTGATAATCTTTTCTAGTTGAAGATTCGAGGGATATTCTAAGTAGAATAAAATGTGTTTTTAAATATTCTAAGAGGCTAACAGAATAATTTTTTATAGGATATAAGACATGAAAAATCACGAGTCAGAAAATAAATGAAGAAGATATTAAGTTGATCTGGTAGTTGGCGATTGAAATCTCATCTTTCAAAAATAGGAAAGAACATTTTTATTATGGAATGATATTTCAGTCATTTCAACTAAATGCTTATTTTATATCTTTGTAATATTAGACTATGGCGGTATACATGCACAATATATCTGATGGATAATCTCATGATTCTATATATTAGTTTTAAAATTATTAAGTTTATATTCTAAAGAATTATTTTTTAAAATAAATTTGATATTTTTATTAAATTAATTTTTAATTATTTTATGTAATAATTGAAAATTAAATAAAATTATATAATAATTAATGAAACTAACAAAAATATCAAGTCATTTGAGTCTCAATTTTATTAGGTCGCCAATTTTTAAATAAATCAGATTGATTAAATTTATAATCATAAAATTATGATGAATATGATATGAAAAATTGACATGTTTTTAAATCTCACTTACCTCAATTTAATGTAGAGATATATTATATATTGAGATGCAAAATTTTGAGTTTGGCCAAAAATAAATAAATAATATATTAATGACACAAAAGTAATTGGTAGGTATCCCACTAGTAAAAAAAAGGATGTGCATGGTCTAAGAAATTCATCTCTGAAGTTTTTGATTATGTAAAATATAATCAATAAGAAAAAAAAATGATATTAGTATTGAATTATTTAGCGAGATAAGTCACAAAAAATAAATTATCTGGATGTTATATAATAAAGAAAACTCAATATAAAAATAAAATAACAAGATCAATATCTTCATAACTAAATATTTTTGATATTTTGTTATTTGTTGTAATAAAATTTAAAGAGTAAATAGAATATTATAAGTAATGAATGTTATATCACTTATATGTGAGATTGTTGTTTGTTTCTTAATCAATTATGTAGAAATTAGGAGTTAAAAAGAATAATAAGAGTTTTATTATAATTATACGAAGGTTGAGAAATTTTTGTTGTTATCTTTTGAGAAACTTTGAATATTTCTACAATGCATATAATATATGAAAATTTTCAACCTCTACAAGAACTTTATATTTCTAAATACGTTTGATAAAAAAAAGTTGGGAGCTGAAAATTTAAAATTTTAAGTGAAAATTCATTAAAAATTTTAAGCTGGTAGAGATCTACTTAATGTCGAAGGTTGAAAATTTTTAATAATTTTTTTTTAATTATCATTTTGTTCTTTTATTTATTTATTTTTTATTTACTCGACAGTTTAATTTGTAAATTTATTTTCTCCTTCTTTCTCCGTCACCATAAACTATAATCCTGATCATCTTTCATGATTAATTTAAGAGAGGAAATAGTAAATCAACTAGTTGTTCATTAATTTTTTGTTATTATATTAAAAATTTGGATAGTCTTAAAGAATTTAGATTTTATTAGTTATTTTTTAAATTATTTTTATTTTTTTTTTGAATTTATAATTTATTTATGAATATGTTTTTAGGGATTGTATTTTTTTAATAATTAATAATTATAGTAAAAAAAATTATTATAAATTATATTTATATTGGATAATATGCAATACAATAATAATAAGGGTAAATATGTAAAATGCAACATTTTCAGTATTTAGCATTTATAGCTATCAAACAATATATTTATATTCAGTATTCAATTAATAATAATAATTTATCAAACAGTTTTTCAATATAAATTCAACACTTATAAAATTTAGTCTTTATTTTTCGGCACTTATTTTTTGGTATTTAATTTTTTCAGTTTTATCAAATGGACCATAACTTGGAATTTATGAAAAATAAATCAAAAAACATCCAAAACTCAATATTAAAAAGGTAGCAAATGAATTGTGTCGGGCTAGAGTATTTGCCTTGCATGCCGCAAGGCGTGTAGCATATCAGATGGGCCCTGTTGGGCCGCTTCTTTTAGAGGTATGTCGGCATGACTTTGATCGTTTCCAATCTCTATATATGTAATAAAGTCAATTAGAGAAGTCATATCAGATGAGTAGTAATTCATACCCAACTCAATTGGAATATTTATTGGAACACATCTCAAAAGACTATTCCATGGGATTATCAATTTTTAATTTATCATCTCTCATAATAAGTATGTAATTAATGTATATAATCTGTAGAATTATTGTATTCTAAGCTTATCTGAAAAAATAAAGAAAATTTGTAATACACTTGTGTGACTCAAAAGAGATAGTTATTAGTAATAATCTATAAATTTAGTTTGGCTCTATTGCTCGAAACCTAGGTGATTGTTCTATATACACATTTTCTTCAAGATCATTATGCAGAATACTGTTATTTATGCCTAGTCGACATATTCTTCATATGTGAGATGCTGTGGGCAATATGAGAATTATCATAAATTCTGATAATTTATATCAAATATTTGAGAACTCCGAAGCAATTAAATGATTTTGAATTTTGTACTGAATGGAGTGACAATCAATTTCAATATATTTTGTTTGCTCGTGGAACACATGGATGACAGTAATGTAGAGGTGTCAACTGGGCTGCCCCGGTCTGGCAAGAGGCATGGTACGATACGCCCGTGCCTGGGCCGGCACGGCACGAGAATTTTCGTGCCCGTGCTCCTGCTCGTGCTCGTGCTGTGCCGATCCACAGCACCAACCATGCCGTGCCGTGCCGAGGCTAACCGGGCCTCGTGCATGGCCCTGCACGGTACCTTGGCATGAGCCGAGTTATTTCAATTTTTTAAAAAATTAGGGTTTCAGCATTGTGGTGGCGTGACGGCGTGCGCCGAAATCCTAATTTTTATTAAAAATTAGCGGTTCTGCTCGACCGAGCCGAACTCAGCGGATTCGTGTCGTTGGCCATTGCCTGGCAGACCTCCGCAGAACCGTGCCTGGCTAGGCATGGTTAGAGGTGTCAAACGGGCCGGCCCGCACGGCACGGCCCGTGGGCACGGCGAGGCCGTGCCGTGCCCGGCCCGCTCGGGCACGGTTGGCTTGGACCTGGTCTCCTGGACCGGCTCAACCGGGGTCCGGGTCCCGGGAGCCAACAGGCAACACGCAACAGCCAAGCACGGGCACGGGCGCACGGCCCGTGCTTGGCACTTGGCAGATTATAAAAATTTTTTTTATTTTTAAATTTTTTTATTAAGTTTCTGTTTATCTTTATTTTAAGTTTATGTAATAAATAAAAAATAAAATTTTTTGTAAAAAATATTACATTTAAAATTAAATGTAAGTATGTAAAAAAAAATTAGAAAATTTATTTTTTTTTTCAATTAAGTTTAGCATATTTTAATATTATAATGTATTAATTAAATATTAAGATTTAAAGTTAATAAATTTTAAAATAATATTTAAATCTTAAATTAATAAATAAATACATTAAGTTAGTAAAAATTTTAATTAAAAAAAATTTAAACTACGCAAATAAAAATTATCATTCATGCTTTTGAAATCAATACTCCGAAAAAAAAAGTATAAGTTTCAACTTCAACACAACGTATAATACAAAGTACAAACAAAGCGTATAAATAAAAAAAAAATATCGAAAAAAAAGAGCAGATGAGCATCAATCGTCAAGCGGCATATAATGAGAATCATCAGCCGCAACATCAAGATCAGTATCATATGGATCATCATCATCGGCAATCAGCTCCTCCGCCATCGTAGTGGATGTGGATGCGACTGCAGTGTCTGTCATAGTCCCAGCTTCAGCACGATCACTGATGCTAAATCTCGATTCCTCCCAATCCTTCAAACATGCCAAAGCCTCAATCCATATCTGGACGTAATCTCGATCTCCTATCCGAAATCATGTTCACTGCAACAGAAAAAAGCAGACTCCGATGCTACGCTCGACACCGGAGGAGTCAGTAGATCCCGTGCCATCCTAGATAGCACGGGATAGGCGGACTCATATGATTTCCACCACTGTAATAAATCAAGATTCTTATTGTCAGAAGGTGATAGGATTGAGCAGTAATCGGTATCTAAGTACCGAGACAGCTCGCTCCTATGTGAAGGTCCACCCCTACGTTTCCCCCTCGCTAGGTTAATGGAATAAGCGTCATCTCCGAACAAGGTATCAGAGTCCGTACTCATAGTCTCAACACCACCACCACCATACCTAGTATCGTAGTATGTATATAGGTCTGTCAACTTCTCGTAAATGAATCCTTCAGGTGGCTCTTCCAGGTTCATGCACGAGGAAATGAAAGTCAGAGTGTTTTCAACCCCTTCCACCTTAGCCCTAGGGTCCATGCATGCTGCGAGGCAATAAAGAGATGGAATGGTGGACCAGTACTTCAGGTACTTGGTCTCCATCTCTGCAACCATATGGCTGAGCGTCGGGTCCGCTCGATACATCCTAAACATGCTACTAATGTTGCATATGCAACGGAGTGCAATGCAAGTGGTGGGCGTATAAACCGACGAACACATGTTCGTCGTGTCATAAAATATCTTCAGGAATTTCATAAATGAAATTCCTGAAACCCAGTCAGTGTCGTCAACAATAAGTTCGCCATTCTTACTATTGACATAGTCGGATATCACGTGTTCGTATCCAACATATGATTCCAACATCAGGTACGTGTAATTCCAACGATGTCTCACATTAGATTGGAATTTCTTCTTCTTAAGATTCGCAGACAAACAGAGATTACCAAACTCTTGTAGTCTGCGAGGAGTGCGAATATACTTGAGTGCATTGCGTATATTTTCCAACGCGGGGGAACACACCTTCATACCCGCTTGAACTATCAGGTTAATAACATGACACATGCATCTGACATGAAATATCTCTCCTAAAGGTGCGTCTCTAATATTCCTAACAAACATATTGATCGCTACTCCATTATTCGCAGCATTATCGAAAGTGACACTAAAAATTTTATTTTGAATTTTATATTCCCTAAATATTTTCATCATACACTCAAAAATGGCCGGGCCATCATGAGGATGAAGAATCTCTGTGAATCCTAATATTTTTTTATTTATTGTCCAGTTTGAATCGACATAATGACTAGTGATACATGCATAAGAAGAATCATCGTGACATGTCCATATATCGGACGTCACAGAGACCACTCCACTAAATGCCAAAAATTCCTTAATTATTTTTTGTTTTTCTAACTTATATATCTTTAGTATGTCACTCCTAGATGTGGACCTAGGAATCATACGATAGGATGGCTGAAAATAAGTCTGCATGATGCGCACTACCCTCGGATCTTCCGAAAATCTGATCGGAAGACCCATCAATGTGATGAGCCTGGCCATGCCGTCCCTACCCAACTCGCTGGAGTATACGAAGGGAGTAAACTTTGAGACTGAACTCGATCCAGTCTCAAAAAATGTAGTGCCAAGTTGGGTTTGCCTAGGATCTAACGGTCCATGTTTTTTGGAGCATATTTCAGCATGCCTCTTTAGGTGCCCAGTCCCACATGTACTCTTGCATGTTAAAAGTCGCATACAATATTTGCACTGTGTCATTTCATGTTCCTCACCCCTAACATCTAATTGTGTTATTATTTTAAAATGTGTCCAAACTATAGAAGTCCTCCTAGTTTTTTGTTTTTTAGAACTTTGGGCTGAGATGACAGGAGAAACCAAAGTTTCAGGAGCCACAGACGTTTGTGTAACACTAACATTTTTATTTTCAAAATTTAAATTTGTGTTAGGTGAATTTGTCATTTTTTATTTTTCATACTTTTTTCTAGAGAGAGAAGCTTTAGAGAGAGAAAATAAAAAAAATAAATTATATTACCCGGTAAAAGCAATGAGGTCACTCACGTGCAAGATGTACCGCAGGAAGCTTTGATGTTCAAAACTCAAGTTGAGTTTCACGAAAATCCAAGCCGAAATCAAAAACACGAGGGCCGAGAGAGAGAAGCACGGATTATGTGAGAGAGAGAAAATATAGAGAGGATTAATGTTTTTGAAAAACATAAATTTTATAGGGAGGGGGGTAGATTTTATAAGCTAATTAAAGTTTTTTTTTTAAAAAAAATTATTTTTTTATTATTTTTTTGAATTTTTTTATTATATTTAAGGGGCAGAATCACGAGGACCGTCGGATTCTGCCCCCTAGCCGTTGGAGTCGAATCCAAGAGCTGAAAATCGCTCAAATTTTGAAAATTTTTTTTCTTCCCGTTAGATATTTCGATTTTCTCGGTTTTCGGCAGAAAAGACCGCGGGTCGGGTCTGTTTGGACCCGACCCGCGGTCTTTTTACCGGTGGGGGGCCCTGATGGGTCGAGTCACGACTCAGTGAGTCGTGACTCGTGACCGTGAGTCGCGACTCACGCCACGGCACGCGTGGCACTGGCGGCGTGCCACGCGTGCCTGCGGGACCGGCACGGGATGGACCCGTGCCGTGCCTAGGCTCGTGCCGTGACGGGCCAGGCACGGCACGAAACGTGCCTTGCTTCGCCCGGGCACGGCACGGGCCCGGGCACGGTTTTTGAATGTGCCGGGCCGGCCCAGGCACGGCCGAACCGTGCCGTGCCTCGTGCTGGGCCGGGCCGGCCCGGCCCGTTTGACACCTCTAGGCATGGTACAGTAACTATGTCGTGCATGGCCCGACACGAAAGCACGGACGGGCCGACTAAAAATGGGCCGGGCCGGCCCATCACGTCCCATTTGACACCTCTGCAGTAATGTGCGGGGCTTATTGACTGTCACAGTAAAATATAATCAATTACTGAACTGGCATGCAGAGCTTCTCGAAGTAGCGACTGAATCACCGAAGCTCACAAGTAGCTGACTCTATAGCTCTATATTTTATTATTGTATTTGATTTCAAAATAATTGTATGTAATTTATTTTTAAAATAAAAGATTTCCGGCAAAAAAATATAAAAACATATGGTGAATCTCTTTTATGTATCGCTCGAGCTCAATTAGAATCTAAATATGTTTCTATCTGATTATGCAATATAATATATATATATATATATATATATATATATATATATATATATATATAATGAGATTTATGTGTTGGTTATTAACATATGATATTCGACTATGTTAATAGTAGAATTGATAAAATAATAATTTACGAATTAAGCTTTTGATATATATATATATATATATAAAATAAAATAAAATGAGAGAGGAGATAGAATTATTTTGATAAATTTTTGTTCAGGTCTCAGCAAGCGAACCACATCAGATGGGCTTCGAGAAGCTTTTGTGAAGTTCGGCGAAGTAATTCACGGTTTGTTCTCTCTTATAATTTTCTTTTTTATTTTAGATTTTATTTTTAAGATTTTTTTTTCCTTGGCTGTTAGAATTACCGAATTAACCCTCTCTCTTTTTTGTGTCAGCTCGAGTGGTAACTGATAGAGTATCAGGCTACTCTAAGGGATTTGGTTTTGTGAGATATGCCACATTAGAGGATGCTAAGAAGGGCATAGAAGGCATGGATGGCAAGGTCTGTTTTCATACTGTCCTTTTTGTTCCCCACACACACACACACACACGTATATGTGTATATATACTTATATATGTGTGTGTATATATATATATGTATGTAAATATAAAATTATCTTAATATTTGTTGTGCCTTTGTGGTGCAGTTTCTGGATGGATGGGTCATATTTGCAGAGTATGCACGGCCTAGGCCTGAGGGCGCCACTCCCCCGGGTTCCATGTTTTCGAGCCCCACCGCTGCTTCCTATGGCCACTAGCAGTTTTTTGTGAATTTATAATTATTGTTATTATTATTATTATTACACTTTTTATTTTGGAATATTTGTTATCAATACTTAGAGTACAGCGACATGAAGGCACTGTTTGGGCCCCAGTTTGTGCTTTCTCATGCCAAGTTGGTTTTAAGACGTATTTGAATTTTTAAGCCATGGAAATATATATATATATGTGTGTGTGTGTGTGTGTGTGTATTAATTTTTTTAATAATTTTCTTTTTCATTTTGATTTTTTGTGGGGTTTAGTAATTTTTTTTTGGTGACTTACGATAGCTTATAAATCAATTTTATGAGGTGGCAATGGTGTAAAATTATATTTTATATTTATATTTATGATTTTATATTTATATTTTAGGCGAAAACATATTATGACGTCAAAACTATTTTAAAATATGTTTTACATGCTCTCATTTTCACTGTGTTCGTGACGAAATAAATTCGAAGTAAAAAAAGTTTTTAACTTAATTTTAACGTTTTTTTAAAAAATTAATTTTACTTTTTTTATTTATTATAATTTGCGATAATAAATAGTTTCATCAATCCAATCGGATATCGTAAAGTTCACATTAACAATCGTGGCTAAGTTTGCTGGTGCGGGTTGGTCGTGCTCATGGGCGTGGTGCCGTCGCGCTGCTTCTCCTTCTCTTCTCTGCTTCGATAAGCCTGCGCAGCACATCGCGAATCCCTTCCCCCGTGCGTGCTGCGCGCTGCTGAAAATTTCTCATCTGTCGAGCAAGCAAGCAAGCAGGCTCATGCACGCGAAATCGTGGATTCCACGCTCGTAGATGGTAATTTTTCTTTGGCTGTTTTTGTAGGCCTCAAGTTTCGGATATCACGCCCAACGGTGCGCGTGTTTGGTTATGAACCCTAAGGGTTCTCGATTTGGGCCATGGGTGTTCTATTCTGGGTGGAGTTTCGTGGCGCTTTTGGTCGCGAGAAGGCTCTGGCATCGGTGAATCACTGCGTCGTGTGGATTGCCTCAATAGAATATCTTGGGTGGTTGGGAAGCGAGGGCATGGCGAACCCAGCCGGTGGGTTCGCAGGGGCTGTGTTCATGCAGTGTGGTCGTTTAGGCGCAGCAGTGCCTATGATTACATGGTGCAAGAGAGACCATGTTTAGGTTAATAAAACTCAACTCTAATCGGGCAGTTAAAAATGCGATCCTGGTAAAATCCATCTATAAAAGAAATTCTGCTTCTCTATTCCATCTCTACATATGTAAGCACGTCCTAGAATAATATTTAAGTATGTTTTGATTTAGAGAATCTAAGATATGATTATTTATGTTTATACTATAAGCAATAATTAGTTTGGTGATTATTAGATAATTTGGGTTTTCTAAAATTTTATTATTTTTGGTAAAATCAACTAGCATACAAGTGTATGATGAAAACTTTACACAATGATATTTAATATGTAAGCATACTATAAGCAAATTGTATACACTTGTATACAAGTGTATATGACTAGCATACAAGTGTAAAATCAACTAGCACACAAGTGTGTGATGAAAGCTTTACACAATTATATATTTATTTGAATAAACTTGATCCAACGAAAATTCTCGTAGTTGCTTAATACTTAATCTCTTCCTTAATATCCCAATGAAAAAAAATTGTTCTTCTCATTTAATTGTTGCGCACCCACATGAGCGATGCCATATGAGATGTTTTGGGGTATAATGGGTGATAAAATTTCTAGTATAAACATGTTTTGGGGTACTTGGCTTTTGTATCCATTTTATTTCACTCTCAATATATTGTGTCAGTATAGAGGTGTCAACCGGGCCGGGCCGGCATGGAAAAATTTCGTGCCCGGGCCCGTGCCATGTCGGGTGTCCTGTGAGCCTGACCCCATGATGCCCCTCCCTCAAAAAAAGACCGCGGGTCGGGTCTGATTCGACCCGACCCGCGGTCCCCCGTATCCCGAACCGCTCGGACAGGCAAGCCTGAGCGGGCCCAGCAAGGCACGGCACGGCCCGTCGTGCCTGCGGGCCCTGCCGGGCCCGGCCTGTCCCAGCCCATTTGACATCTCTATGTCAGTATCGACACCTTTCTATATTGTTAGACTGAAGAACATTGTCACCCACATTCGTAATCAAAAGAAGTTGTAAAATAATGATCTATGAGATCACGAAATTAATCATGAAATATCGTGATATTGCTAAATGAAACATGGATTCAACTATCTCATACGGTAGGTTACAAGTGGCTTGAATATTATTTTTAACTGGGTAATATGTTATTTTCACTATAAGATATTAATTAGAGTCCTCATTTGGGAGTGACTTATTAAAGCACTTCTAATGGAATATTAGACTATCTTATCTCTTATGGTCTAGTATGAGAGATAAAATATACAAGGTGGTGGATAATACATTAATTTTCTTAAATAAAAGATATGAAAGGAAATATGATCGGAAAGGACAAAAGATAGTATTAAATTGATCAAATAATTATAATTTTAATCACATAACACAAAAAAGGTTAAGAAACATATCTATGAAAAATATATATCTTAATTGTTTTAACTCAATTTTTTTTTTAATTTTGAATACCTTATTTTGGGGTGTCTCGACTCATAATATTTGATAAATCATCTTATATTTCTAAGAGTATTATTGTTTCTCAGTATTTGATGGCCATTATTATATTGAGTTTTTATATTTTATAAAATACTAAAAATATAATTATTTTTATAAATATCTCTTATAAATTATTAATAATAAATATTAAAAATACTAAAAATATAAACAAAATATTAAAAATTATATGAGTGGTAGTCGTCCTATCTGTATGAATGAAACGGAATGGTAATTTATAAATATCTCTTATAAATTTTATAAATTTATAAAATTTATAATTTAATATTTTTTTAAATTGATATGCTTGATTATTAATAATAAATATTTTGTTTATGTGTGACTATAAAAATTTCAACTTTACCAATAAAGGTTGACTAAATTGAGATAGAAAAGGTAATGACTTTATCATATTGTAAAATGCAAATTTTTATGAAGATAGAAAATAAGATATATGATCTATTAATTTTAGTTCTCATGGAAGTAATTCTCAAATTTTTTTAATCTCACAAAGAAATATTTGGAGAAAAAAAATAATACTGTAATTTAATTATTTAGTAATACAACCAAAAAACAAATGAAATTTTGAGAAAATTTAAGAATGTAAATTTTTATGAAATATATATTATGAAAATATAAGAATGTAAATACCACGTCCATGTATTTCACATCTTCCACGTGAAATTGAGCCTAATGTTGTTGCATTACTCTTTGATGATTCTTTGCTCAAGTAGGAAATTTTTGTTCACTAACTGTCTAAATAATTCATGCCTAATGATTTTACCAATTCTACATAGAAATTAATGCCTAAATAACTGTGGGTTCATCTCCAACGTGTTTCAAGTTCTATGTGGATCCTTGTAGTCATCTTCTCAAGTTTTCTCTTTTTTTCTTTGGTTTCATTATAAGATTTTTTTTTTCTTTTTCATTCACATTGCCTAAGTGATTTTCATTTAGTGGCTCTAATGATCAAATTGGTGTTTCATTTCAATTTTCTTTTCTTTCTTCTTCATGTTGTAATTCCACGAGTATAGTTTTAATGCTATTTTGATTCAATGGAAATTAATGAGATAAGCGTTCAATGACAATGTTTATAATAGAACTTGATTGAAAATTTGAAATTTTTTATTGAATTGGTATTTCTAAAATTGCTCAATTTTTTTTGGTGGAGTTTTTTTTATTGTGCAGGGAATATATTTTGATGATGATACAATTTCTTATGATGTTTAAAGAATGTCTAATCTATAATAAAATTTTGATCATAAAAAAGTATAGATTTTATATTTTTTTTGGAATTTGAAATTCATAAATAAACAATCCATCACTAAAATCTAATAGATGGGTTAATTTTTTCATAACGCATGATTATGTATTCTCTCATTTTTTGTGGGCTAATGATTCCTTCACTTTTCTTTTCATGTCCTTTAAGTCCTGCTTGCTCCAAAAAGAAGACCCCTTGTATAGTTTCTTCTTGGAATATGTTTTTGACACACACACACACACACACACACACACACACACACCATCTTTCATCTTCTTATGCTTATGCAAAACCATGTCTTTTGCATGTTTTCTTTTTTGCCTAGTTATTAGTCACGGACCACATGTTTGATTGCTCTCATTTTAGCATTGTCAATTTCATATTTTGTATGTTTTTTTTTTTTTTTTTTGCAGTTATTTATTGATGCTATGATGCCTAAAGAAATACTTAGTAGGAAAATCGACAATTTGGATGAATTTGCGTACCAAGGAGATACAAAGAGGTCTAGAGTAGATTTTCATTCCTCGGAGCATTTTGGAAACTTTCCATCAGTGAATCACATTAACTATAAAGGTAAAAATAAACCTTATGGTGCAACTATTAGTTCTCACCTACAAATAAAAGTTCACTAGATCTAAGATTTTACCATTATAGGTGTTGTATGTTGTTTAATGGTGATATTAATGGATTCTTATCGAAGTTTTATATTTTGTGATTGTCAAATCCATTGTGTTTTTTGCTGAATGAATGTTAAGAACACATGAGTAAGGATAATGCTGACACACATGCCTTTGTTGTTCATTATTTTTTGTCTTGCAGAGATGCCTTCTCTTTTAGTTTATTAATTGTTGTTTTCAAAGTGAATTTCTTGTCTACGGAAGCATTGACATTCTATGACATACATTATATGTCATTATTGAAGCAATAAAAATATAATTATTCATTATAATAATAAATATATAATTTTTTATTAAAAATAAAAATAAGCTTGTCCATAAATATATTATTCATTGAGATGAGAGGAGGAAAAAATGGGTTGAGTATCTTTCAAGACATCTTGAAGATGTTCGCTATCTAATTTATGATTAAAATGTAGGGTTTATGTTTTTTTTTGATCAAATGGTATTTAATTTTAATATATTCTATTCTCTTTAAAAATAGATTATAAGTTATATATCTCATAGTCTAATTGGTACTATGAATAATAATTATATATATATAATTGAAATGCTTATTATTGTGGTTTGATTAAGTTTATATTTTTTTTTTTATGTTTTTGATGGGAGTACTTAGTCTTATCTTATGCTAAATATTTTTGTCTATTATATAAGACTATTTGATATATATGATATTTTTAAGAGCGTGTTATTATATTTTTTATGTTTGTTAGTTTTAACATGGTATTGGAATGTTATTCTAGGGAAAGATAAACCTTAGCATGTATGTGAGTGAGGGCTAGAAAATCCTTAAGTGCCCCAACATCACTTTTTTTTTTATTTATTATTTATTATTTTGGTACACCTAGTGTGTGACAAAATGCATTGTGGTAGCAGACATTGTCCTTGACATCTACAACATTGATGGCCGAGAAGTTTCATCATTAGAATTTTGGTGATGGTTATTTGTTGGGGGCTTGTCATACATGTGGTGGGTAATGATATTTTTTCATCACCAAATCATAGGTGGTATGGATGTGCATGGTGCAAAATAGAATTTTGAGCAAACACCCTAACTAGGGTTTTTTTTAAAGGAACTATAAATCTAACACATTATTGAGAGAAATTATCGTAGATTCAACATCGTTAGATGAAGAAGAATCATAGTACAATGCACACATAGTAGGAGGATAAGCCACATATTGAGGTGTCAAATGGGTCGGTTTGTATCGTGTTGGACATGGCATGAGAATTAGTTGACTAGCCCAACACGGCATGGTTTGCCCTCATATGGCAAGGCCGTGTTGGGCCTAGATTAAGCCATGCTGGTTCATGCTGGTTCGAGCAACTCAAAGTAGCCTTTTTGCCCTTATCTTAAATCCTAAGGCCTATGTCGTACTGGGTAGCTGGCTTACGTGGTCGGCCAATTGTAATCAGCTACCTAAGTAAAATTTGACTTAAGTGATTGGATTAAAAAAAAAAACTCTTATCGTAGGGTTGTCACTCAATTCGGCTTGACCTGTGACCCGATAAGAGCTGGTCTCGAGCTGGTGGACTGCCACTGATCTAGGCATGATTCGCATGCATGGCTTGGCACAAGGCACAACGTGCATTGGTCCATCATGGTTCTAATCATGACACATGGCGACATGGTCCAGGAGTAGGCATGACTAAATTGTGTCGGACTAGGCGTGACTAAATTGTGTCGGACTAGGCGTGACTAAATTGTGTCGGACTAGGCGTGACTAAATTGTGTCGGACTAGGCGTGACTAAATTGTGTCGGACTAGGCATGACTAAATTGTGTCGGACTAGGCATGACTAAATTGTGTCGGACTAGGCATGACTAAATTGTGTCGGACTAGGCATGACTAAATTGTGTCGGACTAGGCATGACTAAATTGTGTCGGACTAGGCATGACTAAATTGTGTCGGACTAGGCATGACTAAATTGTGTCGGACTAGGCATGACTAAATTGTGTCGGACTAGGCATGACTAAATTGTGTCGGACTAGGTAATGTTGAACAATGCTGTGTTGGGGAACATGCATAGGTCGCTCGGTCTGTTTGATACCTCTAGTCACACAATAATTGTTGGATGTTATATCCATAGAAAAAATTAAGAGTTTTACACAGTATCAAGATAGATATACTGATTATCGAAGTTATTTCGGCGTCCTTATAGAATTAATTCACCATGATATTTATTGGAAAAGAGTGTATAAAACTCTTTCCTAAGATAGTAGTACATTATTTTATTCTTTTAGGTATTATTAGTTTTTTTACATGTTTTCTTATTTCATACTCATGAATTATTGATTCATGCTCAAACAATAATATCATTAATAATCATATTTTATTATATATATATATATATAGTTCTAAAAATATAATTATCGTTAATGTTAAATATTGAAATGTATTAATATATAATATTCAACTTGATTCTTTATTACTTTTTAGTTATTTATTTATTTTTGATTGTTCTATTAATTTATTATTTGTAAATTATTTTTTCAAATAATTCAGCTATAATTTAATTTTTTTTTATATTTTTTATAAAATTGAAAGACTATGAGGAACATTTTATTAGAGCTTGAGCAAACTAGGTTATATGTTCTCTTTTTAATAATTAGATTTTTTTTTAGATATTTGAATATTTGAGACTCATTATTTATACATTCTTATCTTAGTCATTCATTATTGGTTAAGTGAGTATATTTTATCCCAGTCTTAAAGATATTTTGATCATAGAGTATGAGATTTGTCAGTTATGAAATCTTACTAAAGCTTTATATCCTATATTTCAGTTTTACTTGAGTAGGGTCTTGTTCAAAATGGTATACTCAGACATATGATGATTGAGTATGGGTGTGACTATATGAGAATTTATGTATTTTATTATATTTATTGATGATTATTTTAGATATATAAGTATATATCTCTTTCATAATAGATTATAAGATAATTTTATTTTTTAGATTTTTTATAAAATGATAAAATTTAATTTAATAAAAATTTAAAAAAATTTAAGGATTAATAATGTATTTGAATGTGTTATATAAATTTAGCATTTTTTGTATCGATCATGTGATTTTATACAAATTTTTCTATGTTGACATATCTCAATAGAATAAAATTGATAAAAGAAAAAAAAAATATTTGATTGAGATGACTTCTATACTTCTGCTTGAAAATAATATTTCAAAATATTTTTAGAAAGAGATTGTATAAATTATAATTTATCTCATTTATTAGGTATTTATTTTTGTTATTTTTTAGTATTTTTTTTATTCAACATTTTCAAAAAGACTATTTAGTTTACTATCTAGAGTTCATGGATATATTTGTTTTGTCCTCAATAATTTTCTAGGATGGATCAAGTTGACATTTAAGGTGGATGTTGTCATTTTTTAAAATATTTTACCCGTAGTTTTGCTTTTACACTAGTTAGTAGAGAGAGTCATCTATTGACAATGTCTAATAATATTGGTAATTGTTATGATGTTATTTTCATGAAATTATCATACCTATTAATAAATTTAATTTATATTGAGTTTGGAGAGAGTGAGGCTTTTCAAGTAGAAGGATCCCATTTTAGACTTAGATGTTGTGATAATATAGGAATTTACACCTGTACAAACTAATTGAGTTGTCAATTAAAAGATTTGCCCATCCAATACTTATAGTTTATATTAGGAAAGTGAGATATGCTCAGCCTTTCTCATTAGGAGAGTCAATATTATAATGTTAAAAAAATATATACTTATAGGAGTATTAGTAACACTAAATATCTTAGGAAATACATTGAATAATGCACTAAAAATATGATGCATTATATTTCAAATAAATTCAATTGAGTAAGAATGGTAAGTCATTTGAATATGAATTAGCTCAAGGTTTATTACTTTTTTTCATTTTTTACCATGAGCTTAATATGAAAGACATGGCTAAGCTTATTGTTAGAATATATTTTTTGATTAAATTTTTGGAAAATCAAAGACTACTTCATCTTGTCCATACTTGCATTTAGTCTATTTATCATAAGATTCTAATAATGATTAAGAAGAATAACATAATAAAAAATTATAAAATTAAAAAATAATTAATAATTTTGATATCAAAATATAAAGTGGAGTAGTTTTTATAATGTTTGATATTTAAATTAGTCATACTGATAATGTAATCACATGCATCACTACTTGTTTTGTTGATTTTATGTTAAAATAGAATAATAAAATATTAGGATTTTGTGAGATTATTTATCTTCATGATAATCATATCATATGTGAGTGTGTGTTGAGGATATTTAAAAAATATAAGATTTAAAATAAAATATTTAGTATTATATTTGATAATATATCAAATAATGATTTTTTAAATTTGCTTGTGAGAATTATTAAAAAAGATCTCATAGGTGGAATTTTTAATATTAAATGTATATGTTAAATAATAAATCTAATAGTCTAAGTCGGCTTAAAAATAGTTTTCTTCTTATTAGAATATATAAAAAAATATATTAATACACATAGTCAATTAAAAGAGTTTTATACTCTATGTATGTTAATATTCCAAAAAAAAAAATTAATGTAGATGTTGTGTATTATCGGAATTATATATATTTTATGTGTTAACTATCAATATATGATATTTAACTATGTTAATAGTAAAATTGATGAAATAATAATTAATAAAGTAAACTGTGACATAAAAATTTAATTTTTGAAATTAATTTAAATTTTTTATGATATGATGAGCATGTATTTATTTGTATATATTCTTATCATATGTATTATACTTGAATACATATGCAATTATTATTAGTCTTTTTTTATAAATATAGAGAACTCAAAACACTTAGATTTTTGTCTATTAATAATGAGATGAAATTGAAGTATTTAGAATATTTTTTTTTTATTTTTTTATTGCTTAACTACTTGTATAGATCACGAAGTCAATGTTAAAGAAATAAAAAATACTATCAAATACATATTTAGAGATGACTACTTTTTGTGTAATTTATGTATAATTTGATAAACTATTTAAGTATTATGAAAATAAGTATGATAGTTTTAGCGAGTCTTCGAGTATAAAGATTGATATCAAATTTTAGAGATGATTTTTTTTTTGATTATGTTAGCTAGGGATGAATGATCGGAAGTTTTGTCGAATAGGAGCAAACTATTGAGATACTTAGATATTGATTATTAATATTAAAAAATAAATTGGTGACTAAATTAGAAAAGTTAATGCTATTGGTTCATGGTTCATTGGTCATGCTGACAGTTGGACCACTATCAAAATGTAATTGAATTAGTGACATCATAAATATATTTTTATTTATTATTAAAAAAATAATTTTATAAAATTACACACATATATATAAACAAAAATATTAGTAAATACAAATATATATGAATTTTGTAGATATATCAGAAATATTAAAAAAATATCAATAAAAATATGAAAATTATTTAAAATTCATAAAAATACTTGAAAAAAACTTTAAAAAATTATAAAATAAATAAAATACACATTAAATTATTTTGTTAGTATAATTGGAATAGAATTTTTTTAATGTAATATATTTAATACTATAAAATAAATGTTAATACACACACACACACACACACACACACACACACAAATGATTGTTAAATATTAGTATTTTTTAAAATTTTATTATTATTTAAATAGTATAAAAAAGATTTGATTAGAATATTATAATAATTTGTATATTTTAATAATTAATATATAAGATATAAAATAAAATAATTAGGATTAATTATTTTATAAAAATATTCTTTTAGTAATATTATAGTTAAAAAAAGTAAGATGCAAGTGGTATTTATTTTCTTATCTTATTTTTATTATTCAGAATTTTTATTATTTACATTTTTAGATATTATTCCTATTATTTTATTATGATGTATCTATATTTTAGAAATAATCATCATCATCAATCAAGTCTTATCTCAATTACGTGGGGTTGATTATTTTAGAAATAATAATATTTAATATATATTTTATTATAATTTGGAGTAGTAAGTATATTTAATACTAATAGATAATCATCAAATATGTTTATATCATGGTTAACTTTTCAAAAAAAATATATAAGAATATATAAGAATTCAAAATAATATGGAACTCAAGCTTGCTATTTTTGATGTTTTAATTTGATGAACATTTTTCTCATTAATTTGTTCTTACTTGATTTAATTTTACATTTCTGATTCCATCAGCAAGATGCTTATTCCATTAGGCCTCATTCTTGATTTAATCTTCACTTGGGCATTTTTTACTTAACAGTTAATTGCATTTTGATTAAAATGAAGATCTAAACTGTGTTTTTTTTTTTTTTTTTTGTGTTCTTGTGGCATTCCATCAACCAGTAGAGTTGATCATTTCGAGAACAAGATGTGTTAACTTTTACTGACTATTAAACTTGTTAGCTTCTGAGGATGTTCAAAAAGTGGCTGATCATTACAGTGCTAGGACCAATCAAACTTTGGAAGAACGCGAAACAAGTCCAATCATCCATTTAAAAAAACTTAATAATTGGGTATCTCTCATAAGCTGTGACTTTGTATATGTGTGTGTATACGCGTGTGTGTGTGTGTGTGTTACAATGTGTTTGTCTCATTTTACAGATAAAAAGCGTATTGATTCGACTTCATGCTCATCAAGGGGATGCTGTTCTTGATCTTGCTTGTGGGAAAGTAATCACATCCTTCATTGTGTGGTTCATTTGTATTCTGTGGTTGTTATTAGCTGTGAACAATCCTCTCTTTAATTTTGTCTCGCAGGGTGGAGATCTTATCAAATGGGATAAAGCAAAGATTGGATATTATGTTGGCATTGATGTTGCCAAGGGCTCGGTAAAGATGCCACCTTGCTAACTTTTTTGTTTAATATGAAAAAATTTAATATTAATCCTTGGTATTATGAATTCAATATGAAAAAGTAATAAAATACCAAAAAAGTCATAAAATAAAAATTAACATGCTAAAAAAAAATTATCAACTGTATGAAATAAAAATTTAATTAACATGAAAAAAAAATTAAAAAAATTTAATTCACGATTCGATTATCGATTATCGATTCATTAATCAAGAATTCTGATTCTCGATTCGAATTTCGATTTAATAACTATAAATATATGTAATTTATAAATTATTATTTTTCAACATTTAAGAGCCTCTCAAATTATTATTAAAATGTAACAATAATTATTTTTTTCTATTTTTTTTTTTTGTTTTTCTTTACGCATTATAGAATTCAAAGTGCCTAATATTTTATCTATTATGTTTTTTATAAATAAGAATAATTAAAAATACATACATTAAATTTTAAAAAAAAAAGTAATAAATTAATTCATCTATCAAACCCAAATCTAAAAGATTGATTAAATTCTTATAAAATATTTTGTAGCTCGCATATTGATCCACTTATTTTCATGGAATGTTAAAATTTAGGTCTAACATCTAATTAATAAATCATTTGCTCATAATTTGTCACAATTAAATCATGAGTTTTGATTGAGGCAATCTTCGTTAATGGAAAAAATATATTTTGATTATCTAGCTCATGATATTATGTAAAATTTCTTGTTATATTTGATTTTACATTTATCTACTTTTTTATTAGAATTAATTTTCATAATTTTCATAATTTTCATTATTAGTAATTGCAATAATACCTAAGAAATAAAATGCTGAATAATATACATAAAATTAATTTTTTTAATGAATAATCAAAAGATTCAAATCAACTTTTTTAGCTAAATTACTTGACCTATGAATATTCAATAGTAAATTAATGGAAATTGATTACCTCAAGCATATTTCAAAGTCTGATATTTGTGAATAGTATGCATAATTTTGATCATTGCATTAATGTGAGTCGGTTCTTTATTTTTGAAATTATTTTGTGGTGATATAAATTATCAGGATATGTTATTATGATTTTCAAAGTGTTGTTTTATTTTATATAAGCTTGATGAATTTGATGAAGATTCTTGAATATGTATTTTAATCTTGAGATCCTGATAGGTTGTGAGAAATAGCTATAAAGGGCTTATTAGGATCATCATGACCATATGATATCTTGAAGAAGAAATTCTTTTTAATGAAAGTTACTTTGTTTATCACTGCTAGAAGATATCACTAATAAATAATTAATTTTTTTTAGGAGAGATTTAGCAATTATACTTTTTCTAGGTATTAGAAGGTGGAGGTTGCGCTAATGCATAAGGCTATTGCTTTATCATGAAGTCTGAGAGATATTAATATTCTCAATAATCTTACTTATGAAAGATTGAGAGTCTGTATTTGATGAGTTTCAAATTTGAGACCTATCATCTTTAGATGAAGTTATTTGCTATCTCACCATAACCAATGATAAAAATTTCCGATATATCCACCGATATATCTCCGATATATTCATAAATTCTAAGTATCGATATATTCATTAAGACCGATATATCTATCCTTGATTGGTGCTCATATATAATTATACACCGATATATCTTCGATATATCCGTAAAATCCAAGTACCGATATATCCGTAGGAACCGATATTTTAATCCTTGACCATAACATGAACTTTAATATATGAATAAAATATTTTTCTTCAGGTGATCAATTTTTTCTAATTTCAATATATTTAACTTTGTAATTTTTATGAGATCTGATATGTTAATGTTTATAATATATATATATATATATATATATATACACACATACATGTATATATATACACACACATACATATATATATATATATATAGGAGGATTAAAAAATACATCAATTTTCAAGTTTTTTTTATTTACATCACTTGATTTTGAGATGAGATACTAACATTAGTAAATCATTCGATTTTATGCAAGATAAAAAGAAAAAAAATATAATGAAGTATATTCAAGAGTGCTTTGGCTCTTAATAATCTTGATATCATATGTGAAATACTTTTTAATTATTTTATGAGACTGGATAGAATATAGAGGATATATATTGTATAGATTAAACAAATTCATGTGTGAAAAATAATAATTAACAAGGATTATGAAATAATATAAATTATTATGTATGATAGTTCTACATGATATTTATATGATTATACTTTTTCAATACTTGCTCATTTAGTATTTACTTCACCTAAATGTATTGTCTCAATATTATAAAAAGTATATTCTTTATTCTCTAATCTTTAGAATTTTAACATCTAAAAAGAGTAAAAAAAAAAATTGATTTTGTTGCTAAATTACTTAGTGTGTCTCATAATAGATGGAACTCAATTATTATGCTCAATTCCTAAAAATCATAAATTTGAATATGATTTTTTTTCTGTAGAAATATTAAAATAAAAATATAAAATTATAATCGAGTTGATTTGTAGAATAACTTAGAAAAAAAAAATTCATATGGGAATTCAATGACATAGATAATGCGTAACATATCTCTATGATTGTTATTAATATTTTTATGTTGGGTTCTAAATTAATTATTTAATAATATGAAATAAGACTTTAAAAAATTATTTAATAATATGAAAACATGATTTAATTGTATTTTTGTTGCATATCTTCAAGAAAGATGAACCCTAATCTAATTCAATCCATGGGTTGGTGCGTTCACATTGTTGTGCTATTTGTCCGTGCTATCAATCTCATCAATGAGTATATTACAGATAGAAGATTGTCGCTTACGATATAATAGCGGGCTTGATCATAACAAACACTGTGGAAAGTTCACATTCCTTGCCCGGCTTATATGTGGGGATTGTTTTGAGGTAATTTGTGTTGATGTGGAAGGAAAAAAATTAAAAAAAAAAAAAAAAAAAAAAAATAGTGTTCTTGTGTTCGTGCTTATGCCTAAATTCTTATAATTTTTGATATGTTTTGAGTTGGCTTCTTTTTTGGTGTCGTTCAAGGTTCCTTTAGACAAGGTCTTAAAAGATGATGCTCCTTTTGATATTTGCAGTTGTCAGGTGAATTAAATTATCTATTGTGATTTTTGAATTTTGTAGAACACATGTGGATTTTAATCAAAGATAAAATATTAAATTTAATTCGATACACTTAATTCTAACATAAATATCGTGTCACCTTTGGTGATTTTCATTCAAGATTTTATTGAGTTTAAGTATTTAAAAAATTTCATATTATTTCTATATTTATTTAATTTAATTTTTTTTTTACAAAATGATGAACTTATGTTTGTTTGCATAATCAAAATCCTCAATAGTGATATAATGATGATATTCTAGCTAGCGTATATGAATAAAATATTAAAAGGCACGGCCCGTCGTGCCTGCGGAATGCGGGCCTTGCCGGGCCCGACTATTTTAATCCGTGCCGGGCCAGGCACGGCACGGTACAGTAACCGTGCCTGGCCCGGCACGTAGGCAGGCTCGTGCTCAAAAAAAAATGGACCGGCCCGGCCCAGTCCGTTTGACACCTCTAGTTGGATGTTTGTCTCAAAAAGAAAAGAGAGCAAAAACCCACAACAACAACAACAACAACAAAAAACTACAAACCCCAACCTCCCATATCAAACTAGTGCTAGAGAAATTTAGAATACCAATATTAAAGAATTTATCTCCTCTTAATAAAATTCTAATTGGAGTTCATACGTTATGCATTGATAATTGATATTGCATGAAATTGATTAATATTTTTTAAAATTATTTTTAATTAATATGTTCACAAATATGAAGTATTTTCTCCGTATCATACGGCACAGTAGTGACATAGCTTATAATCTTAACAAGTTTGTATTTCAATTTGTGCATCATTTGATCTTATTAAGAAGTTTTTGGAAGTAGAGAGGAATTGAAGTCTAGGGTTTCAAATCACAAATTGAAACCCTAGTTTTGACAAATTGGTGTTCTTAAATTGAAACCCTAGTTTTGAGTTTTGACAAGATCAAATTTGGCCACCAAAAATTAGGGTTTCACACTTACTAGGGTTTCACACTCTCTAGGGTTTCAAATCTTATCCATATCATACACAAGTGACACACTCTCTAGGGTTTCACACTTTCTAGGGTTCACAACCCTAAATCTTATGATTACGTACACATCCTCCCGGGGAACAATTTCCTAGGAGAATGCGTATGATATGGTCTTGATAGCATATTATAAATCGATGCGAAAAATAAAATAGTAATTAAAAAATAATATGAAATAACCTGAAAAATAACACATCACAAGGGGCAAAATTACATGAGTTGAGTGCTCCCATCAAAAAGAAAAAAAAAAGCGAGAGAAAATAACAAATATATATATATATATATATATATAAAGTAAACTTCAAAATTCAAATTCAACAGCATCTATGAATGTTAATTAATTTAAATTAATTGCGGAAAAAAATAATAAATATTCAAATAAAAATTGCACCGCCACGAGATCAAGGAGTGGCATGCACAATCAGGACGCTGATACGTGAACATGGAAGATGGCCGGTCTGACTCAGGGGCGTGAACTGTCCCACAGTTTGCCTTGCATTATTCGTGGTCTTCGGAGGTGCGTGCTCGCCGAGCCTTGGCCAACGTATCGGCCCTACTTCGGCCCGGAGGTGTCTTTGTCGGAACAATGCCGGACGCCAATGTCATTATAAAAAAACTCCGGCAAGGTGTATAATTCTGCCTCTCATTTGCCTCTGTTGCAGTCATGAAATCAATATTCTGACCATGTTTGTCTTGCCTCATCTGCTATGTAGCCGACGGCATGTCTTTTGGTAACAGTGTCTATCACATACAATTTGATGAACACTTCTCCCAAAAGGTCACTTTTATTATTATTATTATTATTTTGTTTGTGTGTGTGTGTGTGTGTGTATACATGTGTGTTGGTGTGTGTGTGTATGTTTGTGTGTATACATGTGTGTGTGTGTGGGTGTACATGTGTGTTTGTGTGTATACATGTGTGTGTGTGTGTTTGTGTGTATACATGTGTGTGTGTGTGTTTGTGTATATACATGTGTGTGTGTGTAACATGTGTGTGTGTGTGTGTATACATGTGTGTGTTTGTGTGTGTGTGTGTGTGTATACATGTGTGTGTGTGTGTATACATGTGTGTTTGTGTGTATACATGTGTGTGTGTGTGCATACATGTGTGTGTGTGTGTGTGTGTGTGTGTGTATACATGTGTGTGTGTGTGTGTGTGTGGTTTGGATTGGATTGGCACTACATTTTGTTATTTTGTTTCAGAAATTTAGTTCTTCTGCTACATTTGGCATCAAGTACCAGTTCCATCTTGAGGTACGCTCGCCTCTTTGACATTAACTTTTTGTTTTCAAAATGAAATTAGTAGTCTTTAGTGCCTTAAAACCATCAAAAAAAATTTTTTTTTTTTTTGGGAAATTATTGAGAAGAAGTGAATTTCTTTCTGAGTCTATTTTTGGATTAATTAGGTGGTAGATTTGGGATTCGAGACTCCTTATTAGAGGCAGTGTCTATGATTTTTTGGAGGTAAGACTGTCGAGATATTAATCTCTCATAGATCATGTAGCAAGTGAGAGACTTGTGCGCTTGCGTGACCTTTATAAATGAAATGTGGCTTGAAAAAATTTCATTTTTAGGTCAAGAATACTATTTTGTATCATAAGACTCAGGTCGATCTCAATTGGATATTTAATTTAGTTTTCACTCTGTTGGGTTGGCGCACTGTGATGAAAATTTTTGATTTATTTACCGATATATCCTTAAAATATTCATAAATTTCAAGTATTAATATATTCATCAACATTGATATTTTTATTCTTGATTTGTACTTATTTCAAAATATACGCTAGTATATTTTCGATATATATTATATATTCGTAAACTTTAAGTATCTGTATATTTATTTAAATTAATATTTTAATCTTTGGGCAACTTATGTTTTTCTTGCCCGTGCGAAACTAATAGGCTGTGCTGATATAAATATGATCCGTTCTTCAAATAGTATGATGATATAATCAAGATCGGCCATATAAATAAATTAATTATTTTTAAATCATCACTAATACACTGTATCTCATGAGAATTACAAATTTAAATGTGATTGGTCGTGATCATTACGGAGATTAATAAATTTTAGTTTTTCAAATAAACAAGATCAGTTCTTCAAATACTATGATTATATTATGAAGATCAACCATATAATTAAATTTTAGTTCAAATAATATGATGATATAATCAAGATTAACCATATAATTAAATTAGATACTATTAAATCATCACTAATACACTATATCTAGAGGTGTCAAACGGGAGGGCCGGGCCGGCCCGGTCCATTTTTTTTTTTGAGCACGAGCGTGCCTACGTGCCTGGCCCGGCACGGTTTAAAATAGCCGGGCCCGGCACGGCCCGCAGGCACGGCGGGCCGTGCAGTGCCTTGCCTCGCCCGCTCGGGCTGGCCTGTCCGTACGGTTCCGGATTCGGGGGATCGCGGGTCGGGTCAAATCAGACCCTACCTGGGGTCTTTTTTGCGGGAGGAGCCATCGCGGGGTCGGGCTCAAGGGACACCCGACACGGGACAAACCCGTGCCAGTGTGCCGTGCCACGGGCCGAACCGTGCCGTGCCTCGTGCCGGGCCGGGCCGGTCCGGCCCAGTTGATACCTTTAACTAGATCTCATAAGAATTATAAATTTAAATGTACTTGGTCGCAATCATTATGGAGAATATAGACTAGTGTGAAAGTTTGTCATATGCATCTACCCTGAGGTTAGTAAGGGAGGATTGGGGGGGGGGGAGGGGGCAGGGTGAAAAAAAAATTTAAAAACCATATAGATAAATTTTGGTTTTTCAAATAATATGATGATCAATATTTTTCATGTTTTGGCTTGAAATTCAAATTCGAACGAAATTATCGTGACACCCTAATTTTGGGCGTCCTAAATTAGAAATCGTTCTTGTTTTTCTTTTTCTTCTTTTGTGTTCAGCCTTCAAGTTGGAATCCCTTTGTTGCAGGATGCGGTAGATTGTCCCGAATGGGTAGTCCCATTTAACATATTCAAATTGTTAGCCGAAGAGGTAAAAAAAAAAATTTATTTCTTATTTTTTTTGTGAATTAATTTTTGTAATTTTTTTTTTTTTTTCATTTTTTATACATTTTCAATCGACTGCAGCATGATCTGGAGCTAATTTTTGCAAAGAATGCCCATGAATTCGTGCAAGAACACTTGAGGAACCCCGAGTACATTGATTTGATGTGGCGGCTTGGTGCTCTTGGTCGTGGCGAACAAGACCAGAGTAAGCCCGGTCGAACCTGCTTCTTACTTTTTTCCCTACCCTTCTGTTTCTGCTCCTCGTGTTGTGATTGTGATCTTACTCGCCTCTCGTGGTGGGTCATGTGGCCCGTCCATTCCAGGCACGCTCTCACCAGATGAATGGGAAGCAGCTTATCTGTACTTGGCTTTTGCCCTGAGGAAGGTGAGCAAGCTAGTCGCGAGTTAAGTTGTCTCAACTATCATCTCGTGTTGGTTTGTTTTTATGTTTTGCGTGTGCGTAAGTATGTGCACGCGTAGAAGTGATTTGTAGTAATGGTTTGTCGATGACTTTGTATCTGCGTGTGTATAGGCGTGTCTGCGTGTCTGTGTCTGTGTCTGCGTTGGTGTGTATTTGTATTGATTTTAATGTTCTTTTCCACAGCGCGGGCAATCAGAGAGAACGCAGCTAAATAGGAAATTCAGCAGGGGGAAGATGCATATAGCACCACAGGACATCATGCACATTACTGATGGTATTTTTTGATCCAGAGACCAGGGCCACCTTTTGTTTTTATTTTTAGTTTTTTTTTCCCCTTGTAAAAAATGAGGCCCTGTGGGGCTTGTTGGTTGGGGGTACACGAGGAGCGCATTTTATTGCTGGCTTTATTGTTTATATTTCTAATATTATTAAAAATATATATATATATATTACATGGATTTCAATTCAGCAAGCCAATTCGAGTTTTGAATAATTTCTTGCATTTTTTTGTGAATTTATCAATTTTTTTTTTCTTTTTTACTTGAAATTGTGAATGTTTTTATAGTATTTTTTTTTTAATTTTTTTTTAAAAGTTTTTGATTTGCAAGCATCGAGATACAAGTCAATAAAATATGGTTTATCTATTATTATTTATTAAGATGTGGCAGATAATTTTTTTTTATTAAACATATAATCTTTAATTAATAACAAAAATGGTGAATAGCATGTTGATTGATGTTGTAATAATAAAAAGAAAAAAATATTTTATTAGAAAATTAAATTTGAGATAAATAATTAAAATGCTTATTTTAATTTAAAACATATGTTACAAAAAATTATTAAGAAACTTTAATTTTGTAAGGTTATGGCTCATTTCTTTTAGCTTACTTTGTGTGTGGAGAATGAATAATTCTTATCAAATTAATTTTGATAAAAATTAATTTTTATCAATTAATTTCATTAAATTATTCATTTTTGGATAATGAGTAATTTTTATCCATTTATTTTTGTCTCTCTGAAATCAAGATTTGTGCTCGGTTTTTTAATTAAAATAAATTTATGAATAATATGCTGCTATGTTAGTTAAATCATATGCTCTTGTTGATGGATATTATGTCGGTGAAAAAAATAAATTAATTAAATATTAAATATGAGTTAAATAATTATTATATATAAATTAGAATACTTACTAATATTCACGATCTAAGTGAAAAAAAAAAACTTATTAAGAAATTTTAATTTTATTATTTAAGGTAGTATATTCTGGATAATAAATATTTTTTATCCAGTTATTATTTTTCTCTGTCTCAAACTATGTCTTCACTCAATATTCTTAGTTATGATAATCCTATAAATAATCTAGGGGGAATTATGTTTTGGGATACTTCCTAGAAAATTTTTAAAAATTATAACCTAAACTTTTAATATTTTAAAAAAATCATAAAACTATAAATAATTTAAAAATAAGAACACTTAAATTCATATATCCTAAACTACCCTCGCCCCTCTTCCCAGCCCCTCGCCCTTGCCCTTGCCCCTCGCCCTCACCCTCATATCAAATGTTTTATAAAATTATTTTATATCACAGTCATTATATGTATTCTAATTATATTTTTAAATATTATTTATTTCATATATGATATTTTATTAATTTATTTTTTGTAACAAATACAATATCCACAAAAAAAAAATTTATAATTAAAGAAAAATAGCACATTTTTCTAAGTTGATTTTAACTAGTATATTGAGAATCGAACTTAATTTGATAGAGATAAAAATGGTCTAATAAAAAAATATTCAATATCCTGTGGCTATGATCTTAAAGAACTGAGCAAACAATTTTAAACCAAAATTCTTTATTAGTAATAATTTTCACTTTGATTTTGAATTATTATAATTATTTTAATTATGTGTTTAGTAATTATTTATAGCATATCTAATATTTTTTATTTATTTATTTTTTCTAATTTAATATAATATCCTTTGATAAATTAAACTACACTTTAATTAATATAGCACACTATTCATAAATATATTTTAACTAAAATGATAAGTTTAAAACATAATTTGTATGAGACAAAAATGACTTGTTAAATATCGCTCAAATGATCGAAATTTCATATTAGAAAGTTGTCTCACCTACATATTGAATAAATGTGATCATTTTAATTATGTTTTTTTATCTCTTTATTTCTAACCTAAAATTTTATTAAATTTTTTTTTTTTTTTTGTGACGAACATAATATCCATCAAAAATTGATATTTTACTTTATTAAATTTACCCTATTCTTCATAAAATATATTTTAATTAAAATCATAAAATATAAAATATAACCTGAGAGAGACAAAATTGATTTAATAAATATTACTCAATATACAGAGGGTGTGAAATTAAGCAAAAGAGGCACATTTAAAAAAACAAAATTTTTATTTGTAAGTATTTTCACATAGATAGTGAATCAGCATAAGTATTCTAATTTAGTTTTTTATTTATTTTTCTTAAATATAAAATTTTGTTAATTTATTTTTTGTGATGGATACAATATTCAACGATATTTTTTTTTTCTGTGCTTGAACTAATATAACATTTTATTAATAAGTTTCACATTTTGGTCTTTTGAATTTTAATTCATTTTTTAAAGTTATGGTATTTAGAAATTGAGTAATTTTTGTAAAATGATTTGTCCTTTCCAAGTTAAATTGTGCACTCGATGTTTTAGTTAGGATAAACTTATGAATAATATGAAATATTAATTTAATTATAAACTAATATGTCGAAATTAAATATATTTTTGATGAAAATGAATTATTAAAAAAGACTTACTACAAAATAATTTTAGATTTTATTTTTGCTATAGAAGTGCTCAAATAATTTTTATGTATTTCTCATTTTATTTATTAGAGTACTTAAAAAAAATTAGAATAATAAACTATGTTAGGTAAACTCTAGACTAACTTGTTGAAATTTAATATATTGTTAACAAAAAAATAAATTAATACAATTTTAGATATAAAATAAGTATTTATTTAATATATGAATTAAGATATAATTGGTAATTATGATATACTACTTGTTTGACTATTAATATTTTCGTGCCTAATAAATAAATTAATAAAATATTATATAAAATAAATAAGTTGTAAAAATATAATTAGCATATTTATAATAATTTAAAATCATGATGCAAAAACTTAATGGCATGAAACATTGGAATTTTAAATATTGTCTCATGTCTTCGAGACATGAGACAATATTAAATTATTATATATATTATTAATTTTTTTTTCTCAAATTAAGTTTTCTACTCAATATTATTGTTATAATAAATTAATTAATTATATAGTGTCTTATTTCAGGCATATAATAATTTGTTCATAGATATATCATATGTGACAAAAAAAAATTAAAATATAAGACATATATGAGATAAATAACTTTTATAAATAAAATGAGAACTTATAAATTTTGGTTTTTTGAATTTTAGCTTATTTCTGAAAGGTTATGCCTCTAGATAATGAGCCACTTTTATTAAATCATGTTTATGCTACAAAAATTATGCTCTGTACTCAATAATTTATAAATTTATAAATAATATAGTATGATAGTTTAGATATAGAATAATTTATCGGAGCGTATTTTATTAATGAAAAAAAAAATGAACTAGTAAAAATTAGAAAAATATAATTAGAATATCTGTGATGATTCAAATTCTATAAGAATAAATTTATTGAAAAGAAATTTTGGTCTTCTGAATTTTAGTTCATTTTTTAAAGTTATAGTCTTTCGATAATGAGTAATTTTTATAAAATGATTTTTGACCTCAGATTAAATTTAAAACTTAATATTTTAGTCAAAATAAAGAAACTGATAAATAATGTGAACTTTTAATTTAATTATGAACAAATTATTTGAAAGTTAATCTATTTGTGATAAGAATAAATTATTAAAATGGCTAACACGAGAAGAATAATTATAAAAAATATAATTATGATACATAAGTTGATTAAAAAATAATTTTGATTTTTAAAATTAGACTTCTTTCCAAGTTAGAGTCTTTCTATAAGACAAAGTTTTTATCAATTTAATTTTGTTATTAATAGCCTACTTAAAAAAATATTTGAATAATAAATTATGTTAGTTAAAGCATGGATTAATTTATTGAAGTATATTGCATTGTTAAAAAAAATAAATTAATATATATATATGTATATATATGTATGTATGTATGTATGCACACACACACACACACACATAAATATAATAAGTAGTTATTTTCAAATTCTTTTTGTCTCTGTCAAATTAAGTATTTACTATTTTTTGATTATTAATGTTTTTATGACTAATAAATAAATTAATAACATATTATATATATAAAATAATTAAAATACTTATGATAATTCAAAATCATGGTGACAAATTTAATAGCACGAAATATTGGTATTTTAATGTTAAAATTATAACATATTATTATATTAATAAATAAAAAATTAATTAACATGATTGAGAATAATGAACTGTTTTTGTTATTTTATAAGTGGACAAATAACACAAATAATAAATTTCTATCTTTTGATTTTTAGCTCATTTTGGACAATGAACTATTTTTATCGAATAAATTGTTTTTCTCAATTTAAGTTTTGTGCTCGATAAATCTATGAATAATATGTTATGTTATTTCTAGTATTTATTAATTTGTATGTATATGGAATATAAAAATTAATTAATAAAATATTTGATATCAGATAAATAATAATTACAAATAAAATTAGAATATTATCAACAATTCAAAATTCAAGTGAAAAATCTTATTTATGAGGAATTATTATATTTTGATTCACTATATATATTCTAATTTTGATTTGCACATAATATTTATTTTAAATAAAATTATTAATGCTATGGTATTTTAGTCTAAGAGAAGATTATTTTGTTGGTCCATGTTATATTCTCTATAAAAAAAATAATTTAAAAAATTATTTATGAGATTTATAATTATTACACATATAATCAGAATACATAAAAAATTCAAAATATAATTAAATTTTATTTCATTTCCTTGAGCTTATATCATTTGGATATGAGTAAATTTTATTAAATGGTTTCTCTCTCTTGGATTAAATATTTCACTCGATATTTTTCTGGAAATAAATATATAAAAAATATATGATAAATAAGTATTGAAATTCAAAATCGAATACTTATAATACTTTTTTCTCTTGTCATAGCCTTTGAACAATGAGTAATTTTTTTCATTTTTTTTTTTAAATTTCTCTTTAATTAAGTTTTATGCTTAACATTTCAATCAAATAAACATATGTATGATATTTTTATATATTTTTTTTCTTTTGAATTTGGGCCCATTTAAAGATTCTACATTTTGGATATTAATTATTTTTTTATCAAATCATTTTTGTCATTCTAAATTTAAATTATATACTAAAATTTTAATTTGCATAATATTATGAATAATATGTTGTGTTTGTTAGAGTGCATGCTAATTTATTGACGGATATAATATTCGTGATAAAAAAAATAAATTAATAAAATATTAGATATGAAATAAATAACTATTAAAAATAATATCAGAAACATATAATTATTTAAAACCCAGAGGAAAATACTTACTTGTAAATAATTTCTTTCAAATTATATTTTATACTTAATATCTTAGTTAAAATAAATATGAAATATCTTACAATAATTAAAGCATAGACGAATTTATTCATAAATATTGCACATGTGGTTAAAAATATATAAATTAATAAAATATTAAATAAAATACACAATGATTAAATTTCATATTAAAAAATATACTAATGAGGAATTTTGACCTTTTAAATTTTGTTCTCAATATTTTAGTTAAAATAAACTAATAAATAATACACAATTTAACGAAAGATGTTGTATTTGTGATAAAAATAAATTATTAAGTTATTAAAAATGAGACAAATAATTATTAGAGATCTAATTAGAATACTTAAAATAATAAAAAAAAAACATGTGAAGAAAACTCACTAAAAATGAATTTTGATTTTTTCAAATCTTACCCTCTTCTTTAATTAGAATACTTAATGTACCATAGATACTACCTTAACATCGAAATTGGCAGTACCTATAATATTAAGGTAGTACCTACAGCATTAAGGTAGTAATCATCAATTTAGTTCCTTAATCATAATATTTTTTTTTTCAACTGTACTGACTGATATAATATTAATTTTTAGTACCTTATTTCTATTTATTTTCAAATTAGCTACCTAATTAATATATTTCTCCTTGTATTTTTACTTATTGTTTAGTTTATTTTAGAGTATTGTGATTGATTTTTCTATTTTAGATTATTGATGTTCTAATGGAACTAGCACAAGATGGTAAATTAAGAGCATCTCCAGCGGGCTAGCTATTTATTCACTTTTAGTTATTTTAGCTAGTCAAACACAAAAAATCCTCTCCAACCCATTCTCTATTTTATAGCTTACTCAAATAGCTCAACAAATTTAGAGATCCATCTGATCTCTCTAAATTGTCTCTCCCCTTATCTCTCTAAATTGTCTCTCCCCTTATCTCTCTAAATTTCCTCTCTCCATTTTCTCTCTAAATTTTATCTCCCTTTTTCTCTCTAAATTTTATCTCCATTTTTCTCTATCTATATCTCTCTCTATATATGTTTTGATTTTTTTAAAATTATTAGAAATTAGGTGTAAAATAGAGAGCGTGGTTGTAGTGTATTCTAATAACTTGCTAACTAAATTAGTGAATTTAATATTTAAATATATTTTGAGTATCTATTTTGTTAACTGTGGTTGGGGATGATATGGTCATTTTTTATTACTAATAAAACATCAATTGAAATGTCGTGTTCCTAATTTGGTAAATGTAAATCATGATTGGGGAGAGTGATATTTATGAAAGCTACCCACTTGCCAACAAACAATAGATCCGAATTAATGTTAGCAAAGGCGAACAAGATTTATTTATTCACGAGTTGTGCACCTTGGGGTGCTCGGGGAAGATGAAATGAAATTAGAAGGTAACTATTAATGTAACGTGTCCGTAGCATTGATGGCTTGTTGCTCTTGTCCAACGGCGGACATTTATTTACATCGAATCAACGAATCATATCTGGCGCGCTGCTGCTGCCCATCTCTGCTAGCTCACCCTTGAATTCCTCCCCCATTGGCGTCTCGCACTCCAAGTGATTCCGTCTGGTTCATTTTGTTCGTAATCCTGTTCCCGAGATGCAATTTCTTGGTTTTCTCCATGCTTCTCGCCACCAATCAGGTATAATTTGACGAAGCAGTGGAACTCCCCAGCGGTTGGGTTCCTTGTCTACAGTTTCTCTTATTTGATTTCTTCTCGGTAGTCAACAGTTGGTTAACGTTGCTAAGAGAAAAACCTGACTGGCCACTGAAGGGTTCCATGTCGCAATGTTAGAATCAAATAGCGGAGACTGTTCATAGCTAGTATCGTATTTTTCTCTTGGCTTCTCCGAGGTTACTGTACCACCATGGATATGGCAAAAGGGGACAAGTAGAAGCGTGACTCTCACGCGGTCAGGATATCCGCGGGTGACCACGTGGATTTCCGAGTTGAAACTTCTGCATCTTCCTTAATGGCGATGAAGTATGCCTCTTCAACGCCGATAGAAAGAGGATTATATTTTGAAATCAAGTAACACCAGTGGCAGTGTGTTGGTCAGGTTGAAGACGGCTATAGGTTTTTTATCACCCAGAACTTAAATTGACCAGAAAAGGTGGATGCCCAAATGGGTGGAAATTATACTTTAAAATGGTCACAAAGACAGTCATTTCATGAAAGTAGAGAAGTGCCGTGTGATCATCATGATTCCATAACATTGTGCCTTACTCAATCAAGGATTATGTTTTCAATCAAGTCATTACATAAGTTGAAGTACATGAATACATTAAAAATAAAAAAAATATAGATAATAAGTAATATATATCTCAATACTTTCCTCCATGATAGTGTATGTATATGTTTCATATTAATTTGTGGTACTTAGTAGATGATGCATTCCTCAATGAGGAGGAATCATTTGGGTTCGTACAACCAATTTGTGGGTAAAAAAAGGAGAGTTTGTAGGGTTACCCCTTTGCGTTTGATGTGAACTATTTAGAAGTAAAGAAATGAGAGAGCGTTCAATGACATTAAGCAAGCTAATTGAGTGTTTAAATAAGATGTGTCTAAACAATTACTAATGCACTGGATCTCATAAGAACTCTAAAGTTAAATGTGTTTGGTTGTGATTACTACTGAGATGATTGATCAGTCTGGAAATTTGTCGTATGCATCTACCCTGGGGTTGATAAGAATATATTGGGGGAGGGTGAAAAAAATTTTAATCAGGTGCTTAAATTATTTTTTCGTATATCCCTATAAGTTGGGCTAGGGTATAAAAAGAGAAACACATTTTATTTGATTAATTTTGTATGTTGGTTGGTTGTTTCTTAGGGCTCTGGTGGTTGGCCTACTTTGTTGTTTGTTTGTTTTTGTTCTTTTCAGGCCCTCTGTATACTCTTGTATATCTCATCATGAAAAATTATATTAGTTTGGTTTAGTAAAGAAGATTGAATTTTCATGTATCTAGTTCTGTGAATTTTTATTAGCCTTTAATGATATTTATTATGTTACAACTTATATTGTATCGATGAGAAAACATACTTTTAATACTTCATTCAATTTCTCTCTCGTTGGTTCTCTTTTTTATTTTCTCTTATCTATCAATATTTTTGTTTTTAAATTTCTACTTTTTTTATTGTTTTATCTTTGATCTCTCTCTCATGCCTGGCTTGTATTAGAGTTATTGTTTATGTGAATTATTCTTTGTAAAAAGATTCTTCCTCCAAAACATAGTATTAATACTAATGTTGATATTAAAATACATGTTGTTGCTTTTATCTGTCAAATTACAAGGATATTAGTATCCGACCTATCATATAATAAAATATTTAGACTAATAGTATTCTAATTTGAAAATCTAATAGATTCATTAGGCATTTGAAAATTATAATAAAAATAAGATGTTATATATTGATGTTGAACCTGGAATATGACTTTCTAATTATTATACTATTTTTTTATTTTTTAAATGATATAAAAGAATATTATTTAAGATCTATTTGATAAAATTAAAAAAATTAACTGCTGAAAAATTAAGGTTGAATTTTATAAGTGTTGAATTTGTATTGAAAAATTATTTGATAAATTACTGTTAATTGAATGATGGATATAAATACATCGTTTAATAACTATAAATGTTGAATCCTGAAAATAATGTATTTTATATTATATTATTATTATTATTATATTACATATAATCCAACATAAATAGAAAATTTAATGAAATTTTTTTTTATTAAAAAAATAAAATTTCTAAAAATATATTCATAAATATATCATAAATATAAAAAAGAAATGAAAATATTAAAAAAATAACTAATAAAATTTAAATTCTAAAAAACTATCCAAATTTTTAATATAAAAATAAAAATTAATTAACAACTAATTGATTTGATATTTTTACTCTTAAATTAATCAAGAAAGACAGTTAGGTCTAGGGTTTGTGGTGGTGGAGAAAGGAGGAGGAGAAGACAGATTCACAAATTGAACTATAACATGAATGAGAAAACGAAAAAGAAATGAAAAAAAGGACAATGATAATTTTGAAAAAAAAATTTGTTGAAAATTTTCAGCCTTCAATATTAAGTAGGTATCTACCTATTTAAAATTTTTAATGAATTTTTATGTAAAATTTTAAACTTTTAGCTTTTAATTTTTTTTATCAAGCACACTTAAAATCTTTAAATAATTGAAAATTAAAATTTTTAATAGTTTGAAGATTTTAAGTGTGTTATCAAACAGCTCATTTATCTATGTTTTTTTTTCTTCAAAAGAGTTATTATGTTTATTATTATGGAAGAAAATGATAATATTCAACTTATTTTTTTATTTAATATATTAAAAATATGTGGCAGAGGATGGCACCTATTACTCAGAAGTTATTAATGTGGTTCTTAAATTTGTGAATTATTTTAATATTATTCTTTTTATATGTTGTTGCATTGGAAAACATGCTTATATCTTTCATACTCGTCACATCTCTCAAATGTAAAGAGGGTTTCATCACCTATCAACATGAACTTGAGGTACACTTTACTTGCAATTCTATAGGAGATGTTCAGTTAGTGGTTTATACTGTTATGAAAAATCTCAACTCAATTAAAGAAGAAAATATAATTATTATTTTTACCAAAAATCATAATCTTTTTAACAATGCTAGCAATACTTGCAAAGAGATTTTTATATTATTATTTAAAAACGATGAGAATTTAAAATTTATTTATGATGTTAATAGAGTCAATTTAATTTTTAAAGTGTCTCTTATTAATAAAAAGCAAATTAATATAATATTAATTTCTTTTATTTTCTTTGATAGTACATGGATTTCATGGTTGTAAGATGAGCTAAAGTCAAGTCTCAAAGAAAGTCTGAATTGATCACTCGGTTTAGGGTATTTCTCATTATTATTATGAGCTCATACCCTAGTGGTTCTCATTTTAGGGTATTTCTCATTTGGGAAACCTATGGTTTTCTCTTGATCACTCAAGAGAACACCACACGTTGCTTCTTCATACCTTGCCTCTCCATTTCTCAATTCAATAACAATTTAGTTTAGTTTTGGTTTAAACTGGGTTGTTTCTTTTTTGATTATGGTGTTTTAAATTTTTTATGCATCGGTTTGATGGGGGTATTACAATTTACTTTTTATTAGAGACTATTATTTTTATTTATTTTTTAATTATATTTTCTATTTTATGGAAGCACCCAACTCATGTGGGATGCTCCAATTATTTTGTCCTATATAAGGCTCTTTGTGTGTGTTGAGTGATTTCAAGTTGTAATAAGTTTTAAGTTTTTTAATTGAGTTGTAAGTTGTTAAATTGAGTTGTGGGTTATTGAATTGAGTTGTTAATTATTAAATTGATTTTGAAATTTTGTTGATCAATCAATAGCAGGATTTTTTATTGAAATTAAAAGTCATGTCTCGGTATAATGATAAAATCTTTCTTTTAAGAGTGTTAGGCTTCAAGTTAAAGACTCATTAGATGCGACTTCTTTGATTTTTGAGGATAAATTTGTCGAGATATTAATCTCTTAGATTTTATGTTAAGTGAGAGTCTTGTGTATTGAGTGCAGTTTTAATTTTTATTGAAGTTCATCCTAAATAATTTTTGTTTTTTATTTCATATCTTTGTCTTAGCTTGTCAAGGGATCATTGAGGAGGAGCATTAGTATTTGAAATAAATTCTAACATGTTTAATCTTAAGAATTTTATATTGGTATCAGAATTTTTTTAATTTTTAAAGATTTTATATTATTATTAAGATTTCTTAATTTTTGGAATTTGATATTTATAGTTAGCATTTTTTTTTTTGATCTTAGGAAGCATTAGTAATAATAATCTTTAATTTTAGAAATTTATTATTATTTTGATTTGTCCTGGTATTAGTAATAATAAAATGATTTTTTTTGTTTATTTATTTTCTTATTATAAATCATAATCCTAGTTTCTTAGGATTAAAATTTTAACACACACACACATATATATATATGTGTGCGTGTGTACCATAGTTAAAGGCATGCCCAGGCACAAACATTATCTTTTAAATAGTTGAGGCAAGATAATCCTTGGGCAGAGACATGATTTTTTTTAGAAAAATTATATTCTAAGAAAGTTATTTTAATCTATTTTTTAATTAATCTATTTTATTAATATAAATAAAATATAGTTTTGTTGCATTAAGTTATGCATCTTTACTATTTTTTCATATTTTCTCATCTATAATTAAATATTAAAAATTGATTGATAAGACACATTTAGGGCCTTGAGCATGCCTCAAGTAAGATGTTTCATATGGTACCTAGGTGTGTTTTGTGCCTTTTCAAACTATGATATATAATATATAGGGAAAATTATGAAAAAAAGAGAGTTTCAAAAAATAAGTAATTTTAAGGAGCTTGAAATTCTAGGTTTGAAGTTTGGTTCATCAAACTCAAAAATATGTGAGTTTTAGAGCACTAAATATGAGGTCTGAGAGAGATTAATATCTCGATATGTTTATTCTTGAAATTCATAGAGTAATATTTATAATTATTATCACACCAAGACATAATTTCTTGTCAGTTAATAGTTATAATTATTTTATAACCGAGTCATATATGATTGTGATATCAATGTTCAAATAATTATTTTAAATATTTTTTTTTTTTAGATTTATTTTAAATTCAAGAATAAGATTGAAAGGGTTTTATCATTATTTATTTATTTATTTATTTATTTATTGGGAGAGTTAGTTGGTATGAAATGTCATAGCATGGAGTGCAAAAAAACCCTCTGAACTATTCTTGATTTATAAAAATAATTATTAAAAATATTATTAGTAACTAATGACAATCAATTAATAACAAAAAACGAGATTTTATGACTAATTGACTTTTTGGTACGAGTTCAAGTTTTAGTGCTAATTATAATTCTCAATTGATCAGAGTAGATGAATATTTCTCATTGAATTTTTTTTATTCAAATGTGATTCTGGATGAAAATTTTTGTATATTAGCCAAGTAGGAATGGTTATTGATTACAATATGTGGCATGCAATAAATAACTCATGCAACGAGTTGATGATTCATATTGTGTTCTTGAAAGTGAATATGTATTTTTTTTCTTTCATCATAAATATTTTTTTTTGCTATATTTTCAATTAGTCGCTTCTCTCTGTATTTGGTGTTTTATTTTTCTTTCACATTATGATCATATGAATATTTTTTCATTAATAAATATAATATATTTTTTTATTCAAGAATTTAAAAAAAAATTGTTGGACTAAATATAATAATATAGTGTTGTATTTGGGCTAAGCAGAACAATCCCAAATTCATTAGCGATTGGGTCGATCTAGTCGAGCGCCTATTCAAACATGCACATAGCCACTAAGTAAATAGTGTAATCTAGTCATTTAAAAAAAGGCTATATCCAGTGTACAGGACTCATGCTCAGTACAAAATTTATAACATTTTAATATCTCAATAATTTTATTCTTGAAAATTAGAGAAGTTACGTTTGATGAGTATCAAATTCAAAATTTGTTGTTTTTGGACGAAGATACTTGTTATCGCATCAAGGCATGATCTTCTTTACTCTAACATGCGCATAGCCATTAGGTAAATTGTGTACCCCAATCATCTAAAAAAAAGTCTATATCCAGTGTACAAGACTAATGCTCAGTGCAAAATCTAGAACATGTTAATATCTTGATGATTTTATTCTTGAAAATTAGAGAAGCTACGTCTGATGAGTATCGAATTCAAAATTTGTTGTTTTTGGACGAAGATACTTGTTATCGCATCAAGGCATGATCTTCTTTACTCTAACATGCGCATAGCCATTAGGTAAATTGTGTACCCCAATCATCTAAAAAAAAGTCTATATCCAGTGTACAAGACTAATGCTCAGTGCAAAATCTAGAACATGTTAATATCTTGATGATTTTATTCTTGAAAATTAGAGAAGCTACGTCTGATGAGTATCGAATTCAAAATTTGTTGTTTTTGGACGAAGATACTTGTTATCGCATCAAGGCATGATCTTCTTTACTCTAACATGCGCATAGCCATTAGGTAAATTGTGTACCCCAATCATCTAAAAAAAAGTCTATATCCAGTGTACAAGACTAATGCTCAGTGCAAAATCTAGAACATGTTAATATCTTGATGATTTTATTCTTGAAAATTAGAGAAGCTACGTCTGATGAGTATCGAATTCAAAATTTGTTGTTTTTGGACGAAGATACTTGTTATCGCATCAAGGCATGATCTTCTTTACTCTAACATGCGCATAGCCATTAGGTAAATTGTGTACCCCAATCATCTAAAAAAAAGTCTATATCCAGTGTACAAGACTAATGCTCAGTGCAAAATCTAGAACATGTTAATATCTTGATGATTTTATTCTTGAAAATTAGAGAAGCTACGTCTGATGAGTATCGAATTCAAAATTTGTTGTTTTTGGACGAAGATACTTGTTATCGCATCAAGGCATGATCTTCTTTACTCTAACATGCGCATAGCCATTAGGTAAATTGTGTACCCCAATCATCTAAAAAAAAGTCTATATCCAGTGTACAAGACTAATGCTCAGTGCAAAATCTAGAACATGTTAATATCTTGATGATTTTATTCTTGAAAATTAGAGAAGCTACGTCTGATGAGTATCGAATTCAAAATTTGTTGTTTTTGGACGAAGATACTTGTTATCGCATCAAGGCATGATCTTCTTTACTCTAACATGCGCATAGCCATTAGGTAAATTGTGTACCCCAATCATCTAAAAAAAAGTCTATATCTAGTGTACAAGACTAATGCTCAGTGCAAAATCTAGAACATGTTAATATCTTGATGATTTTATTCTTGAAAATTAGAGAAGCTACGTCTGATGAGTATCGAATTCAAAATTTGTTGTTTTTGGACGAAGATACTTGTTATCGCATCAAGGCATGATCTTCTTTACTCTAACATGCGCATAGCCATTAGGTAAATTGTGTACCCCAATCATCTAAAAAAAAGTCTATATCCAGTGTACAAGACTAATGCTCAGTGCAAAATCTAGAACATGTTAATATCTTGATGATTTTATTCTTGAAAATTAGAGAAGCTACGTCTGATGAGTATCGAATTCAAAATTTGTTGTTTTTGGACGAAGATACTTGTTATCGCATCAAGGCATGATCTTCTTTACTCTAACATGCGCATAGCCATTAGGTAAATTGTGTACCCCAATCATCTAAAAAAAAGTCTATATCCAGTGTACAAGACTAATGCTCAGTGCAAAATCTAGAACATGTTAATATCTTGATGATTTTATTCTTGAAAATTAGAGAAGCTACGTCTGATGAGTATCGAATTCAAAATTTGTTGTTTTTGGACGAAGATACTTGTTATCGCATCAAGGCATGATCTTCTTTACTCTAACATGCGCATAGCCATTAGGTAAATTGTGTACCCCAATCATCTAAAAAAAAGTCTATATCCAGTGTACAAGACTAATGCTCAGTGCAAAATCTAGAACATGTTAATATCTTGATGATTTTATTCTTGAAAATTAGAGAAGCTACGTCTGATGAGTATCGAATTCAAAATTTGTTGTTTTTGGACGAAGATACTTGTTATCGCATCAAGGCATGATCTTCTTTACTCTAACATGCGCATAGCCATTAGGTAAATTGTGTACCCCAATCATCTAAAAAAAAGTCTATATCCAGTGTACAAGACTAATGCTCAGTGCAAAATCTAGAACATGTTAATATCTTGATGATTTTATTCTTGAAAATTAGAGAAGCTACGTCTGATGAGTATCGAATTCAAAATTTGTTGTTTTTGGACGAAGATACTTGTTATCGCATCAAGGCATGATCTTCTTTACTCTAACATGCGCATAGCCATTAGGTAAATTGTGTACCCCAATCATCTAAAAAAAAGTCTATATCCAGTGTACAAGACTAATGCTCAGTGCAAAATCTAGAACATGTTAATATCTTGATGATTTTATTCTTGAAAATTAGAGAAGCTACGTCTGAGTATCGAATTCAAAATTTGTTGTTTTTGGACGAAGATACTTGTTATCGCATCAAGGCATGATCTTCTTTACTCTAACATGCGCATAGCCATTAGGTAAATTGTGTACCCCAATCATCTAAAAAAAAAGTCTATATCCAGTGTACAAGACTAATGCTCAGTGCAAAATCTAGAACATGTTAATATCTTGATGATTTTATTCTTGAAAATTAGAGAAGCTACGTCTGATGAGTATCGAATTCAAAATTTGTTGTTTTTGGACGAAGATACTTGTTATCGCATCAAGGCATGATCTTCTTTACTCTAACATGCGCAT
Organism: Sapria himalayana; assembly: GCA_029783825.1. NCBI lineage: Eukaryota > Viridiplantae > Streptophyta > Magnoliopsida > Malpighiales > Rafflesiaceae > Sapria > Sapria himalayana. The sequence continues at coordinate 588,355 of JAREIK010003317.1, forward strand.
AGCCATTAGGTAAATTGTGTACCCCAATCATCTAAAAAAAAGTCTATATCCAGTGTACAAGACTAATGCTCAGTGCAAAATCTAGAACATGTTAATATCTTGATGATTTTATTCTTGAAAATTAGAGAAGCTACGTCTGATGAGTATCGAATTCAAAATTTGTTGTTTTTGGACGAAGATACTTGTTATCGCATCAAGGCATGATCTTCTTTACTCTAACATGCGCATAGCCATTAGGTAAATTGTGTACCCCAATCATCTAAAAAAAAGTCTATATCCAGTGTACAAGACTAATGCTCAGTGCAAAATCTAGAACATGTTAATATCTTGATGATTTTATTCTTGAAAATTAGAGAAGCTACGTCTGATGAGTATCGAATTCAAAATTTGTTGTTTTTGGACGAAGATACTTGTTATCGCATCAAGGCATGATCTTCTTTACTCTAACATGCGCATAGCCATTAGGTAAATTGTGTACCCCAATCATCTAAAAAAAAGTCTATATCCAGTGTACAAGACTAATGCTCAGTGCAAAATCTAGAACATGTTAATATCTTGATGATTTTATTCTTGAAAATTAGAGAAGCTACGTCTGAGTATCGAATTCAAAATTTGTTGTTTTTGGACGAAGATACTTGTTATCGCATCAAGGCATGATCTTCTTTACTCTAACATGCGCATAGCCATTAGGTAAATTGTGTACCCCAATCATCTAAAAAAAAGTCTATATCCAGTGTACAAGACTAATGCTCAGTGCAAAATCTAGAACATGTTAATATCTTGATGATTTTATTCTTGAAAATTAGAGAAGCTACGTCTGATGAGTATCGAATTCAAAATTTGTTGTTTTTGGACGAAGATACTTGTTATCGCATCAAGGCATGATCTTCTTTACTCTAACATGCGCATAGCCATTAGGTAAATTGTGTACCCCAATCATCTAAAAAAAAGTCTATATCCAGTGTACAAGACTAATGCTCAGTGCAAAATCTAGAACATGTTAATATCTTGATGATTTTATTCTTGAAAATTAGAGAAGCTACGTCTGATGAGTATCGAATTCAAAATTTGTTGTTTTTGGACGAAGATACTTGTTATCGCATCAAGGCATGATCTTCTTTACTCTAACATGCGCATAGCCATTAGGTAAATTGTGTACCCCAATCATCTAAAAAAAAGTCTATATCCAGTGTACAAGACTAATGCTCAGTGCAAAATCTAGAACATGTTAATATCTTGATGATTTTATTCTTGAAAATTAGAGAAGCTACGTCTGATGAGTATCGAATTCAAAATTTGTTGTTTTTGGACGAAGATACTTGTTATCGCATCAAGGCATGATCTTCTTTACTCTAACATGCGCATAGCCATTAGGTAAATTGTGTACCCCAATCATCTAAAAAAAAGTCTATATCTAGTGTACAAGACTAATGCTCAGTGCAAAATCTAGAACATGTTAATATCTTGATGATTTTATTCTTGAAAATTAGAGAAGCTACGTCTGATGAGTATCGAATTCAAAATTTGTTGTTTTTGGACGAAGATACTTGTTATCGCATCAAGGCATGATCTTCTTTACTCTAACATGCGCATAGCCATTAGGTAAATTGTGTACCCCAATCATCTAAAAAAAAGTCTATATCCAGTGTACAAGACTAATGCTCAGTGCAAAATCTAGAACATGTTAATATCTTGATGATTTTATTCTTGAAAATTAGAGAAGCTACGTCTGATGAGTATCGAATTCAAAACTTGTTGTTTTTGGACGAAGATACTTGTTATCGCATCAAGACATGATATTTTTTACTCCAACATTGCACATAGTCACTATGTAAATTGTGTACTCCAGTCATCTAAAAAAAAGGCTATATCTAGTGTACATCACGAATGCTCGGCACAAAATCTAGAACATGTTAATATCTCGACAATTTTATTCTCAAAAATTAGACAAGTTACATCTGATGAGTACCAGATTCAATTTTTTTTTTTTGTTTTTGGACGAAGACACTTGCTATTGCACCAATACATGACATTTTTTGATAATTGCTATATCTAGTATGCAAGACACATGCTCAGGGCAAAGTCTAGATCATGTTAATATCTCAACAAATTTTTTGATAATTGCTATCTTATTTGAAAATTTTGAAGTATTTGAAATTAGAGAAGCTGCATCTGATAAGATGGATTTTGCTATCGCAAAATCTAGAACATGTTGAGACCTCAACAGGGTCTAGATTTTGATTTCGCAAAATCTAGACAAAATCTTATTCTTGAAAATTAGAGAAGCTGCGTCTGATGAGTACCAAATTTGAAATTTGTCGTTTTTGGACGAAGACACTTGCCATCCCACCAAGCCATGACCTTTTCTTCTCCGGCCATCTCCAATTCCTATTTTATTCACAGCATGAAAGCTCAACGTCTCCTCCACCAATCATGGTCTTTTTTTTTTTTTTTAAGAGTCCAAGTGCTGAAATCTTTTTCCTGGCTGATTGTGATTTTGGGTTTGATAAGCTGCTGATTAAAGGCACGTGAATTGAAGTGGCTTCTTAAATCACACGTCTAGATCATGCGCTCTGCCTCTGTTTTTTTTGCAATTGCCTGGCTCACCCACGTTTGTATTTCAGCCATCTCTGTGGCCTGGGATTTCCGTAGCTAACACAGCAAGGAAGAAGTAGGACATGAATGGGGTGCCCTCCGGGTTGATTTTGGGAATTTCGATAGGGGTGGTGATTGGGGTGCTCTTGGCTGTGCTGTCACTATTCTGCATCAGGTACCAGAGAAAGTGTTCTCAGATGGGCAGAGGCAGCAGCAGCAGCAGCAATTCTAGGAGGGTGGCAACCATCCCCATTCGCTTCAATGCTGCTGATTCAAGCGCTGTTTTATCAGATTCAACCGCCAGCCCTGAATCGCCTGCTAAATCTGCACAGACTGGCATTTTCGCATGCATTGGGAAGAGCCACGGTCATGTCGTATCTGGTATTCCTCAGTATTCCTACAGGTATGATCACCCTAAAACTTCATCTTTAGCCTGGCCGGCTTCAAATTTACTCTTGAAGAATCATTCTGTTCGAACTTGTGCGCGCCTTATTTTTTTTTTTTTTTAAAAAAAAAAGATCTGATCAAAATTTCTTATTATTCAGAGGCTAAAATTCAAAAAAACCAAAATTCAAAATTTCAAGCTTCCTTATAAGTTTAAACTATCACCAATACACTAGATCTCATAAGAAACTAAGTATTGAATTATCCATCAAGACCGATATATCTATCCTTTATTGATGCTCATATACAAAAACACACCGATATATCTTCGATATATCTAATATATCTGTAAAATCTAAGTATCAATATATCTGTAGAAACTGATATTTTAATCATTGGTCGTATGCATCTACCCTGGGGTTGGTAAGGGAGATTAGGGGGAGGGGAAATTTTTTTTTTCTTCAACAAGATTTTAAAATATTTAAATCTAAAGATGAGAGCATCTCCAACAAGGCTATCTAAAATAGTTTCTCAAAATATGTTAAAATATTGTATTATCTGCTTTAGCTGGTCACTTTTTCAAAATCACTCTGACAACGTTATCTATTTTAGCTATCTATTTCTACTAATTTTAACTAAGAGCATCTCCAAGATGCTCAATAAACTCATCTCCTTGGCTATTTTAAATAGTTTTTTTCCTAAAATTTACTCTAAAAGACTGGTTATTTGGCTAGCTATTTCTCATAGTCCTCATCTGGCTATGGAAAATAGATACCCAAATGAGGGATAGGGGAAATAGCTAGTCAAATAACTAGCTTTTTGAAGTGAATTTTTAGTGAAAAACTAGCTAAAATAGCTAAGGGGAGGAGTTTGCTGAGCCTCTTGGAGATGCTCTAAGATAGCATATTACTGATACATATGTTTTAACTAAGATATCAAGTATAAAATTTAATTCGAGAAAGAAAAAAAAATATTTTTGATAAAAGTTTCTCATCACCTAAGAAAGCTCCAACCTCTTAGAAATGAGTCATATTTAAATTAGTCAACTTGTTAATCTTTAGAATATTATCTGTGATGAGGCATTTAGTTTGTTTATCTATTTAATTTTTTTTTTCTATTTTGTTTTGTTTTTTTTTTCCTTTTCCGTTCTTCAGGGACTTGCAAAAAGCAACGAATAATTTCACAACAATCATCGGACAAGGCGCATTTGGTCCGGTCTATAAAGCTCGCATGCTGACTGGTGAGACTTTTGCCGTGAAAGTCCTCGCAGCTGATTCTAAGCAAGGGGAGAATGAATTTCACACCGAGGTATTCTTCTTTTTCTTCTTTTTCTTTCTGTGCCACTTCTCCCCTCTCCTCCCCAAACTCAACCCAGATCATCTCCCGGCTCTTATGCGATGGGTCCGTTCGGGTCAGAGCTTGCAAGGGCCCAGGCCCAGCCCAACTCACATACATGATAGCTGATCTGGCAAGTATCACGCGGAAGCGTATTCGGCATCTCTAGGATTTGAACTCGTGTCCCCATGATTAAATCATCCATCCTCTTTTGCCGATCGGACTACCCTGTAGTTGAGGTCTAAAAAAATAAATATATATATATATATATATTTCTTTTTTTTTTTTTATAAATATTTCCTCCTATTGCTAGTTTTTATTTAATATAGGTTTATTCATTCTCTCAAAATTGATGTTTTATATATATATATATATATATATTAATGATAAATAATTTTGATATTTATTTCAAGTATTTTTATTGCATAAATATTAATGATATATATTTTTATTTTTAGAATGAATTCACATATCAGATGACTAATTTGTTTGCCCACAAGGTGGGCCCCAGGCATGTAATAAAAGGTTGGCCCCACTCGATCTCAGTCTCCGGGTGGTCCCACCCGAGTATTAACCTGTTGCCCGGCTCTCTTTACCTGGCATACTCGCATTGTCCTTTTTGTTCGTTACGGTGCATGATTTCACATGTGAGTTAGGACTTAATTTGTTTTCCATGTTGTCTCCTAGGATTTGATCCCAAGTGTTAGTATTCCCACAATAGGATACCAGTTGACCTATTAATACTCGGGTGGGACCATTAGGGGACTGAGCTCGAGTGTGGCCCACTATTTATTACAAGGCACGAGCCACCCAGAGCCAGAAAGGTCATGAAATACTCTTTATTATCATCAAAGTAGCAATTTTGATATAATCAAGATCAGTCAAATAAAAAAAAAATAGAAAAAAAATAGAAAAAAAATAGAAAAAAAAAAAAGAAAAAAATATGAAAAAATAAAAACAAACAAAAACAAAAAAAACAAAAAAAATCAAAAAAAAAAAAATAAATAAAAAAACAAATTTAAATAATAAATCTGTATATAAATTTATATTTTTTCTAGTTTTAATAATTTTCTTATTCTCTATATTATTTATTACTCTAACCGATGGTATCCGTATCGAATCAGCAAGGTGAACTGTCTAGAAAATATTAATATCTTGATAATCTTTTTCTCTAAATCTAATAGATCGTGCGATATAATATTCTCAATTGAAAGAGATTGCAATTTTAGTGTGATGATATATATATATATATATATATATATGTATGTATATATATATATATATATATGTATGTATACCTATATATACATATGTATACATACATATATACATATGTATACATACATATATATACATATGTATACATACATATATACATAAGTATAATATAAATACATACATACAATATAGATATATAGTATACAATACATATATGTAATATAAGTATACATATACATACAATACATACTATAGATATAAGTATACATATACATATATGTAATATATAAGTATACATATCCATACATATATATATATATATATAGTTACATATACATACATACAACACACCACACCACAATATGTGGGCCATCATCAAAGCACATATTCTATTGGGTAGATTTCTTGGGGCAGAATATTGTTCTTATAAACACCATGTAATTTGTACTGACACATGCTGGTAGGTGATGTTATTGGGAAGGTTGCATCACAGGAACTTGTGAATCTGGGTTGATATTGCGCAGAGAAGGCTTCCATAATGCTAATATATGTTTCATGAGCAATTCCAGCCTGGCTTCTCATCTGGACCGTGAGTTCTTAATCAAATCTCGTGTCATCTAAAGAGCTGATGATGGCGTCGAGGCCTCCATGATGTTCTCTGCAACTAAAAATATAAAAAAAAAATAAATGGCGCAGGTGAGATCACAAGCTCCTAAGCTGGCCTCGAGAGTTGACATTGCGCTAGACGTCGCGCGGGGCCTCGAGTATCTTCATGATGGGGTGGGCATCTTCTCTCTGGTCATGCGCAATCTCATCGCAGATGATACTTGTGATTTTTATTTCGTATTTGGGAGCTCTGATCATCCAAATTTGTCTCGTTTCCTGAGATTTCTCTGTAGAATTTTGAATTTTTTTTTTAAAAATTAGGTCAGATTAATTTTATGACGAGGAAGAAGATGTTGTTTTGTGTTCTTCAGGCTGTTCCTGCTGTAATTCACAGAGACATCAAATCTGCCAATATTCTGCTGGACGACTCCATGAGAGCCCGGGTCAGTGGGTTTTGAATTTTGATCTCCTCTCCTCCCTCCTCCGAGTCTGCAACTGGTTCGTTCTGGTTTTCGTTGCAGGTGGCGGATTTTGGACTCTCTCGAGAAGAGAAGCCCAACGGGCGGGCGGGCATGTTCGCGGGACGTTCGGATACCTGGATCCACAGTACGTGTCGTCGTGCAACTTCACCAAGAAAAGCGACGTGTATAGCTTACGGAGTGCTGCTCTTCGAACTCATAACCGGCAGGAATCCGCAACAGAGCCTCATGGATTACGTGGCCATGGTAAGCAGCTCCCTAGCTTCTCCCACCGTTGGGTCGGCGGCGGCGACGACGACGCGTCGGAAGATCCCCTTTTCTTCTTCTTCTTCTTCTCTGTTGTTTTGGCCGGGCGGCAGGGCAACGAGCAGTTGTTGTGAACTGTGATGGATGATGGGTGGCTTGCAGGCAGCGCTGGGCACGGAAGGAGGAGGCAGCACGGGGTGGGAGGAAATCGCAGACGTGGGGCTGAAGGGAGAGTTCGACGTTGAAGTGCTGAACCTGGTGCGGCTCTGGCCTACAAGTGCGTCGGCCCCATC